>ML179068.1:195109-338138 GCA_004369135.1 Dendrothele bispora CBS 962.96 | reverse complement strand
TAATGGATGTCAGAATGTTTTATTAGAGCGTCTACAACGGAAATTTCAAGCTCGAATCTATTGAAATCTACCGCGTTATGGAAGGTGGGGCTATTGCGCGCTATTGCTGAGTATTAGCGCTGAGTTTCCATGTGTGAGCCTCCTATGAAGGCAAATCGTCACCCGTCGGAGACCTTATCTTCGCCCTCAAGAAGCTACCTGTCCATTAACCTGCAGGACATTTCACTATCGGGCTCCATTAGTGACGTTATCACAAAAGTACAGGGGTTCAACCATGGGAGACCTCCGTGACTATGTTCATTCAGGGCGCGGCACGATGTCATCTACTGAGGAATAGAATTAGAGTTGACCCCCAAGGCATACAATCCCCCGAGAAACTAACATCATTTCGAGACTACCTCTCGCTCATAGTCGTCCGATCCAAAACACAGACTAGCATTCACGCGTTTCATATCCTCGAGCCACCGACTGGGTGTCGAGCTATTACGCCATACAGATCGTCGCTATCAGCCACCAATACCGCGCGAATGGAGAAAATGTAGATTTGGATGTGATGGGGTCAAAGACGAATTTCACGCCATGCTTCGCCCAGTGCTGACGTTGAAAAGAGCACTGTTCTTGGAATATACTCTCAACTTACTACCTACTAACGGTAAAAACTGAGAAACGAGAACAGCTCTCAACGATTTCCTGCAGCAGATACTCTTTAATGAACATATTATCACATTACTGGCAAAATTCGTATATGAGGTAGAAATAATCTTTGATAGCCACATATTATGGGTGCCCCCTCTCCTTCTACATCTTCCTAACCTCTGGCAATGAAAATGGCATGTTATCTTGTAAAACATCTCGTGTCCCCCTGTTCTGTGGCGTGACTCGGACGTTGTGTTGGTGATATCTAAACGACAGGATAATAATAATGATCCTAATCCTAATCCTAATCCTATGTAAGAATAGATACAAGACCTGTAACATTGTAAGGAATTTCATCCTGGTGGTATATTTGTGGTCACAAGCGGATCAGGATCGCTGGTTCCTGTATAGCATCATGACTCTTGCATATGTCTTATAGAGCCTGGTTCAATTTTCAGCTTTGGCTAAGTTCTGGGTTTCGAAGAAGGAAATAACATTTTCAGAGAATGTAGACTGATTCGCTCTGATTCGATTAGAGTTCTGTGCCAGCCCTGCTCTCAGAAGTTGTAGAATGCAGATTTCTGTCTGCTCAGAGACAATGAGCATTGAGGTCCCCAAGCTGAACGGCAATGAACTGGAGTCTTAGGGTCCAGGGACCACTGTCGGCACGGCAAGATCCGAGTCTGGGAAAATGAATCGGCAGACTCGGAAAACGTTTCAAATATCTCTATCTCGTCGGGCAGTACAGACTAACCATGGTTTAGTATGTACACTTAGGGAAGCCTGCAAATTGCGTCCGTAGCCTACAGAGCTTGGCGGATGATCATCAGTGAGGTGAGTCAGTTCGATACAGCTTACAGTACTAGTTAAGCCTACCCAGAATACTTACGCCCCTTTCTAAATTTGCTGAAACACAACGAGCCAGGTGGCCAGGGCTCATTTCCACTGCATCTAGACCCACAAAGACCATGATTATTCGTCGAATAAAGACCGTTGAACGACGCCACATCGCAATCGGGAACGTGTTTCTTCTTCTAGATGTGTGCGCAGCCTCCCCTCCCACATCTTCCGAAAGATATCAACTCCTTCGTACCTTATCCCCTTTCTCTGCAAACTGAATGAGTGAGCTGGTTCGAACTCGGAATATTAAATCAAAATAGTTTTTCATGTGAATATATCGGGCTTCATCTTGAGTGAAGTTCAAGCCCCGAATCAATCAATGGCTGTCTTTCGCGTAACATACCAGCTGATCAGGATATTTATTCACCCTCTTGTCCTCCTCCGACCGGTTCCAGAAAAACATTGTCCGGAACGATGGCGCTTTCGACAATAGGTATCCTACAAAATCT
Organism: Dendrothele bispora CBS 962.96; assembly: GCA_004369135.1. NCBI lineage: Eukaryota > Fungi > Basidiomycota > Agaricomycetes > Agaricales > Dendrothele > Dendrothele bispora. The sequence goes on along the minus strand of ML179068.1, from coordinate 336,153 downwards.
GCTATTGGTGTATGCCGGATATACCCTGTGTAAGGTCGTATATCGGGTGAAGTTCAGTCCTCTCCGAGCTTTCAAAGGACCGCTCATAGCTGTGTCGACCAATCTCTATCGCTTTTACTATGATGCGATCCTCCAAGGAAGGTTCCTTTCGAATCTTGAAGTACTACACCAGCAATACGGTATAGTTTCTTCTGTTTTTCCACTACCGTTCCTGACACTTTCTTATAAGGTTCGGTCGTCAGAATCGGTCCAAACGCTGTAAGCCTTCAATTCATGCCGTTTCTATTTGTATTGCAATTCTCAAAAGTCACTAGCTTCATTTTAACAGTTTGAGAGCATACTTTGACATCTACAAAGCGGACTCCTCGTACGTCATCATCTGTTTTCTCCCCGTTCTCAAGCAAAAACCAGAGTTTGACTGGTTCACGTAGCGTCGTTAAAGACCCGGAGCTCTACGCCGTCTTTGGGTTTGATGAATCCTCCATTGGTTTCACCGATCCGAACGCGAGTCTGATGCGTCGAGAGCTTTTGAGCCCTTTCTTCTCTCGTCGTGCGATACTGGAACTTGAAGCTGTGATTCAATCAAAGGTGAGGAGATCATTCATCTTCATACTTAAAGGACCCCTGTCTTGACAATTATCAGGTGGACAAATCCGTCAACTTATTGAAGGAATATACGGCAGAAAAACCTGTCAACGCTCATTATGCTTTTCGCTGTTTGACATTGGACGTTATCTGGAATTATTGTTCGTTCTGCAAGCTCTAAACAAGTTTATAACAGTTGCTCTGATAATAATAATGACAGGTTTCGCTGATGATTTCAATGCCCTCGATGCAAAAGACTTCACCCATCCCATTCTCGTCAGCATCCAAACTCAAATCCGTAGCTTTTGGGTCCTGAAATACATCCCTATCCTTCTCTTTACGATATTGTCAGTTCCGGACACCGTTTTCAAGTACGTGAGCCCCACGTTATTTGTTTATCTAGAATCCCGAAGGCGTTACACCGAAATGGTCGACAAACTATTGGATGATCCGAGTACATTGCATGACAGTGACAGAGCAACTATATTTCATCACCTTATACTCCCACAGAAACATCTCAAAGGAAGCAATCAAATCCCTTCGAGGTCGTCTTTAATCGACGAAGCTATCGCTTTAGTTCAAGCCGGATCTGATACGGTCGCCAACACCTGTACGATCGGTATTTTTCACGTTCTTGATGACCCGTTCATCCGTAAAAAGCTTCTCGATGAACTTCGACTCGCTTGGCCTGACGAAGAGTCACAGGTCTCGTTGCAGACCCTTGAAAAACTTTCATATCTTGTGAGTGGGTCATTTCTTCTTTTCCTCGATATATCTGATTTACCTCTTGATATTGTTTTTTTGTGTTTGCACAGACGGCCGTCATTAAGGAATCACTTCGGCTTTCAACAGGTGTTGTTACACCGTTATCAAGAGTAGTGGGTCCACAAGGTGCGATAATCGATGGACATCACGTCCCAGCAGGTGTACGTGTGTCTTTTCTTTCGAGACGTTAGATTCTGACAATCTTCAACGATATTTGTGTAACGTTGGATCCAAACAGACTATCGTTGCCATGGGTGCCACATTCGTTCATAAAAATGAAGAGATCTTTCCTGAGCCTCTCCGTTTCTGGCCAGAACGCTGGATTGAGAACGCCAGTCTTAATCGTTACCTTGTGCCTTTCTCGAGAGGGCCTCGCATGTGCCTTGGGATGAAGTGAGTTCAAAAAAGTTTACTTATCCGAGCGTCTCTTTCGTTCGTTCAACACTGATACATTAAACGGCTTTAAAGTCTTGCATGGGCGGAGCTTTATCTGATTTTCGCTAATGTACTTCGAAAACTTGATTTGACTCCATACAATACTTCGTGAGTCTCTCTGGTCATCGGTCCTAGGTATACCGTATTCCCTAAAGCTAACCCGGATTCTGTTTAGCGCGGAGGATTTCCGAACATACAGAGAATTGTTCGTTCCTGTGTACGATGGACGGGAATTCCATCTCGCACGCTCTACTAATGCAAAATGATCAAGGTGTTAGACGAGTCGAGCCAAGTCGTTCGCAAGAGTTGTGATGCCAGTCGATCACACCGTCGGCGAAGCTAACAATTTTGATCGACTGTCATCAAAAGTTTGCGAGTGAGTGGTTCGAGTCTATCAAGGTGTTTACCTTTGCGAAATAGTACTACTTGAGGTTGACTTGATCAACGTGTCAGGATGTGCCCAAGGGAATGTGGCGTATTCATGGAGTTTAGAGTTTAAGAGTCGATACATAACTAGTTGTGGGAGCAGATCATATGTATGAGACCCTCGGACTAGTATACATAATTCTCTAGCCCTTCTGGGTTTCTCTCGACCTCGGAGTCTTGTCGGTAAGGAATTATCTTTTTCGTTTTTCTCACGAGATCCGGTAGTGTTGACTCCGAATTTATTCGTTTTACTATGTAAAACGATTCGCACTCCCTTTTCCATTTCTTGCGTCGAGGCTTTGGTAGTTCTTGCCTTTTTGACGCGATATCTCGTCAAGTTTCTTTCCAAAATAGTTACTACTTGAGGTTGACTTGATGTATTGAACCAATGTGTCAGGATGTGCCCAAGGGAATGTGGCGTATTCACGGAGTTTAGAGTTTTAAGAGTCGATACATAACCAGTTGTGGGAGCAGATCATATGTATGAGACCCTTCGGACTAGTATACTCTCTAGACCTTCTGGGTTCTCTCGACCTCGCAGTCTTGTCGATAAGGAATTATCTTTTTCGTTTTTCTCACGAGATCCGGTACCGTTGACTCCGAATTGATAAACGGTCTTGCACTCCCTTTTTGCATTTCTTGCGTCGAGGCCTCGGTAGTTCTCGCTTTTTTGACGCGATATCTCGAGAAATCGAGGTTCCAAGACCTTGGCCACATACCTTCGATCAAAGGCATGTGGGAAGTATACGTGTACCGGATGATGTCGTTTTGGTAGACTCGAACGAGTCACTTCCGCAAATTTTCGATGACACAGTCGATCAAAACTGTTCATCACAACTCTTGCGAATGACCGGCTCGAGTCTGTCGTTTTGGTATGTTCTTTTGTAATGACAATTGAAGTCTAGATGGATAGCAGGTAGGTAACGATACAGGAGTCAAGAGAATATATGAGAGTAAAATTGTCAAAAGAACGTCGCAACTAGTCCTCAAAGCAGTAATTACATATATATGGGTTATCGTCCATGCAAGCGAAGAACAGAGGTAAGAAAAGAAGAAAAAGGGAGAACGAATGAACGGATGACACTAAAGTGGTCAAAGTCTGTCAAAGCTAAAAAGAGAAAAAAAAAAAACGAGCGTACAAACTCAGTCCAAATGCGAACAAAAAAAGAGACATAAAAACAGTCACGAGACTGAGCGGCCAGCCAGTAAACTGACTCCTTACTCGACTTCAAATTCCGGTCAAAAACTCGTCCCTCCCCCTTAAGCCTTCCACATCACCCTTCCCCTTCCATCTTCCCATTCAACCACCACCCTCATTTTTTCCTGTCCTTCCCCTTCCCTCCTCCCCGGGCCATCTCTTCCTCTCTCCTCTCACTCACACCCACACCCACAGTCACGTCCTCTCTACTCTCTTTCAACTCATTCATAGTCCCCCTGATACTTTGCAAAATACAAGAAACGAAACTCCTGTGATCTCCGTTCCAGCTCTGTCAAACATCGTTAGCGTTAGTCCAACAAAAAAAGAACAACACCAACAACAATAATAAACACAAAAAGAGAAAAGGGACAAAAAGACAGAAAGAAAGAAAGATCCTCACCTGATTAATAGCCCCATAATACTCCCTCCTCTTCGACATCGGTATCGACAAGGGTGGGTATCCGTATCGTAAAAGAGGGATGGACGATACGAGTCTGGATATACGTCCGTTTCCGTCCTTATAACAGTAACAGTGCATAGATAAATCATAAAACCAAAGAGGGGGGGAGACGAGGAGATATAATCGTCAGTGAGAGGTGAAGTCGGTTTATATGGAAGAAGAAACGAGAGCGATTTTTTTAAATGGGAAAAAAGAAAAAAAAGAAAAAAAAATTATTACTCACCTCGAAAGGATGACATCTAACCAAAACCAAATGCAACCAACTCGCCGTTCCTATAGGGTTTCTAAACCAAGTCCTCGTGAACTGTTTTCCCATCAGACAGATGTATTCCAGTTCTTGGTTGACTAGCGTGTAGGGACAACATTGGATGGTGTATTTCACACTTGGGGTGGTTGTCTGAGGTTGAGTTTGGGTTTGGGTTTGGGTTTGGGTGGGTGGTGTGAAAGAGGAGGAGGAGGAGGAGGAAGAGATGGAGGGGGAGGAAGAGGGAGAGAAAGAGGTGTTAGCGGTGGTAAAAGAAGATTGACTGTTAGAGGTAGCGATAGCGCTTGCACCGTAAGCGTTCTCACTACCACTACCACTACCACTACTACCACTACCAGCGAAAGTGGAAGCAGGAACGGAACTCGACTCGGTAGTACTAGTACTAGTAAACCTAGATCCCGAACCAACATCGAGTCTCTCCCTCTTCTCCTTCACTTCATCATCACAACTCCTCCTATAAAACGTCCCAGAAGATAACGGAACGGGTACAGCGACGAGCACAGTGGAAGCCTTTTGGGTTTCGGAACGCGTCAGACCGGGTGAGGTGTCGATTAGGTTTGAGTCTGAGTGATGACAGTCTGGGTCTGGGTTTGGGTTTGGGTTTAGGTTTTTCGATTTGGAGCTTTTGGGTTGTTGGAGGACCTGAGTTTCTTGGACTTGGGTTTGGGTTTGAGTTTGGGTGAGACCGGTGCTGGATGATCTAGTAATAGACGGAGGAGAAAAGGAAGTGGAAGTGGAAGTGACTGGATCTAATCCTCTCAATCCTAATAACCCCGACCCTAGTTCCGACTTTGAGTGTTTCCTCATCGTGGTGGACGTCTTCGTCGTCGTCGTCATACCACTACGCACTAGTTCAGACAAATCAACACCTGGACCTTCTCCGTCTGACTGATACAACGAAGACGAATGATCCGGTGGAGTATGAAAGAACGCTGTATTGATAGAAGACAAACTAGATGGAGTAGAGGGTATAGAACCAGATGCAGGCGATCCTGAACCCGATCCTGAACCCGGGGTCGAACCTGAATCCAGGTATGGTGTTAATTTCGAGCGACTAGAGCTTCTGGATCCCGAGTTGGAGTTGGTGGTGGTTCCTGTGACATAAAATTAGATTAGTCTGGATTTAAGTATGAAAAAAGAGAAAAAAAGAAACGATGACTGACCCTGCTGTCCGATAGCGAGATTATCCTCTGCCTTCCGTGTGACGACAGGAGCGTAGTCTTGGATTAAATCATCAAGAACTTGGTCATGAATACCCTCGTCTTGAAGAATTGCCTGGGCCTAATAGCCTAAGCCTTCGTCCGTCCGTTTTCGTCTAGGATATTACACTGTTTGACAGGGGGGTAGTGTAAGAGAAACACTTACCTTTTCATAGAGAGACAGTGCTACAGCATCTGAACGCAGCTCCGTGCGAAGCTTCGCTAGACGAACCATAAAGTACGGATGGTTATACTGTTCAAGAAGCGACTCGTAGAGAATTGTCGACGATTTCAAGTCTGCCGGGGAGCAGAGGGCTTCCCTGTGGTTGAGAGAAACTTGGGGAGGTATATGTTGGAGGATTTCTGAACGAAAACTCAAGTTTGGGGACATGGTGGTGGTGGAGGAACAAACGAGGCATCGATTATGGGACTGTAAACGTTTTTGTATGTAGCGAAGCTTGGTGGAGCGACAAGAAAGAAAAACCGGCGGCAGTTTTAGGCGTGTGGGAAACTCCTGCCTCTTCCTGTCTTGTCCTCAATCATCCATGGTCAGTTTCATCTTGTCCCCGACGTCCTACGCGTCCTTCTCATCCGTTGCTTCCAGGTCGTTTGTGGTTATTATCTCAGGGGAACATGCAGGTTCGGTGACAACTGTAGAAACGAGCATCCTCCTCAGCAGCAGCAGCAACATCAACAGCCCGTGTTTGGTAGTACGTGACTTTTGTTTCTTCCAGGTCGTCTTCCCAAAACCCTCATGTTCTTTAGACCAAACGTGGACCAATAAAAATAACAACAGCAATAACAACAACAACGCCTCCAGCTCCAATCCAAATGCCAACAAAGGAGTCACCCTATTCTCTGTCGACTCTTTAACAAACGACATAACACCCTCCAATGAAAAGCCGTCATGGCCACTCTCTTCTTTTGGAGCTGCAAAACATGAAACGAACCTCATCTCTGGATTGGATGAATCCTTTGAAGAATTGAGACTCAGAGCTACTACCGCCATGGCTGGAGGGACTGTCAACCAATATGTATGTCTTGAAACATTTATCACTCGTTCGCTGAGATTGCTCATAACCACATGTTGCCTTGTGATCACAGATGCAATACGAGTCCGCGCAAATAGCTAATGCAGATCAACAGTATGCCGTATGTCTCCCTCGTTTTTGTGCATGTTTCACTCTTTTGTCCTCATTTCATTTTCGATATCTTCCGCTAGAACACACGAAACAACATCCAAGCAGCCTACGACCAAGCCGTGAAACAAAGTCAAGTAGCGAGTATGCTCAACAACACTGCTCCTGCTTCCAACACGTTTGGTGCTTCATCTTCTACTACTTCTGCATTTGGCGCACCGTCAAGTACATCTGCATTCGGTGCACCTGCGTCTACCACCTCTGCATTTGGTGCACCTGCGTCTACCACCTCCGCATTTGGCGCACCTTCATCTACTACCTCTGCATTTGGCGCACCTTCGTCTACCACTTCTGCATTTGGCGCACCTTCATCCACCACCTCTGCATTTGGTGCACCTTCATCTACAACCACCACCGCCACTTCCGCATTCGGCAAGCCCTCCTTTGGTCAACCAGCGTTCGGCCAATCAGGGTTCGGCTCTTCCTCGACGACGCCTTCCACTACGACTTCTTCTTCTTCCGCTTTTGGATCTTCCTCGACTCCCACAACTACATCCGCGTTCGGTAAACCTTCTTTCGGTGCAACCTCCGCGGCGCCCCAGTCATCTTTAGTCAAACCAGCTACCACAGGCGCGTTTGGGCAATACGCTTCAGCTGGACCTAGTGCTTTCGGTGCTGGTGCTTCTTCAGGTGCTCCTGGTACGTCGGCTTTTGGTTCGACAACTGGTGGTGGTACTGGTACTGGTACGAGTGCGTTTGGGTCTACATCGACACCTGCTACGAGTGCTTTCGGTTCTCCCGCCACAACAACAAGTTCAGCAGGAGGAGGAGGAGGAGGATTCTCCGCATTCACAGGAAAACCCTCGGTTTTCGGTACCACACCTAACACTACGAACCCATCCGGATCTGTGTTTGGGCAACCTTCGGCATTTGGTTCCGCTGGAAGTAGTAGCAATAGTACTACCAGTGCTTTCGGAGGAGCCGCAAACACGTCCAGTACTACTACTACTACTACTGCTCCTCCTCCTCCTCCAACATCCGCTTTTGGTGCTCTAGCACCTGCTAAACCAGCTACGACGAGTGTGTTTGGTCAACCTGCTCCTGCTCCTACTGCTTCTTCTGGTACATCGGTTTTCGGTCAACCATCGAACTCCTCCTCGTCATTGTCGGCGGCGCAGCCTGTATCGGCTTTTGGTCAACCAAGTCAGGGTGCTGCTACATCAGCGTTTGGCGGTGGAGGAGGGGGAGGAGGAACAAGAGGAGGATTATCAGCACCAATGATGTCTACCGCGATGTCCACTTCTTCGTTTTCGTCTCCTTCTCAACCTGCTTCACCGTTTTCGGCTGTTCCGATGAGCGCTTCGAATTCGAATAATAATAATCCTTTTGGTGGTGGAGGATTCGGGTCTTCTGCGTTTGGCGGAAACAACAACTCTTCTTCTGCTTCTTCTGCTTTCGGCGCACCTTCCGGTCCTTCCTCTTCTGCGTTCGGTGGTACTACTACTACTGGGTTCAGCGCGTTCGGTGGTGGTAACAAACCTCTTGGTGGTGCTAGTTCTTCTACTTCTATGACGTCGACGAAAATAGACTTTTCGTCACCTGCTGCGAAAGGGTCTTATAAACCTTCTTATACACCTTATGATGGGTTGTTGCCTCAACAGTATTTGTCGATGGTTCCGGAGGGAGTTAAGGAGGTGTTTGGGAAGGATAGGTTTGAATGGGGGAGGGTGCCGGAATGGGTGCCGCCGTTGGAATTGAGGTGATCATGATGAGGTGAGGGATGGGTTGGGAAGGGAGGAGGTTTTTTTTTTTTTCTTTATTGTTGTTAATGATGCTTAGTTGTGTATGTAGGTAATTAAGGATCATGACACATGTAATATTCTTCGATTAATCGACTATGGAGATAACAGCGACTGACTAACTTGTGAACGAATTTAGATAGAAAAACCAAAAACAAGAAAGAGAGATCAGAGAATAAAATAAAAATCAAGTACACCAATTATCATGTTTCCCTCGTACTTCCGCTATCCTCTCGCCCCCTTTGATCCATACGTCTAACCCGAGCTCGTCTCTCACTTGTTCATCTTCCACTGACTCTTCGTTACCGTCGTCATCGCTAGAATCAGAAGAACCCAGGGAAAGTATATCAAAGGGAATTCTCTTAGCTTTCCTCGTCTTCGTAACAAACCTGGGCCTCTTTCCAATATACCGAATCCTCTCTTCTTCTTCCTAGCCAAAACACCAGCTACTGTCCCTCCTCCCTTTCCAGGTTCTCCAATCTCATCAACATCAGAGGAAGAAGAGATCTCGATCACCTCGACTGTATCAAGCAAACTATTTGTTCTCGTGAAGTTGCGATGTGGATTCATCCCAACATACTCAATCTTTCTCTTCTTCCTAACCTGCCACTGACTCGTTCTTCCTCTACTTGTTCCTGTTCCTGCTGCTGCTGCTCCTAGTCTCCCTCTTTGGGTCTCTTCTCGATCTTCGTCCGATTCAGACTCAACTTGTTGAAAGACTTCGGAACGACGACGTTTCATCGACGGGATACGACCGATAATGAAACCAGATGTGTCTCTCGGGGGGGTACGAAGGTTCGATTTTGGTCGGAGATGGAAATAACTGCTCGAACTTGAACGTAGAGGTAAAGTCGGAGCTCGGACTCGTTCCGGAACTGAACGAGATCCAACAACAACCGTCGAGTTCATCGAATCCACAGAGGGCCGTCCAGCGACTCCCGACGACCCTCCTGACTTGAGATGTTGTTCGGGTTTCGAAAGCTTTTGTTTCATCCAAGAAAACGCATCGAGTAATTGCATCCTTTGTTTCTCCTTTTTCCTTTCCCTTGCTCTTTCTCTTTCTCTCTTCCTTTCCTCTATCTCCTCCTTTCTTTTCGTTTCCTTCTCCCTTTTCATTTCCTCCTGAGCCTTCCTTCTTTTCAATGCCCTCTCCCTCTTCATTTCCTCTTTCTCTTCTCTCTTCCTCTTCATCGTCAGCACCTTCTCTGGTACCAGAAATTGACAAACGATCCTTTTGACTGGTGCGTTAGTAGACCCGGGCTCAGAACCGTTGTCCTTGGCAGATCGTGGTATCCGATTCAATTGATCTTCAGATAGGTTTAACAAAAGCTGGCTGTTCTTCCCTAGCTTTAACGAAGCTTGATATTGGCGATACTGGGTCACGTATGAGTAGATTTCCAGATATTTCAAGAGTAGGAGTTCGACGATTAGGCGTTCCACGTCCTGGGAAAAATATCGACATGTTAAAAATTATTTTCGAAATGCATCATCTTTTTTTGACAGAGAGTGGTAATAAGTAAAAAATGTACTGTACATACCTTCATGCTCATCTTGATCGAGAGCTTCCCAACATTATTGAGTATTTTTGAAAGGCTTATGTCTCCCTTCGTGCTTGATCTTGTCGCCTCTTTCACGAAGTTGAGTATTTTGTACGCTTCGAGAGTGACGTCCCGAGAAACGATGGTATCGGGAGGTCGGAGACAGTTGTCACAGCTCTGACACCTCTTTGTTCTGTCGTTGCTTGGGGTTTGACCGCCGAGGTAGCTACAATTATAGAGTGTTTTAGCGTCATCATCATCACGGTCCCTCGACTGAGCTGAAAGGAAAAAAAGACGCCGAAAGAAAGAAAAAGAAAGACGCTGAGAAACACCTACAACTCAAACTGTAATTTTCTGCATTGCGTGAGGTTGTGCGCGAAATCGATCATCGAAAGAACTTTCAGAATCAAATGTAAGGTGATCCGGTGGACATCAAATAAATCCTTAATGTGAGCATCATGCATATGGACAACTCACGTCTCGTCGTTCCATCCTTTTCCTCCCATGACAATCCCCCGACCCTCATGATATCCTGTGGGCGATACCACAAGATACAATCTGAAGGTAAACCGTCTCTTCCTGCGCGGCCGGTTTCTTGATAATATGATTCGACCGATTTCTGTTCGAGCGTCCGTTTTGGAAGAAGAGAAATACGTATAATTGAATGAGAAGATCCTGGAACAAGGCAGATTCTAGTATTTACTGACCGGGATCTATGATATACCCACACATGTATGAGATCGAACGGCAAACAAATCTCAAAGATCCAATGGAAAACTTACGCTGTGATGAAAAACAAATCTCACGTTCCCCTTATCGATGCCCATTCCGAAAGCTATTCATACATCAGTCTTTGGCACGTATGGATTCAATCGGGAGGGAAACTACTTACCGTTCGTTGCGCATACAACGTCGATTGTCCCCTCTCGCCATTGTGTATATACCTGCTCCTTTTCCTTGTAGGAAGCATGGTAAACGCCTGTCTTGATACCACGAGTCTTGAGTCCTTCGGCTACTTCTTCTGCGTTCTGATCAAAAGGCATTTGTCAACCACAGCAAAAGAAAGACTAGAGATTCAACCAGAATTAATATCTACCTTTCTACTTAAACAGTAGATAATCCCGCTCTCGCCTTTGTACTTCTCTTGAATGTAAGCAGCGACATCAGACAAAGTTCTATCGCCCGAACCCTCTTTGTGCATGATCTTGTAATGAAGATTGTCTCGATAGAGAGGGGCTGAGAAAAATACGGTCCCGTGGGTTTTCGCGTCTGGAACGGAAATACGTGTCAAACTCCAATTTATCAAGATTGTCAGAATGCTTACTTTGGCCACCTGTCAACTTGCCTAATCTGAATGTTACCAATAATACTTTCAGAGTCTCAGGTGGACAGGTTGCTGATAATGCCGTGATTGGTACGGATGGGAAATCATCAGGGAGACTCCGGAGTGCTGGATAGCTTTGCCTACAGTTCGAAGAAGCAATAACTTGAATTCAAGAAACGACGGAAAGGAGGAGGAACTGGTAGTAACTAAGTAAGGGTACTCACCGGAAACTTGCCATTGAAACCAGGCAGTGGGCTTCATCAATCACGATGCGAGCTATGTAATAATGTTGAATATCGGTTCTCTGATATCACTCTGGGCAAATACTGACCAAGTTTTTTCGCCTTTCCCAATTCTTTGAGCCGGTGCACAAATCCTGCGCTTTCAACAAGTCGTTCTGGCTACGAACATGAATTGACAGCAACCACGCATAATGCAGTGGATCAGTAATGTACACTCACCGGTTTATCCAGTTTGTACGGAACCCCCTTGTCGGAAATCTGCCTTGTCTAAAATCAGCCAACTAAGAGCGATTTTACACAACGCAATTTTTCGGCATGAGCGGAACAAACTTGATAACCTTGCGTTATCGATTCTTGTGTCGACTTACTGTAACATACAAGAGTTTTATCTCATCGTCGAGACGTGAGCTACCACTGCCGTTTGCTATGGCTTCTAACTTGCGCATGACCGTATACGATTCGTCGTCTTTCGTCTCACTCGACAACGCCACGGCATTTACTGCAGAAAGTCAGCTTGAAAAATTGCACTGATGAATTTAACGGGGCATACCATTGATAGATCTTAATGATACCATTTGATCCGCAATCAACGACAATAATGGTGAAATCACCAAGGTAACACCGGTGCTGATGAGAGCGGGAAGCTGGTATGTCAATGATTTTCCGCCTCCTATAGTTTGGCTTGAATCAAAACCTTGATATCGGAGAATAAAGAACACACCTGTTGGCATAACACATATTACGTTCCGGCCCGCCATCACAGCATTGCATACCCTTGCAAGTAAGCTCTATCAATCATAGTTCACGGAGTGTGAACTGGAGGATTACTTACCCTTGTTGGCAGACTCTGTATTCGTCGATTCGAAAAGTCCGTGATAGCTCCATTTTCATTCTCGTTGACCATTCGAAGTTTGAAGCAGTGTAATCAATAGCATTCTCATCCGTACTCAAATTTTCAATCTCATAAGTGTTTTCGGCGTCAGCCATCTGGCTCGATCTCGCCAATAAAGTATCGATCTCCTCTTCGATCTCTCCTAATTCCTTAGCTTTCACCAATTCGATTTGTTTTTTCTTCTCGTTGAGAGCATCTATCCGTAACCGAATATCTAGAATATTGGCTTTTTCTTGGTCGAGCTGGTTCGGGTGGGGAAAATGGGGTAAAATCCGAGCATTCTAATGGTCAGCAAGTGCTGGCTGTCATGCTAAACCTGCAGTACAAGTCACTCACCATATAGCTCCAGTCCCCATACTCGTCTGTGTGACGTGTGATGTGAGAGTTGACGGCGTGATCGTCCATCGATGTCGCAACAAGTGAAGGAAAGGAAGGGAAAGGGATAGGTTAATTAAGGAAAAGAAGAAGTGAAGTCACAGATCTCATCAATTTTTTCCAAGTCGGAAACCTGTTTGTGGTTGTTGTGTTAAAGCTTCCCGCGGTCCAGCGCTGGCTCTTAATATGTACCTTGCCCTAGGGCTCCTACTTCCTACTGGTACTACCGCAGTGGGGCTCAAGACCGAGTTTCAAGCTCAAAGTTTGTTTTGCTCGACTATGTCAGTTGAAAGGAGTATGTTCCAGTCATTATCCAACTCCGCTACGTAGCTTTCGTGCACTAGAGACAGAGTCTGAGAGACAGGTATTGTGACGGATTTATCGAACGATTTTCTGCCATTCTGACCCACAGATCGTGAGACTTCCGACACTGTATCAGCGTATATGTACCCCGCAGTGGGTCTACTCTTGAACAGCCAACGGTCTCAGTGGGATCGATGACGGATTGCTTAAACACAAATTAGGAGTAGAAATGTGAATTGACGTCGACGCCTATATATACCGGAATCTCACTCTAGACATTCTCAAGTTCCAAGATGCCTTCTCCTGCAATTGTCGCGTAGGTCTTCCATCTCGTTTCTTCGTTCCTGCTCTCATCAAAAGTAGTGTTGGTCCGATTTTCATAGGGTGGATGTTCAACGTCTTCCTCCTCGGCATTCTCACCGTTCAAGGTTATGTTTATTTGAAAACGTATCGAAAGTGCGTCCATCATTGTCGTGTCATTCTCTATCGTATACTGAACTTCCGACGTTATTTGCAGAGACCGGTTATGGATGAAAATATTCGTCAGTTGTTCTTCTCAAGTTGTCATCATCCCCTCAAGTCCTAATAGATTTTTCAGGTTGTGGCGCTCCTGACGGCCAATTTTCTCAACACGGGTTTCATAGCTGCATATCTATACAAAACTCTTGTTATCGATTTTGGCGACGTTGCGCAGGTGCTACAACTTCATTGGTGTAAGTTCATAGTCAAGTTGCGAGACATTTCTTATACCTAATTTATCTTGCTTTTCTCTGCAGTAATAGCAACCGGTACGTGCGCTCAAAGCTCTATCTTAACCTATTAATCGTTTCTAATTCCTGTATCATGCTTAAAGACCCGATCTTGACTGTACGTTGGTTATTCCGTGACGAAGTAATAAGTTCCTGACTCATTCATTGTAACAGGGTTCAGTCGCTCTATGCGTAGAGCTGTTCTTCTCTTGGAGAATCAAAGTCTTGACGGGTAGTACCGTCGCCGCCGGTGTTATCCTAGTTCCTACAGCCGCTGGATTTGTCGGTTCTATGATTACGGCTAGCCTGATTAAACCGAATGTTCAGTTCATACACATCATCAAGTTCAAGGCAAGTATCAGCTTTCGGATCCTTTTACAAATGGCTAAATAACTCATGGATTGTTCATCTTCAGGTCTCCGTTATTGTGTGGCTGATGGGTGGGGTCCTTTCCGATTTAATGATCACCACCATTCTGGTTGCATACTTGTACGTCCTTTATATGTCATTTCTCTCGCCTTTTCTTTTTCCACTGACTTCACTTCATTGAATTATCAGGGTAAGATTCTCTTTTCGTTGATTCACGTTCATGAGATGAATGACTTATCGGTGCACAGCACAGCAATAAACGAGGTTTCAAAGCATCCGATGAACTCATTGATCGAATCATTCGTTGTAAATATCAATCTTCCTTGATTCTATTGACGTAGTGTGCTCATCTCAACTGTCTTCAAGCGACCGTCCAGACGGGATTGCTTACCTCGGTCGTTGCTTCCTTGGACCTCGTCTCTTACCTCATTTTCGTAGGTCCCACGTCTTACATTTCCCTTTACTTGTTTTTCTGACGCAATGTGTCGAATTTTGCAGCCAACAGAAGGATTGTACGTCTTCCATCCCAGTCATGTCTCAGATTTCAAGAAACTGACGGCGAACACTTTCTTCCCTATAGTCACTTCATCTTTAACATGCCGCTCATTAAACTCTACTCCGTGACTCTGATGAGCAGTCTCAACTCTCGTCAAGGCTGGTCATACGGATCTACTGAATCAGGAGGAGGTCAAACTTCCGGAACCGCAAGCAATCCAAGTATATTCAATAAGAACTATATGAGATCGACTCAAGTGGTCGTTCATGTCGAACATGAAATGGATAGCATGACGATGGAAGGTCCCGAAGATTTAGAAAGGGGTGGAACTAAAGAAATCGAAACAGAAACCATCTGCCAGAAGGATATGTCGGTTTTTAAAGGTAGCAGTGCGACGTTGGCAGCGGTTGCCGTTTGAAGCTTCTAGGTTCTCGGGAAAGTGTAAAAGTATTCATTCATTTTCTGTATTGGAAAGATTCACTCATTGGACTGTTTTTTTGTACTTGATGATATATAACCGTAGCTTATAACTACTACGCAAAAAGGGACTGTTTATGTATGTCTTAACGCATTACTTTTCAAATTTCAATTGTGAGACCATACCCCGAGATCGCCCCAGGATGATCAATGAGAAACATTGAACTAAAACTGAAAGTGGCAGGCTCATCACGATTTTGAGAATTATCTTGATTATGACGAGGTTTTGGTGTGACGTATTTGGCTACTAGACCTGTTACTTGGTCCCTCTGTTTTTTCCGAGGTGATCGAAAGCGGAGCTTTACTGTCGAAGAAAAGCTTTGCTTTGAGACAACTTCGAAAATCAGAAGGGCCTACGTCACAGGCCTATTTGGCTACAGCTGGATCTGCAACTGAAAAGGTCAGGAACGCTAGCGACGGCCCGTCCCATTGTAGGTTACAATGACGTCCTCCTCGACCCACCGGTTATAGAGACGATTTTCGTGCATGAATAGAGAGTATACGTAGCCGGACTGGATGATAATGAACTCGCAGTGTCAGAGGCACATGAAACTTGCAGCAAGCCTGGCACGCTAAGGTAAAATTTTTTTGTGAACCCGAACGCACGGGAGACATTTCCCCTCCGCTTGTGACAAAAAGTGGAACCGACGAGTTGAAGTCTCCCGTCCCGGTCGGGAATAACGAGAGTCGTTCCAGGGTGTTTTCCTAGATACATAAATATCGTTAGACATGCCAGTTCCGAAAATTCAAATTCGGAGAATTGAGAATCAGATTTGAGATACAATTGAACCTGGTTGCCGCATAATACGAGGCATATAATAGATAGGCTCGTGAACAGCCTAGCTTCCTATTCAGACCACTTTAAAGATTCATTAATATTAATAACGAACCAATTCACTGTACAACTGGCACAGGCTTATTTTGCTCAGCCTAGAGCATTCACGTGTAGGTGTAAAATTCATCAGTTGATTCGTAGTCTAAAAAAAGCCATTCTTGACTTGCTATAGTTCGACTTCTCATAGAAAGCCCGTCGACAACACTGTTTCGGTGTAGGGTCCGTTCCAGGGCCCTGTGGAATCACTTTGTAATGACTCGTCGAGAGATAAGCGAGGGCAAAAAGTTAAAAAAACTGGAGGCAAATGAACAGAGATGCCGCAAAAGACTCCTCTCAGCTCTGCCTTAGTTCCGGCTTTTCGAGCCCAAAATGAAGTGCACTATAAGTATGCGGTGGCGTATCAAGTAGTAGTACGGGGCTATCATGATCAGGTCATCGGACGAAGTGTCGGTCTTGTTTCCGGAGACTTCCCACGCATCAAATGAGTGGCTGGCCTTCAAACGAAACCAGGTAATTTTATCAATGTTGATAGATTCGCCAATTTGAGTACTGAAGGATCGAAGGCCATAGAATCCGTCGATCACGGTTTAATAACTGAAAGGCGGTGAGTGCGGAAGAGGGCTCACTCTTCCTCCTCCCAACTTAGTTCCTGAAGAGACGGTTATTCTATTATCCGTGTTGAAATGGACACTGCCGATTCCGTCTATCAGATATCAAGTATTTCCAAGATGAGGACAGAAAGTAGGCGGAGATCTGCATCACCCAGAGTGCTGTAGTAGTGGTAGCAGTGCATGGATAACGAGGGGGAAGCACTTGGAACAAGGAAGGAGTTTCTTCATTAACATTTTTGCAACTGTTTCATCTTTATCTTCCTATCCGATGCGTGTCTTTTTTCTGCTCATGATACTCGAATCAGTAGCGCGCGTTGAATCGCGTTATCTCTTCAGGTGACGGGGCGAATGTGTCGACAGATTACATGAACAATTAGTACTTATCCTTTGCGGAAACTCATGGTCAATCCCCTCTATATTTAGAAGCGGTTAAGGCTAATCGAGAGTAGAATCTTTTGAATTGTTAAGTTTTGAAACCCGGAGGCGACTCAGCGGTGTATAAAGAATAGCAGGCGTGGCCCGGGCTCTGCCCAAGATCCCCACTGCTTTTGCGTTTCAATCGACCTCACCATGAGCTTATCACTGACATGGGTTGTTGCTGCTCTGCTGGCTCTGCTCCTCCTGCTCCGTCATGTCATTCGGCGACTTCGATATCATTTACTCAAGAAGGAGACGGCAATGTTGGATTGGGCATTGATGGGCAAAACTCGCGAGGAAGAGGACAAGATATCTGGCACTGCTGTCATTTGTGGGGGAAGGTTTGACACGCCTCGCCTTCAGGACAATTCACTTATTGATGGCCTATCAGCATAGCTGGTCTTCTCGCAGCTCGTGTCTGTCATGACCATTTTGAACGTGTCATTATTGTCGAACCAGAATCGTGGCTGTCGACTGAAGATGGAGTCCAAGTTGAATCATGGAAGCAAAAACACAAACGCGCAAGAGTGATACAGTATACATCGCTACACGGTACGTCCCTAAAGAATTTGGACTCTCTCAAGGGCCTCCATGTTTCACACCAAGTTTTGTATAGGAAATCTGGCGCCTATCACTGATGGCCTTCTTCGTCTCTTCCCAAATCTTGAGAGGGAATGCCACAGGTCGAAAATACGGTATGCAGCTTTCTCTCCTAAAGCTGTTTTGATCAACCAGCCGCTTGCGATGATACCAATCTTCTTACGAACATCTTGATAGCTTTAAGCCGGCCGACTTCAAGTCGGTTCTCAGTGGCCATAAGTTCCTCGTTCCACATGAGGAATTTGGTGCTTCCTTTCCACAAACTATTGGAGCCGGCAGGCAAGGAACAGAAACACTCATTCGACGTCTGACTCTTAACACCAAAGAATACCCCAACATCTCGCAGGTCACTGGATCAGTAACTGGAGTACGGGTTGACTCAAAGAATCCCAAATTTTTGGAGTCAGTTCAAATCCAAACAGAAGCTGGATTGAAGGAAATCAAAGCTTCTTTAGTAATCGGTGAATATTCACGAATATCCTAGGAACAGATGTAGTTTTTCGTGGTACTCACGCCGCTTCTAGATTGTACCGGACCGGCTCGAGCGGGAGGAGAATGGATCCGCTCAGCTGGCTTTACCGCTGGGCCAAAGGCTCTGGATAAGTTGACCGTGTCATACGATCCACGTGTCCGCTACTCAAGTTTTAGATTCCAAATGCCCCCAGAAGTCTCTAACAAGGTTCCTGAATTTGATGAGGAGCAGGCCACCGGTGGCTTATTTATCTACAAAGGCGACCCAAGCATCACTCAGACATATTGTGGGGCAATGAAAATAGAAGCCGATTTCGGTATGTCATTATATTTGGTATTTAGCGTTGGTCGAAGTTCACATTAGCTTTTCTCCCCCATACTAGTTTCCGTTGTCTGTGGTGCTTGGGGATCTGCAGAGCTCCCGGATAGCATTGAAGGAATCAGGGAATGTCTGAAGTCAACCAAATCTCCCACTCCGATTCCAGAATGGATATGGAAATTCATTGATTTGTGTGAAGAAGTCGAGGATACCATGCAACTGAGCAAAGTCCGCGTTCGTAAGTTTCTTGATCTTTCAACATGTCTTCTAGAGTTTTGGCTAATAACTATCTAAGCTTCATCTTACTGGACCCATTTTGAGTTGGCCAGTGACCTTCCAGCCAATTGGATTGCATCAGGCGATTCCGTTTCTAAGGTTAACCCCGTTTTCGGGTGCGTATTACTATATAATTGTATAAGTTGCCCTTTAAAAATGCATGTATTCCAGACAAGGTGGTACAAAAGCTATGATGGGCGCCGTTTCGTTGAACAATATTCTACAAGACCTTCATATGTCGAGGACCATTCCTGAGGATTTCTCGCGAAGATTTTTCAACGATCAAGCAGGGAAACTTAAACCTCTCTGGTAAGTTATCTGTTTCTTGAACAATGACGATTCCCAGTTGCTAAGCGTTTCTTGTTTTCACTAGGGTTGGTAACAAGATGATTGGTGCGTTCTTACCCATGACTAGATGATACTCTGGTCTCTGTTTTAAACTTCCTTGGTCCATAGATTATTCTTACAAGACTACAATTCCCGAACAAGGCGAAACTCTTGAAACTGGTGCATTTCTACGATGGTATTTACAGAAGTTAGAGACATTAGCAAGCAAGGTCAGTTGTTAGAACTTCTCATACCACTACGTCAAGCCTTGCTTTTGTTGACTTTATGATTTCATTCTCTTTGTATAGGACAAGCAAATCGGTATATTGATTCATTTACCAGGAAGTATTTTACACATACTGACCTCATTTCACCAGGGTCAATGATCTGGCACACTGTACATTCATACGGCACTTCGATTGACCCCTTTCACCCTATCATTGTTTGGAAAGCCCTCATAAGTGCAATCTTTGGAAAGTAAAGGGATAAGATTGCAATCTGGCTGTAGCTACTAGAACCCGATGGAAGGGAGATTCATTGCACCGTCTACCTCATATATATAATAGTTTACTGGATAGATGTAAAATTTGACTATAGTGATATCAGGATGTCTGATTGAGACGGAAGGGAGGTCGGTACCAGGAACGAAGACAGTGATGGTGATTGATCAAAGGGATGTCACGGTGAAAGGGATGAGGAAGATGACGGAGTTGTTTCATAGGATTGATTATGAACTCTCGATTTTTTTTCTTGATTCTGAGTGCGAAATTTTAGATACATAAAAGTAGTATCTCTGGGTCAGTTCAACGTTTGACGGATGGATCGTAACGGTGTTGATATGATAAGTAACGTAAAGATGTACTCTTTTCTGTACTCTTTTCTGTTCTTTCTTTTACATATATACGCAGAAGAGTGGTACATAGATATACTCATATATGTAGATGTAGCAGTCGTACGCGCAAGCTATCAGTGGCAAATTTATGACAATCAGTTCTGGGATACATGCAATATTACCTTCACTTATTAGTATTTTCTTTATCCTACAAGCAATTCAAAATAAGCTGAGCCGGGCTTCATATCTGGTATTATTTCAAGTTCGACCCAGGGAAGCACCCGTTCAAAGGTGTCCTTGATCTTTCTAGTGCGAGACTCCTCCACTTGGGCTATACCCAGCACCAACGGACGGCAAAAATTTTCGACTCTCTCTAGAGAATCAAGAGATATGTCATCAACTTTGAGTGGAACACAGAGCCTATCCAAAAACGAACAATGCCGTGCAAAGTGAGATAGGGACTCGACGGAGACCGGGTCAGAATTGTGAACGTTGAGCTCGAGCTCGACTATGTTGGGCCATGATTTCGCCATCACTTCGACAAGGTCATCAGTGAGTCGGAGTGGCAAATCATATCTGAAACTGGTCAAGCCCGAAAGCCCGTCGAGTATGATCCTCATGGCACTCCTCCAGTCCTCTCTATAGAATTCTTCCAAGTCAAGGACGTTAGCTGGAGAGTAAAATCTATCCCCAACTCGCAAAGTTTCGAGCGAAACTCGTTGTTTGACAACAAACTTGGAAAAGACAGTAGGAATATCTCCAAAGCTTTCACAGTGCTGGTCAGCTGTGGGTATCCAGCTTGGAGGTATTGATACACGAAATACGAGTAGTGACAACTGGTTTTCTGGCATATTATCTAGTAGTTCGGACAACCCCAGTGCAGACGTGGCAATATCGAGTTTTGTTAGATGAAGGAAACCGGGGGTGGTCCGCATCGTTGGGATCTCGAGATGAGCCAAAGCGACCCCAGGGCTCAACCGGTAATCAATAGTTGATATCCCAAGCTCATCGAGATTTGGAAGAGAATGAACAGTTTGAAGGAGGGAGGAACCCATAAAATCACGAGAATACAGATAAAGTCGCAGACTTTGAAGATTTTGTAACTTCTTCAAAAGCAAGGGTAGCTCTTTGCATTTTCCTTTTATCATCACCAACTCCCGTAAATGAGGGACTTTTTCGGCGATAAAAGACACGGCAGGTCCAAAATCGTCGGAGTCCGCGAGATCGTATCGATAATTTAAAATATCAGCGTCAAGAGAGCTGATTAGACTTACACTTTGGAGGGTGTTAGATAGAAAGGACTCTTGGATTGTTCTTAAACAGAAAAGCTCGTTCCCAAGACTTATTGATTTGATGTATGGGAAAAGCGGCTTTTCAAGGACAGAAAAGGTGCGGTAGACAGTGGGAACAACCGGGCACAGATCTCCTTTCAAAGATCGTACTCGACAGGTGTAGTAAAAGAGTCGTTTCCAGGATCTTTCGGTGATAGGTTCAATCAAGGTCTAAAAAGTACCAGACTTTAGCTAGGGTGCAACAGGTTTGAATATCCTTACTTTGTCTCCGTTGAATTCTCCAGCTTCTGGCAGAACGCACAGAAGAGGATAAAAAGTTGTTATTTCCCTCCAAAGGTTGTCAAGGGCAGGCTCTAGAAAGGTTTTGCTCGTGAGAGCTAGGCAAAGCAGAGAATGCCGTTCTTCGATACTATCGCAGATAACGGAGATAATATCGTAGTCAAGTGCTTGCATCGTCGTACAACAAACCAGCTGCTCGTCGATGTTCGAACTGAAGCACTGAACGCTGCAAGACTGGTGGAACTAGCTCACTGTATGGTGGCTGTTGGTCGGAGTCACTCGGAGAGTCTTGCGGCGATTCGGATTCGTTGCTTCTGCGAATACCACGTGACGGTACACGTGTAGAGGTAAGTAGTACCTGCCTTGGTATCGCAGTCGAACCAAGAATTGGCGACAAGCAGACCAATGTGTATTATATTCATACAAAAAGCTTTCATAAGGAAGCAACCATCATACATCTGTACACCAGACAGATGGGTCATTAATCCCATTCCTAAAGGGCGCACTCCTATCGTCTATATATGTTCGACATGTCCCTTCTCGTCAGAGGAAGCCTTCTCTCCGTCATACATCTCATGGACTTGGATCTCTTCAACAACACGTTTCTGCTGCTCTGCAAGCTGATCGCCTTCGTACACTACAGTTCCAATTCCCAGTTAGCAACGCGATTCTTACTAGATAGAAGACACGACGAAAAAGCATAAAAAACTCACAGAACGCAAGTTCTTCCAAAGTCCTACCCGCGGTTTCAGGAAAGAGGAAATAGACGAAGACGACTTCGAACGCCAGCCATGCGACGTAGGAGATGTAATATTTCCAGCCTGTGATTGTTCAGTAATTATGAATAGGAAAAATTTAGCGACAACTTGGGAGAGGGTGACAAACCTGAATTAGCGATTCCAATAGGGTTGACAAACTGATTGAAGAAACCAGCAAGACGACTCCAGCATTGGAAAGCAGTGATACCCTTTGCTCTGACGTGGAAAGGGAAGACTTCAACGAGGAAAGCTATCGACATTAGGTTTAGTAAGGGACTAGTCAACGAATGAGGGGTTGGAAGTGATATTTACTGTAAGAAAGCGCATTGAATGCCATGTTGTAGCAAGGGCTGTAGATGAAAATCAAACTGAACGAAAACGTGTCAGAATCTCGGAATGGCGATAAAAGAAGTTGGCCTGATGCCCACTCACGCAAGCACGGCTTTTGAAGAGGCTTGACTGTTGGTGATTGCATATCTTGCGCTCGCAATCGTCCATCCCGTGAACACGGCCAATAAAGAAATCGTACAGGCCTGAAAGCAGTTTAGAACCTTCGGAAAACTCTTATTGCACAGCAAGTGTCTCACCAAGTACATCGTTCTCCTGTTGAATCTCGAAGACGTCAATGCAAAAAAGGTGGCGTTTACAAATCCCCAGCAGGTCAACGCCAAATTGACGAGATTCTTGGTATGGTTGTCCGTAATACCGACGTTCTCCAGAATGGGTGAGAGGAAATATCTTTCCAAACCACAAATCAGAACTCCTTATCCAATCTCTCGTAAAAGAAAAAACCAGACTTACGAAGTCAATCCATTACCACTCCACTGAGTGAACAATCCCAGAGCCGATCCAACCAACAGTCGTCTCCTCATCCCACTTGTCTTGACCAACTCTCCCCATCCCCTATTGGAGTTCTCCTTCTCCAACTCGAGCGTCTTTTCGATCTGAACATATTCGGCCTTGACAAACTCCGAGTCCGCGTCGCCCTCTGCGTGGTATGTCACGAGGATAGAGTAAGCCTCTTCTCCCCGCCCTTTGGAAATGAGCCAACGAGGTGATTCGGGGAGGAACCAGATGAAGATAATCTGTAATGCACTGGGTGAGACTTGAAGGAGTGAGGGGAGACGCCAGCCCCAGTTAGATGACATAGAGAATGTTCCGAGGGTCACGCCTGCGGCAACGATGGAGCCTAGATGATAGAAGCATTGTATGAACTGGGTTAGTAACTAATACCGTTGACATTTTGATGAGGAGGATGATATAGGGGTATTGTCCTTCTATCCGAAAAGGTGAAAGTGAATGAGGTTAGACCTACCGATGAAGTAGCACGAGTTGAAGAGTGAGCCGAGAATAGCCCGTTCTTTAGGATGGGACAGTTCTAGGTTGCTTCTGGTTAGTATCTTTCAAATGAACAACCCCCAGGTTGTTCTTGTTGCATGCCGGCTCACCTCCGATCAAAGATGAAGCAGCAACGATGGCGAATGGAATGCCCAGTCCTAGGATGAGCCGAGCAATGATGAACATTGCAACTAGGGCGACACTGATCAGTTTATCAAACTCGTAGCAATTCTTGAGATTATCCTCACAATTCTGAGCAGCAGCTTGAATCGCAGCGCCAATGACCATCAGAATACTGCCAAATATGATTGCCATCCTACGACCCAGGTAGTCGGTGACCGGCGGGACAAAGGGAAGAGCAAGGATGGCCCCAAGAGAGTACATTGCAGACATGAGACCCAGGAGGGCTGAACGCGGATGGTTGTAGACTAGGAACGAGTGCCTTGAGTTAGAACAAGTAACAGTGTCCATGGAATGAAAAAATTTACAGGTAACCCAGGAGTCGACCGCTTGCAAACCATTCATCATGGAAGCGTCAAAACTGTCAAATTGCGTTTTTTGAGAATTTAAGATTGGAATCATCAGCAGTATAACAACGTACCCACTGGTCATTTCGACACCGATACATGTTGGGACCAGAATCATGTACAAAGTCCGTAAATTTGGTTTCCTATACCATGGGACGCGATCTTGAAGGGCAAGGCGCGAAACAAGAGCGTCAGCTCCTTCAGTGTCGGTCGTGTTTGGTGCCATGAGTGCAGTGGATTAGAGAAACACTCTGGGGCCTCAAATCTCGGAATGTTGACCTAATTATAAGGGTCTGGATAAAGACGGTTCCGTAACGTTTCCCCTGAGATTCCCCGCGTTGATTCTGATCTCCTGGAATAACCTGGATTCGCGGAGGACTAGTCGTCACAGGAATACAATCCGAGAATGGAGCTGTTGAATCTGTCAAAACACAACGTGTATACGGCATCCAAGTTTTCGTTTGACTTCAAGATCTATTAGAGCATTCCAAGATAGGATTGAAAGCATCAGAATTGTTGAAAATATGTAGGCGCGTGTATCGATACACTGGGTATATGAGTGTTAGCCTATTCAAAACGGAGAAAATTCGGTCGATAAACGACAGTTCGATATTCATGCCAAGAAAAACTGCGCTCCTTTCTATTCAAGTAGGTCCTAACCTCCCACAGCAATCACCGGTACGGAATGGCACGGACGGATTTGAGAATGATATCGACCTTCGAACGGATATCAGCTCTCCACGGACAATTTAGACTGGGGAATCAAGGGCCCGGGTTGATGAAGTCAGACAGAATCATTTGTCGTATTCTTATGCATCTGTTCCTGGCAGAAGAAGGGAGAATTCGACGCGTTCATAGGTACCGCGTCGAGAACGCGTCGCGGCGTCATGGATGAAAGGAACAAAGGAAAGCAAGCGGAAATTCCCGGACCGATCTGGTGATCGTGACAGATTAGGTCACAATGTACTGTCACGCTGCGTCGTGCGCGTCACTTGCAAGGCGATTACCAACGCCTCTAGTCTTTTTCCTTTCTTTCTTTCACTGTACTACTAACATACCATGCTTATCAAGGTCAAGGTGAGTACAGATATTTGTTATCGATGACCGATTCTTACCATGTATCCTCTTGTCCAGACACTCACCGGCAAAGAGGTAAGAACACTGGCAAAATTGCGCAAATCGATGAGATGTAACTGAGCATTTGACTCGTTTCTAATAGATTGAACTTGATATCGATCCAGACGACAAGGTCCTTAATGCTGAATGTTCATCGTAACGCATGTTTCTGAATGCGGTTCTTGTTAAACAGATCACCCGTATCAAGGAGAAAGTTGAGGAGCAGTCTGGTGTGCCACCGCCACAGCAGCGGTTGATTTTCAGTGGGAGACAGATGTGCGTGTCCTTACTTTCACTCTCTCTCCAACTCTAATGGACATGGTGATTATGTAGGGCTGATGACAAAACGGCCAAAGATTTCAACATCCAGGCAGGAGCCGTCCTCCATCTTGTTTTGGCTCTTCGTGGTGGACGATAATCAGATGACGATGTTGATTTGTACTGTTTTTGAATGAAGACCCTCATCAATATAGACGAGATTGGAACGCCCCGAGTCAGACCTGGTAGAAATCGTCAAATTGTTTTCATGTTCCTAGTCAGATAATTCAACGTCAGACAAGGCGACAGCGAGCGGCCGAGTTACAAAATACTAGCAGCTCCGCATTCCGTCCTCTATATCCTTCTGGAAAATCATGAGGATCTACAGTCACCCCCGGGTGCACATTTTGACTTCAGTAACGTCCCGTCCTGCGGCTTTCATCAAACCCATCAGGGTCGTTGCAACATCGCGAACCGCCTTACCCTATCAAGATGCTTCTACAACTCCTGATACATGATAGAACAAGTTCTTCCGTTGGGTTGTTATGAGTTTCCCTAGCGACAAGTACCTGTCTTGATGCAAATGGCCGGAATGAGGTATACACTCGCCGGTTGCTGATGTTCACCATTGTATATCTTCCATAAATGCTGCTAATGAGTACTGATAAAGGCTTCGACCCGGGCCTTCTTATGAAAAGTGCACCCACCGGCTGGGTCTTGACTGCTCCCATTCTTTCCTTCTTTTAACCCGTCTTTTTTTTTCTTCTCTTTATTCTTCCCAACAATCTAGAAAAAGTCCGCGAGCGGTGGAAGTCATGACGCTCTCTACTAACACTTTCTATTGCGATTCTTGCAGCCTTCCCATCCCGGTCTCTTCTCCGCGAGTCCACTGCCTCTCGCCAGCCTGTGCCGACAACTACGACCTTTGTGCAACCTGTGCACTTGGCGAACGCTTTATCCAAGGCGGTAGTGGTCATCTTTCATCCCATCCTACCCAAGTATACAAGGTCAGCGGAAACGTCGATGGCTTTCTCTCTAGGAGTGGCCTCGATAACGGTGCACTGAGAAACTCTGTCACTTCGACCGCTACCATCACCTACTTTGACAGGGCAGTTGGCAGCCCGACCTCGACGTCGCTTGGAAGACTTTCGACTACACGTAATAAGTCGTGGGTTACACATCACCATCATCATCGGCGGTCCAGTGGTTCCAGTTCTATCAGTTCTATTGGCTCGCTCGGCTCCATAAGCTCTACTGGTTCACTTGGACTCGTCGACACCTATATTCCTCTGACTTCCGACTCCGCGTCTTCTGAACCCGACTTCAACGAGGTAGACAGCTACTTTGACATCAGACAATCACCGGTCCCTCCTTTGCCTGCGGCGTTTCAACCTGACGTTCGCCATGACACGACTCCCCGAGCTGGTAGTGGTTGGACAGCACTTTTCATGTCTGACATGACTCCTACGACCAACTTTCTCAAGCTGTTAAATGCGATTTTCTCGAGTTTAGATAACCAGTGCACGGGATACCTCACACCGGAGGTGTATTCGCGGTTCCTGGACGATCTCGGGTACGAGGACGAAAGTAATATTTGTGCGTGTCCTTCCCAAGAGACCTGTTTATTGGTTCTATTTTGCAAGTTGGCTGACACGCCTTTGTTCCGTCTTCGTTGCACAGGGAAATCCTATCTCCGGCCTATTCCTGGCTTTGCCAAAGAAGACGTTGCAGACCAAGCGCTGAGATCTATTTTTGACTTGTTTTCCATCGAGTACACGTTAGGTGCTCGGACATTATACAGAACGACATCCTCCCACAATCTTAATACTCCTCCCGCAGACGTAGAACCAGACCTGACCGCTCTGACCAACCAGTTGCAGTCCCTCCTCAGTAAAGGTCGAGGTACAGATTTCGCCGCCGGTTTTGTTAGACCTGTGACGGAGGGCAAAACTCCTTCCTTCCGTCAAACCCAAAGTCGTCTGACCAGAATAAGATCCTCGTCTTTCCGAAAAAACTCTCGAAAACTGACGATGCCTCTCCTCACTCGACCAGGGTTTGTCGCTCTCTCGTGTCTCAACGTTCTCTGTGATCCAGACGCGGAGTGGATGAGCTTATGTCGAGTATTGAGGAATCCTCACTATCAGGAAGAGTTGGAACCGTTTCTCAGGATGGGTCCGCTTCCTCGAGCGGCTCTACCGGCGTATCCGGATCAGGCGTCGTTGCAACGGGTACAGGACGTTTTTGACCATGCCGAAAGGATGAAAAGAGTATCTGAAGGAGGAATGGTAAGGTCGAATATGTCAATGCGGAACTGGGATTTGGCTTTGCCAGTGGGTGATTCAGGGGCGGCGACTTTGTATACGACTTGTGGTTAATTTTTTTGCGGCGTGCACCGGTTGGGACCTTGGCTGTGTCTATTCAGATGTTGGACGTTCCTTTCTTTTTCTTTTTCTTTTTTTTTTTTTCGTTGACGGACGTATCTTTATTTTTACTGATATATATGTACAAAGTTTCTGGACAGTTTCCTCCTGAGTCCTCTTAAACAGGAACGGACTACTTAATGTACTGACTATTTACGCAATGTACTACCTTACTGTCCTAATGCTAACATCCAACTGACCCGGATCCGCTAGCACTACCGTACAAGGCTGGATTAAGACCAGGACAAATTACGTGACTTTCTTTAGGCGTTCGTCAACTCCTCGCCGCATTGATAACTTGAAATCCTAATCCTTCATAAGACCATAGGCAACGCTTCGAAAAACGTTTCCGATCAGCAAAAACTCGGCTAAATCGAATCCTGCAGCTGACGGCCAGGTTGACCTGGATACTTTTTTCCCCAACTGTAGTGTCCTAAACCGCCGCCGCCGTCTCTATTCAGAAGCAAAGTAATAAAGCAACAAAAGGACTTTCACCATTTATGATTTGGTTGACGGCGGATTTAATTTCATGATGAGAAATTTGGTCGGACTAATTTGACTAGTTTCTGACGCGCTTAGTTTTCTGGCGTGGTTGCTTATAGTCTCTATCTATGAGAATCATACCATGCTACTGTGCCATGCATCAGACCTAATGAGGCTGCAATTTCCACGATTTACCGATTAGAAAAGGATCTAGTATTCCAGCAATCAATACGTATTCTATTGTAAGTTCCAATACGACAACCATCGCTTCACATCCTCCTCACCCAAACGTGCCAAATCTGGATTCGCTAATGTCTGTGATAGCCTCACCGCCTTCTTGTTCTCGATATCGACAATTCCAAATGCTTCGCATCCAGGGACATCAAGACTAGCAAGCACACCTTTGTAAAAAGGTAGAATCCGAAGGGCCGAAATCTCCTGTTCCGCGTCTTCTCCAGTCTTCCCTGCATTTTCAAGCCTTTCAACCCACTGTGGATAAGATGTCACGTCTACCTGGAGACGAGACGCAATGATTCGAGCCAATTCGGACCACTTGACGGGCTTTGGATGGATCAAATGCACGAAAGAAGGGGTTCCCTCGGTTTCAGGTGCATTCAAGAAGTCCCGTATGGCAGATGCGGCCAAGTCAGCGGGGATCAGGGATATAGGCTAATAGAACGATGAGATCCTGAGTTACGCGAACGGAGATCGTTGATGATACACTCACCTTGTCATCATCTGCAACACAGCCAAGAATCGGAGCGGCACGTACGAGAGCAGGAAGCCATTCCTTGCTGTTCCAAGACCCGTTCGGACTTCCAGAAGATTGGCCAAGGCGAACGACGATAGAGCGTAAACCGGAAGAGGAAGCTGCATTCTGCATGATCTGTTCGCAAACCCATTTGCTTTGTGGATATCCACCGCTCGAAGCTACTTCTGCAGGAAGGGGTTCCTCTGCAAAGGGTATTTTGTTGGCGTAGGTGAAATCTTCAAAGTAAGGAGAAAAAAGGTCAACCTTTTGATTCTTCTGATTGGGAATAGAGGGGTACGCACTTTGGAAGACACTGATAGAGCTGATAAACAAGAGCAAGGAGTTTGTAACCAACGCAAGATCTACCATTTGACGGAAACCTTTGATATCTGATTCAAAGGAAGCCAGGCCAATATTGAAGTCGACTCGCCAAGCTAATCAATGTTCAGTTGTCACTCGGTGAGCATTTGATTGAAAGTTGTTTTGGAGAAAAAGACTTACCATTTGCAATAATATGCGTGACGGAGCTCTTGATCTCTTCAAAAACCTCGTCTCTTAACCCGAAATTCTCCTCCGTCAGGTTCGCCTCCAGCAGTACGACTTTTGCCGAGTCCACTAGCCCTATTTCAATACCTCTTTCAACACATGCGTTCCTCTGCTTTGTCTGAATATCCACATCTCCCTTTCGAATGAGAGCAAAAACTCTATCCACCGTACAGTCTTCGACTAATCTGTGAAGAACATGAACACCGAATCCACCTGTCGATCCAGTCATAAGGACCGTCTTCTTCTCGTTGGATGGTACCTGCTTGACGCCTTGAATATTTCTCGGTGACGGGAAACTCTGAGAGTATTTCTCTGCCATTCGATGCATACGCTGGACGACGCTTTCGATGCCATCATGACAAACGTTGAATGTACCGTTTTGCACAACAGAAGAGACAAAGGCCCCGAGAGTGTTGATAGTGGGATAGTCGTAGACGAAATTGCCTGTTGATTCACGAGTGTCTATTTTAGCACTGTCACGGAGCGCACGAAGAAGTGAATTTCGGATCCAAGTAGCTTGAAGACTGTCCAAGATGATTCATTCAGCCATGTTTTATCGTGGAAGAACAGATCGAATGTTGATCACACTTACCTATCACCACCGTGCTGGAACAGGTCCTCATCATCTCCGATACTGCGGTTCGGGAGCACTTTATGAACAATTTCTCGAACAAAGTTCGTTGCAGACAGGACGTCCCAATTCGTGGGCGCCGGGATGTTAGATTGTGTGCTCTCTTCCATGCTGTCGTAGATTTCTTCGATTTCTGAAGCGTAGTCCTTTAGGATAGCATGTCGTCTGGCGAGAAATTCAGGTTCGAAATGAAATTCGATGCATCGAAGATAAATACCTTGGTGTGTTCTTTGCTGTATACGTGAAAGGCTTGGAAGGGGATGAAACAAGAATCATCTGTCAAAACACAAACATCAGGTCGAGTTACAAGTAAATCTACTGCAACCATTGCTGAGGACCTACTTCCTTGAATATCCTCGAGTGCTGAGGAGCAAACATGTTCAGTTTCTCCACAGTCGGCCTGTCGTCAAAAAATATCAGCAAATTTCCGACAAAATTTTTGACAGAAAAGGAGAATGAAACCGACCAGATTTGGTTCCGGAACTCGCTTAATTGCTGTAGATCCTCAGGATCGAACACATACTTTTCCTCCGGCTCGATCAGTATTCCTGCTTGGAACTTTCCATGACCAAAAACAACGGAACGTTTGACTAATGGATCTTGGTCCATGATGCTTTCTGCGAGTTGTATAAAACCATGGTGAGTTCAAGTTTGATTCGGATTCAGGCTCGACAAATTGAACAAAGGAAAATGGACTACTAAAAGTGAATCGAGTCACGTACCAAGCGGCCCAGGATTCGTCTTCTCGCCCGACGAGTGGATGATCTGAGAATCAGCTCTTCCGATGATCTTGTAATACCCTTTGTGCACAGGATGTTCAACGACCAGATCCGCGGTCGCATAAGCGTCGACGCCGTCGACTTTCGTGTTTATCGCTAGAGGGGTGAAATATTCGTTGGTCTTGGAAAAAATATAGATCATCGGAATCGACGATTATTCGCGTAATGATCGACATTGACATATTGATCAGTCGTAGATTTATCATGAAGCGGTGATAAGGAAGAATAAATGCCGTGTGTCAATTCGATAGACTAGTCCTGAATAGAGATAAGGACTTACAACAATGACAAGTTCATACTCGTTGTCAGCCATTGTTGAAGGGATGAGATGGGTTCGGAGATTCCTCGAGAAGCGGAAATATTCCCAAGCATCTGCGTATACTTGTTCTGTGAGAGAAAGTGTGATGATGCCGCATTCGGTTCTACATTCACCGGGAGTTAGTATAAAAAGTTCAAGTCCCAAGT
Source organism: Dendrothele bispora CBS 962.96 (assembly GCA_004369135.1). NCBI lineage: Eukaryota > Fungi > Basidiomycota > Agaricomycetes > Agaricales > Dendrothele > Dendrothele bispora. The sequence goes on along the minus strand of ML179068.1, from coordinate 304,786 downwards.
CGATGTCTATCGAGAGTGGGAGGGAAGGACTTACGATCCATAGACAGCAAAGAGTGTAGCACCCTTTCTAGTCAGTTCGTTCCCAACTTCGGTATCCAGAGGCCCTCCACCGAATATAATCCCTTTTCGTTCGAGCAAGAAATTTACGTGCGAAGGCAAGCGAGACCATAACTACATAGAGCAATCCCACGACGTTGAGATGCGTCAATCAAAAAAGTAGACTACTTTAGCATGAAGAGAAGTATTCAAGTATCGGAACAACCAACCTCAATCATCGACGGTACCGTCAATACATAATCCGGATTCGTCGCCATCACACCTGCCCACGCGTTCTCAGGCGTGGGTTGTACGGGTGGAAGTTTGGGCTCGAAAACTCCGCAGGTCATCCCGACTGAGATCTACTCACACAGTCAACGCTGAATCCGTTACTGAGGGGTTCGAGAGAAAATAGCCAGAGAAAAGGAAAGAAAGGATTAGGGGAAATTCCTCAAAGGACTTACGCTCCAAGCTATCTCAAACATCCCTATTGCATGGAACATGGGTAAAACATTGATAGAGATGACCGATCCTACCAAGTCACGCTCGCCAAACCAGGGGCCTAGACTGAGTTCGATGAATGCACGAGCCGTCCAAGGGATTGGTTTAGGGAAAGAGGTTGAGCCTTTTTTGTAAGGATACCGTGTGTCAGCGTACGATAAGCGAATAGTAGGAATAGAAATGATAGGAAACTTGGAAGGAGAAAAGAAAAACGATTCTAGGTTAGCTTTACTTACCAGAAGAATGTAAAATTATCTGAACGTCATCAGGTTCTCTCCTCGTTATCGGAATCTCCTCTCGAATCCTCTGTATGCTGTAACGATTGTCCATGTCATCATCCCGGTACATCTCTTCAAACGTCAACATCGTCGACATGCTCGGAATCACTTTCAGTCTGGAGTCAGCGTCGCCATTCATTGTTGCCCCCACCGCCACCGCCGCTTTTCGTTTTTCGGAGGTGTCATGATATCCGTGTTCATCCTTCAATATTTTGACAGCCGCTTCTACTAAATCCTTCATACTCTGATCGTGTCCGACGAGGAGGTGACTGACGCCTACTTTGTCGATGAGATGCGCGACTGCTTCTGGAGAGTTTCGGGGAGATATGGGGAAGACAATATAGTTAGATCTGATGATGGATATTTTGGTGGTCCAGTATGGTATAATATCTGTGTTTCGGGTCAAAGAGAAAAGATAAACTCAGCATCAAAAGTCTCATGGATAGGAGCAGAAAAGAGGTTTCAATGACGACGACAGAGTAATTACTCACCAGAATGAGAAAGAATCCCAATGACCGAACCATCCCTGACGTCACGACCCACTCGGTCCTTAATGATCTTGGCACCTGTATATACAGCACAGGCGAACTGGGCCCAAGTGATGTAACGAAGGCTTCCGTCGTCGATGCGTGGATAGACGAACAGAGGATGAGTCGAGCTGTGTTGGTGATGCCAGTCAACAATCTCTGTTAGATTCAAAGACCCGTCCATTGGAGGAGGTGTAAAAGTGGTTGTAGTGGCATTGTCGATGTGGGGGGCTGAGGACAGAGTAGCTTGAGTGGTAAAAGTGGGAGTGAAATGTGGGATAAGACTAGTGCTAGTGGTCATTGTAGTTAGGGAAGAAAAAGTGAAGATAGTTGGACGGGTGAGGTTGGGATTGGAGACATTCTTGAAGTGCTGTGCTTAAATACTTATAGAACGTTTAAGTCCGTATGAAGCGGGGGTATTGATTCATTTTAGACTGCTGTTTCCCTCCGTCACGCAGGTTTGAATTTCGAAAGACAGCTTTAGCGGAGGAATCATGTAACCCTACAGCTATTTAGTTTGAATGAGAAGGGGGTATCGAATCATGATCAAATTTCGGGAACGACATGAGTAATGCATTAATGAAACTTGACCGTGTTCAGATTTGAAAAGCATCGTGTTGGTTCTGTTATTCTGCGGCTGCGAGCGAGTTGTTTGAGAAAATGGTCTAAACATTAGAAATCTTTTCTTCTTTCCGGCTTGGAGCGGGTGGAAGTGAGCTCAAAAAGTGGACCAGAGGTAGTAAAAACAATTCTTTCAGTGAATTCATTTGGAAAGCCGAAGGGGAAAGAATGCCCGGTACGTACTATGATGGAACTTGTTTGTGTGCCATTTTGCCGACAAAGATTAGTGTCTGCTGTCAAAAATCTATCAAATGAGCAAATTTGGAAATAGATCAACGACTGGGACGGAGCATAGAATAAACCGAGCCATTTGCGAGTCAGGAGATGATGCAGATCGATGATGGGCGGAAAGTAAGTTGCCAGTGTTCATGACAAAAGTGGACGTACGTACACTCGCGGGAAAAAAATCGAGTCAACTCCTCGGATGTCGCCACTCACATTGTTGGACAAGATAAGTAAGTATGCTCTATTAATATGCTTGTGTCGTTAGTATTAATCTGTACGACACAGGAGTTGGGCTTGGTGAGAGAGAATGAGCGCTCTCATTTACGTTTCAGCAAATATAGCTTCCATGAATTACTAAGTGCATCATCTGCCAGTGGATTTTGTGGACTTTAAGATACTAATTGAATGGCTGATGATAGATGTTGAATATCCGAGTAGACCATTTGCATGATGGCCATTAATCGAGGCGGTTTCAGCTTGTCAGATTCTACCGGATCGATATCGGCGGACTCTTGAAGCTTGAAACTGGAACCTATTGGATAGTGACTCAGATTTAGTCCTTCCAAGCACCAGCTACACAGGTCCATAGTATGAACCTCATGTCAAATATCGGTTACTCGACTTTAAACGGACAGATCTGACGGGACCTACAATTACTCTTTAGCCATAGCTGCATTACTTCTGTCAGCTTGACCTAATTTTAAATGGGACTAATAGTGTATAATGTTGTTGATCTCTTCACGCCGAGGTTTCAGCTATCATACAACCGGACAAGGACAGTATTTACTGCTACTCGATGTCTGGATTTTAGGTTCTTGATGGGCTGAATAGTCATTCATCAGCCCCAGAAAACAGCACAAATTTGAGAATCAGACTCGGATGAAGTTAATCCGGAATTAACGTGGATTCCGAATCCTGGCCGACCGAGTGACGCCTGAACACATAACACCCTTCTCTTATAGGAAACACTTTTTGTTCATGTGATCATGCATCCACTGCTATGTCGTTGACCCACAAATTCAATTGAATCTCTTCCTATAGAACACCCTTAATCAATCTTTCGAAGATGATTGATAAATCGACGACCACGGACCATCGAAACTCTTGCCTAGGCGGCCCGCCCTTCATGCTATAATGTAATCTGTAGAGCATAAGCACTCTCTGCAACATGCGCCACCACGGTGTGCACTATTATGTGTAAACAAATTTTTTGTACAAGGCCGCATCCGACCCGTCTAGCTTATGACAGATGAATGTTGGGTGGTATTCTAATTTAGTCCTCTCAAGGGATTGAAAGGACTGACAGATTGAAAAGATTGACAAATCTTTATCTATCGAGTGAATACTAAGTATGTAGTACGATAAAGCATTTGCGTTCGGAAGCAATCGCAGCTGAGGAACGAACGCGTAAGTTTGTTATCACCGACCACATAAATGCCAGACTGAGTGACGGCATCCGCATCGAAATGTGAGAGATAGGGATTGGAGTAGCTATGTCTAGTCCTAGTCTCTGTTTCCATTATTATAGCCATTATACCGTACGTTCATTGACCCTATATTGGGATATGACAATGAAGTTGCAATGTACAACAGTGCGCAATTCAATTCTAGGTGGTCGGTCGACCGCGATTTGTGTGAGATTCTCTACGTTCAATTTCCTGTACAATGGGAGGGGCATCTGCGTTCGACTGATTCCGCTGGGAGATCACTAACTAAACGATGTGTTCCCCGATAGTAGTGAAAGCTTTCCTTCTTCTTGTCCTTCTCAAATTCTTCTCCAGGGGTCATCGGTGGACATACAAGATGTACAGGTGGTTGAGCGCCACCGCCACCAGTGACCGGCATCGGCGGATGAGAAACTTTACTCTGTTTTAAGTGAAATAAATAGGAAGAAGGATCGATAGTCAAAGTACACCATATCTGAAATGATCATTGAAGAAATATCGACTTCAATTCGGTTCTTGATTCTCGGTACCATGTCTTATGGGCCCGGCGTGTTTTATAGACAGTTTCATCATTGTTATCCTAACACTCGGAAATCGCCAAGTCCATGGTGAGTTAAATTGGCATCCCAAACGTATATGTTAGTAGATATAGTGCCTTCAAAGTACTCTCGTTTGTTAGAGCCTGTGTTCAGTTCATCTATTTTTACCTGTGCCCAGCCTGAGAATAAGGATTTGTCGCTATCGGACCAGTCCGAGTCGAGCAAGGCACAAGTGTGACCATGTCCGTAATGTAAGCAGTGATCATAAAGGTGCGACTCGGATGTACTTTTCTATCTCACAGAAAGCTCACGGGGCGCTTAGAAGTAGCAGCACAACGGTCTCAGACTCTCAGTATAAGGACCACGTACGGTACCGGTGTAATTGAAGCCTATTTTACATACATCATAGCCACCTCGTCATAATCGCACTCGGTGTAAGTACTTATAATTATACAAACTTGTAAATATAGTATGAATCCATCCCACCAACAAAACATTCAAAGAGATATAATGAGTAATGGGAGATATAACACTCAATTACAATAACGTAGGTATATAACACGTATATCATTCAGATGTTACTATAATTTTCAAATGTAAACTGAAGTTACAGTAATGGAAGGAATATTACGGGTTATAACCCTCCGTTATAGTAACATGGGTATATTACGGATAACAGGGGTATATTATGGCAATGTATTCTTCTACTATCCAAGATAATTTCGCATTACAGTAACGGCAGGTATACAGCATGTTATCATTTGGCATTACAAGCACAGAAGGTTACAACAATATTAAGAACAGGAACTTGAAGAAAACAAAATCAGATGCTACGGTACTCTACGGAATACGCACATCGCTAAATTTGTAAAACATATCAAGACCTTTCTTCCACCGACTCTTTCGATCCTCCTCACGCTTTGCAGACTGAGCTGAGGTGGCAGCACTAGTAGCCTCGAAATCCGTATCGCCTTGAAACCGTTGTAAACCCATCGAAAAAGACCGGCAGCCCCTCCTCGCGTTTGAGACGGCGCTTTTCCCTGAATTTGGTGCGGGTCTGAGCACGGAAGCGCTGTCTACGGATCTCTTTTCCTCGAACAGGGCCAGCTTGTGAGTCTTGATGCGAATCAAACATGAGGCATGACATAAGATCGACGGCCGTGGAGATAACTGAGAGGAAGAACGGAAAGAGGCATCTTCAGAGGACAGCGGGGGATTTACGTGGCAGAGACGAGAGACATGGCAAGTCAAAGCTTGTAAGCGCACAAAAAAAAACAAGGATAACACATGCCGGAGTCAAGCTCAGCATACAGCCCTCCGTCCTCCACATCTTCCCTTGTATCCGCCTCTCCCTCGTCTCTTGCAGACTCAGCAATTTTCATGGAACGCTCCAGATCAAACCTTTGAGGAACGTAAAGAGGAACATGATCAGGCTGGTTGGTCAAGATTTCGGAGATAACCCAAGGTAAAAAGGAGCGAACGGACTGGGTACCTCGCTCTGCGGAAAAAACAATCAGCATGAACTGAATAGAGAACCGAGCAGGCTCAAAAAAAATTGCATTGAAGGAAACCGTTGCGTCCATCTCACGCCCATGTTCGGGGTTTGAAGGAAGCATGGTGTCAGAGAAAAAAGAAAGCCAGGAAACCGCTGCGTCTATCTCACGCCCTTGTTCGGGGTTTGAAGGACACAACGAGGCAAGAATAAAGGGAAAAAACAAGAAACCAGAACGTACCCATGGATGTGTTGAAGAGATAGCGCGTTGTGGACAGTGGTTTATTCAAATTGACGCGTCCAACATAGTCTCAGACACGTGACTTGACGCGTGTCTTCAACGCGTCGGCTTTGAAGACGGCGTCTGGGCCCGGCGGCCATAAATAACGGTCACGTGTACCGTCAAGACCGACGCGTCCTTTTGTTCTTGACCACCATCAATGCCTGGCTCCTCCTGCGTCAACCCTCTTCAACTGGCTAGTATTAACACTCTACGACGAACACTTGAAGAGTGTGTTGTGACAAGAAAGTGCAAGTGCAACAACTTCGTCTGGTATTACCGAAATGGCCTCCGGTGTTTGTTTACACAGAGATGTCAACATGACCTGTCGATGGGATAGACAATGAGCGACAAATGTGTTCAATGGTACAAAGAGGGTATGCCAAATTGTATGTGTTTCTTTCCTTGGGTTGTCGTCGTTCAATGTTCTAAGATTCTCCAACGCTAAGGAGCAGGTCTCACTTTGTCTGAGCTGGGTATATGCGCTTTATTTTTTTTCTTAGGTCTTCAACATCTCGTGCACGCAACATTCATGCCTTCTCCTTGTTTGCTCCAAAGTATCTTGGCCTCCTTGAGGTGTTTCATCAAACCGTTGAGTACGAAGACCACGACAAGGCTTTTCAACCTACTGGAAAAGGCAGTATGTGATATTTTTTCCCTGTTCCGATTCGAATGCTGTACTAATACAAACCATCTCACGCACACTTGTAATATTCTATTAACAGCTATCGCCCAGAGATAAGATGCAGTCATGGTCTTTTGCATAGACCACTTTTACCTTTTGTGAGTACTCTCCCATGTAGAAGATGTGCCCTGACTATCATATTATTCAGCCCTATCGTGCAATTTTTACGAGCCTAAGGTCTGGTCTTGTTCGTCTTTTTTTTATTTCAGACTATACATGGGTTTTTGCGCGCGTTTCCTTGCTTGTTTCTTATGCTTGTTTGTTGTTGCGTTGTACTTTTGTATCTTATATGTTTCTTGTCTCGTTCCCTTGTATTGCCGCTACCGTACCTCTAATATATTTTCTGTGACATGGTTCATTATCATATATTGTAAGGAATCTGCTATTATGCTAGCCACTCAATACGATGAGCAGAACCTAATACATCTGCTCATTACCCATTAGATTCCACATAACCTGATATATACGAATATTACGCCTGTTACCTATTATATCCCACATAATCCGATATACCACTTGTTACTTGAAATATTCTCTACTACCTGATATATTCTTCGCTACCTAAAATGATCCTTGAAATGCGAAATAACCCAGGTAATCGTAACATGAAATTATAATGGGTTATCATTCACGGTACTCTGTCATATTCCTGTTATCATTTCACGTCACGGTTACATGGGTTATATTGGGTCACTGGGGGTCACATTCGTATTATATCCTTTTGAATGTTTTGTTGGTGCCAGTGTTAACCTTGTCTTGTCTTATGTATACACTACTATTATACTTGACTCTTGTTTTTTGCTCTTTATCCCCGCCTTCCCGAAAGCTGAAGCTTTGAAGCCTGAGGATGAGAACAGATAGTAGCCTTTTTTTTAAGTATCAATAGTTCTTCAGTTGACTCGGACCCGGTTCCGGTGACGGTAATTTTCTTTGCCGGAACGCTTAAAACATACGAATGGGACTCGGAGAAATCGGTGCGGTTTTCATTCAGCTGCAACTGTCCTTCCCCCCTGCAAGTGAGAGGTAGACTCAGAACAGACTCAGGTAGATAAAGGTGCGCGGGTTCCTAGGCCTTTGATCCAGCTCTTTTGATTCTTTCTAATTTTAATTCATTTTTTCTATATATACTTGACATATTTGACTTGATAAGGTTACTACTATTGAGCTTCTTTTGAGAACCTCTGACTACATTGGTCGACCTTGACTAAGTACTTACTCTGACTCCGTTTTCCCTCGTGATTGTTTCAAAGTTGCGTGGAAGAGTGGATTGTTTTCGGTTCAGCTAGCGCTAGGATTCCTATTCCTATTCTTGTTCTTTACTACATCCAACAACTTCCGTCTCTACAGCTTTTCCGAGTCACAGCTCCTTCCCCTCCCCTCTCTCTTTCCTCTTTCCTCTTTCCTTTAATTCCACACACAACAAATGTCTCCCTCCTCCGCCTCTCCCTCCCCCTCCTCTTCCTCACCCCAACCCCAAGACCCATCAACCATCACAGGCAACGCTTCATTGGAAATCAAAACCCACCTATGCGATCTCCTCGCTCTACCCATTCGACAACCAGAGTATCAGAAAAAGATTTTCGCAACGACATGTATGACTGGGATGAGGTTGACTGAAGTGGGTACGAGACCGATGGTGGATGAGCCGGAGAGGGAAGAGGCGAGGGTGGTTATGGAGTTGGTTGTACGTGAAGGTGAGTTTGCCTGTGGAGGTTGGATAGCGTTTGAGTGTTTTTGTTTTTTTGTTCGGAGTTTTTGGGGGAGTTTGGGGGTTTTCGTTTTCGTTTTCGTTTTTTTTTTGAACTGAACTGATGACGGGATAATTGATATCGAATCCTGATTGATCTACCCTATCTCGCTGGTGTAGAGATGATGAATTTTGCAAATACGGTGCATGGAGGATGTATTGCGTATTTGGTTGATTTGTGCGTGTCATTTTTTTTCTTTTTTACTCCTCTCAAGTTGTTGTTGGTCACGTCAAAAGGAAAGGCTCTTACTGGCTCTTTTTTTTTTCTACCCCTTTCCTGAAAATAGCTGCTCTTCGTTGGCTTTGGTAGTGCTCCGAACGAAGCAAAAGGGCGAGCTTGCATCAATTAGTGTTTCGCAGTCTATGAACGTCGTTTTTCATTCGCCTGCGCTTTTGTGAGTTTCTTTTCATTTACGTCTTCTGTGCACTACAATGTCGAGCATTTGTTTCGTTGGTCTCTGTTTCAGAGGAGACACTCTTCGTATAGTCAATTCGACGATAACTTCGGGTAGTCGGGTGATGACTGCCCGTACCGAGGTGAGTTCTTGATATCCCGATAGTAGTTGGACTTGGTTTGAGATGCCTTGGATTGCAGATATGGGATGACACGCATCATCGACTTGTGGCTACTGGTGTTCATGTTAAGATGGAACCATCCCCTCCTAAAGCAAAGATGTGATTAGAATCCGGTGGTGCATGAAACCGTCGCGTTCGGAGCGAGGTGAGGATGCGTATATATAGATCAAGGTTCGTTCTTTTTTTTTTCTACCTAGGTTCCTTCCTAATTGGTATTGGTTAGGTTTGATTCTTTCATTAGGACAATGCCGAGCTGGACATATGTAGAAGTAATTCAATGACGATGACACGACCCCAAAGGATACCCTAAGCCCTTTCTGTATCTACTTCTGAGGCTGTACATGTGTAGAATATTTTTTAACCAAGAATGCAACGATGCTTGGGTCTGGGGGAACAGACCATCAGTTGTAAAACGTTGCAACAATGCCTTTTGCACGAGAATAAAACGCGGAACGGAGGTAGATGGTCTGACAAGTCGCATTGTCAAAGCGGAGTGGATGTCGTAACAATGCGCTGATTGGGAAACGCGTTTGCCACGTGACGCTCTTGACGCGTGCCTTGATATACAACTTGGTCCTATACTCTCTTTTCAATCTCTTTGACTTGATACCACCACCTTCTACCGTTCGTCCGCACGTTGTCGATCGACAACCCTCCTCCTCCCCAACCATGTTCAATTTCTTTTCGCGCAAACCAGCGCAGCCGGCTCTAACAAAGGAATCACCCGAAACTCAGATTGTACCAGAAACGCAAGAAACCGATTCCATAGCACGCAATCAACAATTACGCACTCCATCTCCCTCTGCGACCTCTGTTATCAGTAGAGGAAACAACGTCAACCTTTCACCTCTACTAGGTAAACAACAAACTCCTTCAGGGCCTCCAATCACGCCCTCGCCTCCCCCAGATCCTCTGCTCGATAAGCCTAACAGAGATGCAGAGCTGGGTCTCATATCCGACCCTGCTGCCTTACATGCCCTCGTATCCTCCATCCCACCTAAAATCCTACACGAATACACTCTCAAACACCTCATTCCACCTGCACGCTCGACGACCAACATTCATCCTCCGTCATCGTTAACCCTGACTCATCTGACCTCGTTCTTTTCCTCCCTCACTCCACCACCCAAGTTACATTGTGTTCGGTGTCACAAGTTTTTCTACGAAGTGGAGAACGATGACAGGAGTTGTTTGGTGCCTCATGATGATGACAGTGCGGAGGTTGAGAGAGTAGGGTCGTCGAAGAAAGTCGATACGGCTTATCAGACTCTTTGGGGTTGTTGCGGAAAGATGGTCGAGGGTGATGGGGATATGGGACCTCCAGATGGATGGTGTTATGAAGGGAAGCATACGGTGTGTTTTTTTCGCTTCTCTGGTTCTGGTTCTCTTTCATATTTCGATTTGCTGACTTTCTTTCTCTCTCCAAAACCTTTCTTATCTATGCGCGCGCGCGTGTGCGCCTGTAACCAGACCGATACCAAACGAGCTCGGTTCAGAGCCGACTCCACCATCCACAACGACAAGTTGCACTCTTGCGACAAACTGAAATGTTTCGAACCTCCCGTCTCTTCTCCGGAATCCGAATCTGATATCGGCGCTTCTCCACGTCCGAGGAAACGGAAACGGACTTCGAGGAAACGCACCACCGCCGCTCAGTCTACGGCGGGTGAGGAACAAGGAGGTGGTACAACTGCTGTTGTTGTAGGAGAGGGGTACGAAGATGATGATGAAGAAGAAGAGGATGCGATGAGTGTCGTTAGTACACGGTCCAAATCGTCTTCTAGACCAAAGAAGAAACCCAAATCCCTTGCTGCCACTACCTCTGCTGCTGTTGCTGCTGGTATACCTCTACCTTCCTCCCCCGGCCCTTCCACACCCATCACCGCTCAAGCTACGACGACGACGAGTTCATCAGCACCTGGTAGTAGCAGTGCTGCTGCTCCTCGACCTAGGAAAAAGAGAGCGAAAACGACGCATGATGATAAGTCTTTTAAACCTGAGGCTACACCTGTGGATGATGATAATGATGAAGACCATATGATGGATGTGGATAGTGAAGGTCTGACTCTGACGGCTTCTTCTGGGAAGAAGAGACCTGGGAGACCTAAGGGGTCGAAGAATAAGAAATCGGCGGTGGTGGTGACGACGACGACGATGATGACGGGTGCGTCGGTGTCGGTACCGACGTCTCCAGCTGCTGTGGGCAGTGGTGGTGGTGGTGGTGGTGGTGGTGGTAGTAAGAAGAAATCTGTCAGTCCGACGAGGGAGGGTGGTGGTGGTGGTGGTGGGAATGGGAGTGGTGGCAAGAAGACACATAGACCTTCAGTGTCGTTTTCTGCAACGACAAAGAAGGATAAGGACGTTGTTGTTGGAACTTCGACCTCTGCTTCGGCTTCGGCTTCGAGTGGTTCGCAGAGGATTAGTGGGTCGATGAGGCCGAAGAAGAAGACGGTGAAGAAGTTGGAGGAAGTGGTTGCGACGAGTGTGGAGGGTGAGGAAGGGATGTGAATTGTGAATGTGAATGAAATAAAGTGGAACGAGTCCACTAGGGGGGTTTTGTGTGGATGATGAAGTGGGGGTTGAGGATGTGTTGTTTTATGAAGAAGATTTGTTTGGTTGTTTTTTTTCTTCTTCCTCCTCTCTCGAAGTGAAGTAGTACTGGAGACTACGTTTTTCGAGGAGGAGGACAAGGGTGTATTACTATCTTTTTGCGTTTTTTTTTTTCGGGCGTTGGACGAATAATTTATCTTGTTCTCTCTTTGTTTTGCGTTTCCTTTTTCGTTTCTCCTGTTATAACACCTTTTTTTATTGGGTTCAACAGTTGTGTTTCTTTCATATTCGTTCCATATCCTTGGTTCTGTCCTTCACTCGCGATCGCTCTCTTATCGAGCCCTTTGACCTATTATATTATATGACATATCTATTCGTTCATGTTGCGTACATACATACCTGGTCTTCCCTACCTTCCCTTCCTTCCTTCCTTCCTTCCGTCTACTCAAGCATCTACACACGCACACACACGCTCTGTTGGTTATTTTCTCTTTTTCAACAAAAGCCGCGCGCGCTCTCCTTACCCATCCGTTCATTCATTCATTTTTTTTTTGGTTCCTGCTCTGTTCTATTCATGTTATGATTTTACTTGCTCTATACGCTCTCTCTACTAGTACATATTTTTTTTCTTATTTTATTTCTACCTGCATATAACAGCTGTCCCACTCCTTTAAATTTCAACTCTTGTTTCCTACTCACCCTGGTATTCTTTCTGTGGTATTTTCTCGATTCCTTCTAGTCTCGTAAGTATATCCATGTATATAAGTAATACATAGTGGTCATGGACGCCGACATATATGTATTGTATATTTTATAAATGCACTTGAATCGGGAACAAAAAAAAAGTTTTTTCGACGATTAGACTAGTCACTTTGAAGAGCTCTGGGTGAACTGGATTCTACTAAGGGCCGCTGTCCTGCGCTTGTTTTATACAACCATTTAGCTATAGCCGTTAGAATGCTCAGAAGATTTAGGGAGTTAGTCAAACTCAGTTAACTGCAGTCGTGACCATGTCACTATACTTCTATACTGAGCGCTGAGCGCGCTTGGGTTCTCGGATCAAAGCTCGAAATTAAGTGACTCGCTCGGAGGAGCTGAAAAGGGGCTAAAGGGATTCACAGCCTGAGTGGAATCGAAGTTATACGCGTGTTGTAAGGCTGTTGAAAGGATACCTGATTGTCAAGATCAAGACGTAAAATGAATTCATGTTTGAGCTTCGAGCTGGCATTTTGAACAAAGGAATGAGAACGTAAACTACTTATATAGCATCTATAAAACTTACCTAGGCTTCTCCATGGAGCCCTCCAGCGTTAAGTAGTAGCTGTTGGACAGCTATAAGTATCGATGGATGACGCATGCATAGGGATATCTATCAATCAGTTGTGACATTTCGGGTGTGATATGTGGCATCGAAGGTCGATGAATTTGGGTGTATTGCGGGAAGGGGGGCCAAGTGGGTTCCTCTACTAACACCGCGTGATTGATTTGGAGAAAGACCCGTGCTATGTAATTTAGATCGTTCGTATCGGAGCGCACACGCACGCAAGAGGTGCTTTGAGCTGTACAGCTTGAGTCAAACAGAGGGTTGAAATGACTGGCAAGGCAGTGCTTCTGGAGATATTATGGTGCGATTGATGAAAACGGTGTGGAACTTCCGAGTCGAAGGAAGTTATACATGGAATGTTGGTTACCAGTGACCGAGGGATGTATGGTCTGATAGGAGCGAGTAGCGTTCACAGGGTTCGTAGATGGGGGTGAGGGGAGATTTGGTGGTTACGGGTATATGTAGTTTTTCGTTCTGCAAGTGCGGTCATCTTGCTTGTTTGATGTCTTCCTCGGGCGTCAATCTGTCCACCGAACTGGTTTAAATTGAATAGGACACGTGATATATTTCTAAATATAGACAACTGAGGGACCTTGCGGGTTTTGGGATGGCCCAAGGACCCCCCGCAGTTCCGGCGCCCCTCGTCCTCCATATCCCTTTCTCTTTCATCATCTACCCTGTCTTCCTCCCTCGTTCTGCTTTGTCCCTCTGTCTCAGCCGACAGGTTGATTGCGAGACATGTCGGCCAGCTTTCACCACTCTTCTAGTTCTTCCAGCCCAGAAATACGACCCCACATTACCCGTCGGAGAGGCACATTTCAGTCTCTCAACAAATCTCTCGGTCGTCTCTCACTTTCCAATCTCAACATCAAATTATTCAGCCTTCAAATCCCTCGTCGTCGACGTCGACCTACTCCTCATAGTCCCTTTAACCCCTCTACCATCAATTTCTCCGACACTGACAAAGAAGCGTCCAAATCCGAAGACGAGGATGTCATAAACCTCCCTTACGATGTCATCTTCATCATCGCAGACTTACTCTATCAACCCGACCTTCTTTCACTCTGTCTGACTTGCAAGACTCTTCACGAGTTACTCCTGCCAGTCCTCTATCACACTGTCATCCTTCGTTCTTCGAGAAGCTGTGTCTCCTTTCTCAATCTCCTCGCCAACGAACCTTCTCCTTTTTCAGATAAATCTGAATCTGAATCCGAATCCGAATCCGAATCCAAATCCTCCCGATTATGCGGGTACATAAGAGAACTCGCCGTCCGACCCAACTACTACCTCGCTTGGCCCGAACCCGAAGGACCAGAATCCCTGCTTTCAAACAACACCAACAACAACACCACCAACAACAACAACGCAGGTTCCAACACAACCAGAACCCTCGGTTTCCATAAATCCCAAAACCGAAGGCGAAAACTGAGCGTAGACGAAACGTGGGTCGCCGATAAGCTTATCGAGTTGGCGCCCAAGATGATCAAGTTGGACACGTTCGATTGGGACGGGTGTGAGATGCCTAAAGACGAGTTGTGGGTCGCGTTGAGAGCGAATTGTGGAGAGTTGAAGACGGTGTATTCGAATGTGGGATATAGGGATTTGGATCCTGATTCTGCGGTGGGTTTTATTTTTTTTTTCTTTGTCTCACTCCTTTTTCGTGTGTTATGGATGCAGACAAGCTTATATATCTTCCAATAATCGCTTCTTTTTTCTTTTACATGGGCGATACCAACTCTCCCCATCTATCAACAGCTCTTCTCATTCTCCAACCTCCTCGCTTTCTCGCTCACCGTCCGACACGGTCTGACGACTGCCAACAACAACACGACTCTATTAAACCTGAACCCGTTCAATAACGAATTCACATCTCTGGAACCTCTCCCTCAGAGATTATGGGATATGCTTTTACAGAGATGTCCGGATTTGGAAGAGATGGCGCTGTGTTCGTTTTCGTCTAGCGTTAGGAATTTCGATGTTAGGCCGCTTTTTGTGCCTTTGCAAGAGACTACTACGGCTTTGGGTGAAGCTTCTTCCTCTTCTGCGTCTACGTCTGCGTCTCCGTTTCACTCTACTGCGCTTGCGTCTGCTTCTACCTCCTCGTCTCCGTCTTCGTCTTCGTCTCTGTCAACCTCAACCCCAACACCTCGAACACCCTTACCAAAACTAACAGCGCTCACGCTCGGTACGTTCGGGTACACAGAAGATTTCACTCTGACACCTCCCATGTCGTCGAGTCCTTCTTCGTTGGGAACGTTTTTGGAGGACCATAGAGAGTTGAGGTATTTGAGGCTTTCGTGGAATTTTAGGAGATGGATGTCGCCTGCTGAGGTGCCGATTTATTTTGATGATGCTAATGGGGGAGGTGGAGGTGGAGGTGGGGGGGTAGGGACGGGGTTGGGGTTGGGGTTAGGATTGGGATTGGGAGGGGTAGGAGGAGTAGGAGGAGTAGGAGGAGTAGGAGGAATAGGAGGGATGGGGGTAGGAGGAGGAGGAGAAGCAGCAGGTGTAGAAGGTATCGTCAGAGAAGGCATCTTACCGAACTTGACCACCTTTTCCGGTATCTTCCAACATTTACGATCTTTACCTCCACCTTCACTCGCGAACATACATACGTTGGATTTGACGTGTGAACCGATATATGAAGATCGAGTTGATGCGCTTTGTGGGGTGCTGAAAGGGTTGAGAGGGTTGAGGGAGTTGGATGTTTGGGTTCATTTGGATTTTAGTGGTGGGTCTAGTTGGGGTGGTCTTGGTCTTTATGGTGGAGTTGGTGGAGTTGGTGGAGGGATTGGGAGGACGAGGACGAGGAGAGGTGGGAGGAGTGTGAGAGGAGGAGGAGGGATGGTTGAGATTGAGGTTGATGAGGATGGGATGGAGGTAGAGACAGAGGCAGAGACAGAAGTGGTAGAGGCATTGGTAGAGGCACTGGTAGAAGGAAACCAGGGTCAAGAACAAGAGCAGAATGGTGACGATGGTGGACAATATGACGCTTCGTTAGCCACGGCGGCGTCTTCTTCTTCCAGGTTTAGAGGGTCGATATCGTTAGGACGGAGATTGTCGATACCTTTCTTGAGAAATCGGGGAGGAGACGACAACGCGAACGTGAATGTGGACTCTAGCTCTGGATCGACTTCTGCTGTTATTCCGAGCTCTACTCTCGCTACTGCTACTACCTCTACCGCCACTACCTCAACCACCACTATCGCTGCCGCTGCCTCTGCTGCCTCTACTTCTGTCGACGACGACGACTCTCCTACCACTACTACTACTACTATCATCCTCGACTCTTCCAACATCCTTCAACCCAAACCCAAACCCAAACCCAAACCCAACAAAAAACTCACACGCACAGTCCTCATCCCATCCTACGAACTCCTCTTCCGCAAAATCCTATCCAACTGTCGATCAGTAGAAGATTTACATTGGATGTCTACGACCCCACTTGGGCCTGGACCTCAGCCTCTGCTTTCGTTGGCTAGGACTTTGGGGATTATGATGAAGGGGTTGAAGACGTTTTCGTTGACTAAGGGGCATTGTTATAGGGATGATTGGGGTGGTGGTGGGGGGTTTGGAGGATTTGGAGGAGGAGGAGGAGGTGGTGGTGGTGTTGAGGATGGGGAGGTGGATTTGCAAGGGAGAGAAGGGTTGAGTCAAGGACAGGGACAGGGACGAGGGCAAGGACAAGGACAAGGACAAGGGCTTGGACTTGGACAGGGACAAAGACGTGGACGAGGTCGACAAGGAAGGAAGTTGAAAGGGCAGAGAGTGAAAGGAGGGATGCTTCGATCTGCGTTGACGATCTTGGAGGTGTGTGAATGGTATGGGGTCGAGCTGGATCAGGTGAATGTGAGATGGGCTAGAGAGAAATGTCCAAATCATTTGAAACAGGAAGGGGTTTATGATATTGTTAGGGAAAGGAATAGAGGGGAAAGAGTGGGAGAAGGAGGAGGAGAAGGAGAGATTGTGGGAGTGGATGTGTTTGAGAGGGGGATAACGATGCCTGGGGGAGTGTTTAAGAGGAGGTATAGGTATAAATGTGGGTATGTGTATAAGGATAAGGATAAGGAAAGAGATGGGGATGGAGCTTTGTCGAGAGCTCAGAGTTCTGCGCGGAAGGAGAATCTGAAGGGAAAAGGGAAGCGAAAAGAGGGAGAAGAGGAAAAGAAGGAAAAAAAGAATAGTAAGAGGGGAAAGGATAAAGGGAAGGCGAGAGAAGTTGAGGTTGGAAGTGGTCAAGACGTGTCAGAAGGGAAAGGGAAAGGAAACAGAAATGGAAATGGAAATGGTAGAAAGGCCTCGGGACTGAGTAATCCTATGAAGAGGATGAGCAGGAGGTTTTCGTCTTTTATCAGTCCTTCTTCGATGACATCTTCTGAAGGTGTGGATGACCATGAAGAGGCTGAGGTATCTAATTCTGAGGAGGTGGATGTGGATGTGGATAAGGGGTCAATGGCGATGTAGTGTTGTCGTTTAAGGGTTTTACAATGAAGGGAGATGAGGATAAAGGCGCTCTGTTCTGCTTTTCCCTTCTTCCCCCACGGTGCTTGCTTGCATCCATCCATCATCGCAATTGTTAGTTGCGTTTCATGCCTCGCGCATACATACATTCTCTGTTCCATACGTGCCTTGCAGATGCTTGCTTTTTTCACTTTTTCATGACGTCTATCTTTTTCTTTCTTTCCTTTTTTTCGGCTTGTATATCTTGCTCTAAATGACATTTGTCCTTGTTTCTACTACTAAAAATTTTAGGTATCTGGGTCTGTCTTGTCGTCATTGTCGTTTTTACGCGCTCTCTCTCTACCTCTTCCTCCCTCCTCTTCCTGTATAGTCTCGCTGTAATCTGTGTCTTGTGTACTTATGTCTCCCTCAAGGTTTCTGTAAACTTTAAAGACCCATTTACCGCACACTGTCGTCGTCGCTGTCAAATTTTTTCCCTAACTAACATTTCACTTTTTTTACACTGACAATTTTGCATTATTCACAGTCCATGCATCTTTCGTACATATAATAAACTAAAAAAAAACTAAAAATCTTCCTATCTCTCATATTATTACTGTTTTGTCTGAACTGACTTTTGATAGGACTTTGACCAGACAATTTTTAGTTCAAGAGAATGGACACTGTTGTTAGGCTTGTTATCCCCGTGCACGGAGTTTCTTTTCGCTGCTAAATATCAGGTCACCTGTATTGGCCGACTAGCTCAGTTGGTTAGAGCGTCGTGCTAATAACGCGAAGGTCTTGGGTTCGATCCCCACGTTGGCCATTGTGAGCATATTTCCTTTTTTGGCTATTTTTGGTGACATTTTTACCTTCGTTTGAAGTGCTTTATAACTCAGGTCATGTCGATGTGCAAGTCGGTATTCACTCGTTCGCCCCCGAATTAAATGAAGGCCTAGGACGATGTATAAGTCCGATAACCTCTGCTCAAAGTAACTAAAAACGAGACGAACCATTCCCTACATCCGCGTTATTTTTCGTTTAGAAGGCTTGTCTAGCTTAAGCCCGTATGTTTTGCAGACATATAACTTCAGCTCATGATGTTTAGAAGAAAACAAATCATGAATTTGCAAACTATAGTAAGTAGACTCGAACCAGCCGCACTGTGTAACGGTTTGATGACAGTCGGTCAAAGCCGTCAGCACTATTCTACCAAACTGGCCCGAGTCTATAGAGTCACTCGCTCAGGCTTGATATAATACTTCAATGATTTCAAGTCACCGTTAGCGGCGACCCCGGCTACAACTGATCTAGCAAAGCTGACTCGTTTTGGCTAGTATTCACGTAGGTTTGACAAGGACTTGCGGGATGATTTTTGAATATTCTAAATCTTAGAGACGCTCGTCGTGCCTATATCCGTTGATGAATAAACTGCAAGTACATGCTGAACGACATTGCTCGCCGTTCCTCATTTTGCGCAAGTCATCACTGACCTAGGTACCAACGAACTTTTTAGCCTTGCTTCCCGCACTTATAATAATAATGAATATTAGTTACACTGCCACAAAAGTTTAGGCTCATCCGAGTCGGACGCAATTCAGACCGGTGTATAAGCACAAACTCTGATCTGACGTCCGACTACGCGTAGTGCATTGTGGCTTTCTTAAAGCATGCTTCCTGAGACCTGAAGGTTTGATCTCTAACACCGACTCATGCCACGACAATTATAACCTAACTTAAATGGTCTAATGACTAAAAATTGATAAATCCCGCCCTATGACAAGTGGATGCCTTAATTAAGTGAACAGCCTCAGGTTGATAACTTATTTTACTCTGTCGAAAAGTAAGAAATTCGTATTTTCTGTCCTTACCAAGTGCTCATCTCTTGAATGTCAGGTCATCCGAATGGGCTATCTTCAGCCTTCACTAAAGCTCGCAATAACACCTTCAACAAGTCGAATGTTACGACAGTAGGCAGGGACCACTGGCAGATCAGTCACAATAATTCTTATCAACCGACATATGCAAGCAAAAATGCATCCAGTCAAGAAAGCGGCGAGTAGCATTTTGATTTGATCTTCAATGTGGCAGTCATTTGACGAACACGCAGGCCTTGACCTACTCTTCAACACTATTTCTCATGTTGGTGCTTTTCACAGTTCTAAAGAACGTTTTCCTCCCCCTAAATGTTATCCCGACACTCGCATTGACGTTTTGCAAGAACTTTCACACTGGATTACTTCGAATTCTTGGAAACGCTTTGTGAACCATCTCATCCATCCACGTTCTCGTGATCGTTCCTCGAGTGTCACTTCCAATCGTAGTGCTGGATCTTCGTCCAGCGTACCTACATCTCCTACGAGTCCCCCGTCCATTAACCCAATCCACGATTCATCTCCCATATATTGGCTATACGGACCAGCTGGGGTTGGGAAATCTGCCATCTGCCAGACCCTGTGCGAGCGTTTTGACATCTCACGGGGTGGCGAACATCTCATCGCGAGTTTTTTCTTCTCCCGATCGAGTCCCACTCGAAACAACCCAAAGTTCCTATTTCTCACCATTGCTTACTGCCTGGCAACGTTCTCTAAGGATTCCAGTTTGCGTTCCGCCATCGACACCGCCATCAAGAAAAATCCTGCCATTTTCGAGGGGTCAATCGAGGCTCAGTTCCATGAACTTATTGTCGGTCCTTTGAGATCGATATCATCCTGGAGGAGGTGGCGGGTACCCAAACTAGTTGTTATCGATGGGTTGGATGAATGCGCCGGCAGTGATTCCCAACGTCTTATATTGACCACCATCTTAGACGCACTCGTTGGCCCCGAGTCTTCAAAGTTGTTTGCTTCTGGTCTACCTCTTCGATTCCTGATTGCTAGTAGACCAGAACCTGCAATCAAGGAAATCTTTTATCAACCAAGATTCTATTACAACTCAAATCGTATCATACTCGATGATAACTATGCGGCCTCCAGAGATATCGAAATATATTTTCATCAAGAATTTGCTCGTATTCTCGAAGGCCACGGCACTATCCCGCCGCCCTGGCCGTCTCCCACAGCCATTGACCAACTCGTACAACGAGCTTCGGGTCAATTCATCTACGCGTCAACGGTTCTAAAGTATATCGGAGACGATCGCTCATTTCCTCCCGATCGCCTTGACATAATTTTGAATCTCCCACTCAGCGATGCCGAGATATTTGCTGATCTGGACACATTGTACAGACAGATCCTAGTTTCCAACCCACAAAGACGACGTGACTATATTGTCCATTCGTTGGCATTCGTCCTCCTCACCAATAGAATATCACATGTTCTGATCTTGGAACAGATATTTGAACTTCCCAAAGGATCTGTCTCTATCGCATTTCGAGGACTAAATTCGGTGTTGAATATTTCATTCGACTCTGATTTAGTGAACCTGTATCACAAATCATTTGCAGATTTTTTGCGAGACCCTCGTCGTTCCAGGGAGTTTTACGTCAACCTCGATGCATATCGCTACGGGTTCATGAGACGCTCACATAGAATAATTCTCAACATAGAGTCTAATGTAGAATCATCTACACACCTTGATCCGTAAGTTTCTCCATTTGTTTCTGAGATATCTCTAATGAGTGAATATCGGCTGTACAGGGATACACGAAAAAAGATACAACATTGGGACAGGCTTCTCTATGACCCCGATTCTTGTTTCAGGCAACTCCTAGTGTCCAACTCCCGACATCTGGATGTATTGAGAACATTTGTCTGGTACCGAATTCATTCAACAGGTCCCATACCTTCCAGCCTGATAGAATATTCGCTATCATTGACCGCAGGAACGGTATTGACCACCATGCAGGGGTTGAAGTATGTGTTAAAAGTCAAGTCCACTACCATTGATATCCGATTTCAATCTTTCAAGTATTACTTGTTGGATGCTCGTTCCTCTGAAGAATATCATGTGGATACTTCGATTTCGTGCCATGCGCCCGCCGTTATATGGTGCATGATGGTCATGAATGAGGGAGATGCTGGATACTTTAATCTGTGAGTAAAGATTGTGCTGTTTTCACCATGCTCATATAATGCGATGAACTTCCAGCAATGCTAGTCAAACTTATGCAGTCAAGAACTGGCTCAATCATATCAAAAATGCAGATGTTACCTATAACTTTTTACATCAGGTTGACTGGTTTAATATTCAGACTTGTCTGAACTGGTTGCATAGATATTTCCTTGCAAATCACTCTCATACCATCTTTCATTATCATGACAATCATGAGGACAAGGAGGAATATGAATTCGTTGAAAGTCAGGACCCTGATAAAGAAGGCCCAAGGCCCGCTGTGTTTCTGGTATCATGGGCTAAAGCAATTCAAAGTTACATCTACCTACTGGTAACCAGCTTTCAGGTTAGCCAAGAATGTGACTATAAGCTGTTGACAGAAAACTGATATCCTTGTTTGAACTTTTCAGAAATGGGAGCTATCTTATGATTATCCGAGCATCAAAAATTGGATTCAAGACCTTACCAAGGGACTTCATGTTACTGGCATTTCTGCGACTGATCATATTGATCTGTTACCAGTCTTGGAGGCTTTGCTTGTCTGGAAAAATCCACAGCCCAGAAAGCTAGCTAGGCTTTTGGGTACTACTGAAAGACTACAACAACTCACAGGGCTTGTCCTCAAGATCACCATATGTGCCAAACCACAAACCACCCATCAACGAGTCGAGATTGGATTTTACTTGGTTTGTTGATTATCATAGGGGAAACGCTTCGATCTCAATGTTTCTAATGGACGAAATAAGGTTTGACTTATGTTACCTTTTTCAAACAAAAAAAACTGATCGGCGAATCCGGTTTTATAGGTATCCGGTTTTATAGGTATCAGAAAATCTTCCCTTCCTGGCATTCTCGAAATCTCAAAAGCGATTGGATGTTGTACCTTACCTCAGCTCCTCGAGACTTGGAACTGATTTCGAAACTTGAGGAATTGTTAGACTTCCTTCAGACGAAGAATTTGAAAATTAAAGCAAACTATGAGGATGTATCAGAATTGAAGCTGTGGCTGGAGGTAAGATATCACCATTCATGCAATGATCTCTAAAGTAACCGGCATTTATGGGAACTCGTTTTTACGCCTAACAGGGTTTTTCAAATGACGAGAAGATTTCTAGAATTGAACAAGCAATAGATAAATCTATAGAGATACGGTAATTGTATATGGACCTAATAGGTAGAGGCCGCGAGAGATTGGACTTGAATATTGTATTTTTCTCATGTCGAAACATTTACTTACACATAGCACTCTTCTACGCCCATACTGTATGTCCAGCACAGGGCCTTCTCTGGTATGGGGTCGTGTCTTGTCCCTACTGGTCGTTGTTCCGACCGGGACCCTGCTGTGTAATAACTAACTAACTAATATCTGTAATAAAGTAGCATAGGTATCCGTTAATAATCTAGATAATCCATAGGAAATCTTGTGGTAGGACAAGGTTAGCATCATTGAAGTGCACAAGAATAGCAACTAGGCAAAACTCGACTCTATGGGACCGAGTGCAGGGTTATCCTTCCTTCCTTGCTTCGCTTCATCCACTCCACTACCTAGCTACCTCGCCTCATCCGCTCCACTACCGAGCTACCTAGCTACCTACCACTTCAACTCAAATTACAAATAGGCAATTTCAAGGTTCACCGCCGAGAATAGAGGAATGTTTCATTCTCTCAAAGGAACAAGCTAATTATTCCAGTCTAGTATGAACCAGGGATAGAGGATATGTTTTTTATGATCGGCCAGTCCAGAGCGACTTTAGATGTATATATTTGTAATTCAAGTTGAGGCGAAGCAATGACTTTGAATTGAACCCACCTAATAGTACTCATTCTGCCTGCTTCTCCTCCTCTAATCCGACGATTTCCGCTCCAGGTAACAGAAAACGAAACGTAATACTGAGCCTCGTTCCGCGTTCTAAACATCTTCCGCGTCCTTCACTTCGTTCAGTCGTACTACCGGTAGCTTCATTCTTACTTGCGTCCTTATTCCCAAGTGAATCCTCCCTCAGTCCTTCGTCTAAACCGACTCGAGTATCGTCTTGAGTGACGTCCTCGACATAATCCCACTTCCTCCTGGGAATCCCATGTGTCCATTTATATCTTGCATCCCCCGACATGACGATGACGCTTCGTTCTGGGAGGTAGACATCGTATGCGTCGGTCCCAAATCCTTCTCCTTCTTCCGCCTTCGTTCGCATTTCGCATTTAGATCCTGATGTCTGTACAGAAGTACTGGTAGTATTCGTGAGCCTGTTAGTACCAGAAGAAGGCGCTGCATAAGTCTCAGGCACGTCTTCCCCTTCTCCAACTTTTCGAAACTCCATCACACATCCACTCCCGAAACTCACACCGAGGATTCCGTCACCAAACCTTCGGAGGAGATCGACGTGGGGAGTTATGCCCTCGCCTGGGTGGTAGAGGTTGATGATGGCTTGACGAGCTCGGTGAAGGTTAGGTGAGGGTGATGCGGAACCGGAAGAAGAGTCGGGGAAGAGTAAGCTGTGAGTAATGGGAGGCAAGGAAGGAAGGAGGAGACTGGAGAGACTGGAGAGCAGAGAGAGCAGAGGTGGTGGGAGGCCGGTTAGATTGGTATTGCGTTTGTCTGGGTCAGAATCAGGATCTGATTCATGTTCCTCAGAGGGAGGAGGAGAAGCCCTGCCGAAGAGCATGACCTGGTTCACATTTGCGTTTCGTCCAGAGAAATAAGTTTTGAGGCAAAAGTCAAAGACTTCATTGGCAATGTCGGCCGGTATGAGGATTGAGGGATCAAAGAAAAGCCCTGGGATAGAATTGTTGCTGTGAAGCCGAGAAGAAAAACTGCGCAACGCTGGAACGCTACCAAGCGTTAGCGGTAGCGGTGACGATGATGACTTCGGTACTTCAACAAGAGAATGTGACGAAGGTAGAGTACCAGTACTAGTCTCTTCTCCCGACGCTTCGTCAAAGATGTCGTCAAAGAGAGAATCAGCACCAGATATAGCTGATTCAAGTTCCAGATCAGTCGTTTCTACCGAATTTGTTGGAATTTCAAGGCGTAAGCTGGTCTTAAGATGCCTCCTTCTTTGACTGGCGTCGTCAACCTCATGGCTAAGAGATAGTTTTCGTTTGCGATGGTAGTGCTGACTTTCTGAAGACGAAAAAGACATAGAACTAAAGTGCTGAAGTCTCTACTGTCGCCAATTTACGAAGCCACGTCACGGAGGTTAACACTAGCAGATTACAAGTCGGACACAAGATAGACTTGTGAAGAGAATTTGTCCTGGAAAAACATCTAGGAAAGAAGAGAACTAA
Organism: Dendrothele bispora CBS 962.96; assembly: GCA_004369135.1. Taxonomy (NCBI): domain Eukaryota; kingdom Fungi; phylum Basidiomycota; class Agaricomycetes; order Agaricales; genus Dendrothele; species Dendrothele bispora. The sequence goes on along the minus strand of ML179068.1, from coordinate 280,182 downwards.
GCATTCAAAGACATACGGAGGATGAAATGTTCACTTTGCTGAGCACCGGAAGGTTTCGGAGGGCCGTCGATGCTGGTGGTCGTGGTCGTGCAGTTGCACGAGCTTCGGCCCGGGTCCTTCGTATACCGGTTTTTTGTGCAAGTGTTACAAGAATGATATATATCTGCTCTTTTTCTCTCTGTTCTCTCTAGACTACTAACACTCCCGTTCATAATGCCCGACTTAGATATCTCTCGCATCTCTGGAAATGCCCCGGATGAGATTAAACAAGCTCTCGGTGACCCTACTTCGTTTTTCAACATCTACGCCGACGGTCGACTCAAACAGAGTTTTGGGTACACTATTATGGAGAGATTAGAAGTAGTGGAGATAGACATTGTCAGCAAGGCAGAAGAACCGTCGAGGAAGGAAGGAAGGGTCGTTTGTCAAGTGGTCATCGACGAAGATATGCTGAATGGAGGTGGAAATCTTCATGGAGGATGTTCCGCATTCCTGGTTGATGTGTGAGCATTTTGTTGTTTGGACTATTCCTGTGTCTCCTTATGTGGATTCTTCTTTGTATCCCAGGTGCACCACATTTGCTTTGTCGGCACTGGGTCTCGCAACGATGAACGATCCTTTGCTTGCTGTTTCGCTTAACATTAATACTACTCTACATTCACCCGCTCAAAAGTCAGTCCTTTCGAATTTCTAGATACTCTATGTCAAATTCCTCATATGACCGCTGCTAGGGGAGATGTATTGAGAATAGTCAATACCAGCGTTCAAATCGGAAACCGAGCCATGACCGCGAAATGTGAGGTATGTCCAAACTCCCGTTCACCTCCGATACACATGCTAAAATAGTTGAACGGCAACCCTTAACAACAAATGCACTCGTATTACAGATATGGAGCGGCACCCATCACCGTCTCGTAGCTTCCGGTACACACATCAAGATGGCTCCATCCCCCCCTAAAACGAAACTCTGAAATCCTTCCCTATATCGATATCGTTATTCGACAATCTAGAACTAGTAGAAGACTAGAAGAACAATATATAACAATTATTCTTAAAGAATTTCAAATTCTGAACTCACTTGCAAACACAGGGGCTCGAAGCAAGTCAGCTGTCTGTTCTATTTGTCGACAAGGGTCGCGAGGGGCTAGAGTCCAGTCGGACCAATACTTAAAGACTAATAGTACTGTCAATTCGTTAAAGTTTGCAAGACCTATTTTCAGTTTCTTGGAGCAGCTATTGATCCTCACGCTGCGCTTGTGGCGAACAGCCGCGATGGAAAAATATGGCGTTCTCATTCATAGGTAAGTGTAATACCGTTGGAATTGTCCCTCGACTTCTCATCTGTCAGACTCCCACCATACGGTAAGTACCACAATGGGAACGCCAGAGTCGTCCCTCGGGGTAGGGGAGTATTAGCAACACGTCACAAAGTGTCGGCTACAACTCTCTGATGCAGCTGATTAGTCGTTCATATAGAAGCAAAGCTTTCCGACGAGTTGCCAATACTCCCTAGTTGACTTTTAATTAACGCCAAAGAAGTCAACGTCTGCGAGGCACCGGGTCCGACGGACTGAGACTGAAGTACTGTCACAGACTGTCACCCAGTTTCAAATACCTGTCTTTCTTTGAATCCTGATTCCCCTGCGTGGCGTATAGCCGTGATATTCATAAGGTAAGCACAAAAAGTACCGGTCTGCCAATAAGGTTTGAACCTTTGAGAGTTGTGAAAACTCGAGTAACATTTCCCCTTTTTTCTATGTTGGAAGTTGGCGTATAATCTCGATGTGGCGATATGATGTTCATAGTCAAGTGCAATACCATTGGGATTCACTCTTTTCTTTATAAAACTTTGTTAAAAAGATTGAACCTTCCAATAAGCACTTGATTGTTTTTAGAGCTGTAGAACGGATGGTTGCTAGCCCAGTAACCTTCCGCCCTCTAGGTATATTTCGGCGGTACGGACATCGCGGGGAAACATGTAATCCTACCTGCCTACCTGCCTACCTGCCTACATGCTCCTTCCTACTAACGAAAGAACCCATTTTAGGTCTAGACGATTGGTTGCCTTCTTGCACCAAACAGACGAAGATCGAAGTGACTATTCCAACATATAGATTGAATAGAATTCATTCTTGCCATCTCTCCTTGTGGCCATGGAACCTTGGAATACAGACTGAAACCCAATTTTCACGGGGGAGAGCGGTACGTTAAACCGCATTTTCATTTTTTTCATTCATCTTTAGCTGTATTGAGTACTCATATGGCGTCCGGACTTCGGGTATTAATCTCAATTATAAAGTCATCGTCAGTCTTACGGCGTATCATCTCCTTCTCCCTTCCTTCCCTTTTTCTTCTTTTCTTTGTTTGGAAAATATGATCCCTTTCAAGACGGAGAAACCGTAAGTTACAAGTTTACACTTCCTACGCTCAGCCGCTCTCCGTTCGTTCCATCCCTGAACATTAAGCTGATACTCGACGTTTCGAGCACAGATTCGTGCCTTTAGACGTCACTGAGGGTGACCTCGTCCTCGGATCCATTGCTTTTGGTTGGTTCGTGAGTATCTTGGCCAATTTTAATTTCTACTGATCCCTGAAGACACTTCCGTTCTTGTTTTTTACGCTGCCAATCATTGAAGTTCGGCTTTGGCCTGTTTGTAACGATCAATGCCGTTCGAGAAACTAGACGAACGAGCAGAAAATTCAGCGCGTATATTATCATGATCTGGTTAGAGATTCTTGCGTAAGTCTTTGCTCTAGCAGTAGCTTCAACTGTCAACAGAAAAGACTAACCATTCATTGCTGTTTTTCCTAATAGAGATATCGGTTTCGCAATTGTCTCCTGGGGTTACCTGTGCGTATTATGTGTCTTCTTGACACGTTCCATGTGCGATAATATCGGTGGGGCATAGATACAAAAAATTTCCACCTGGTTTGGGAGTGTTTTGTGGGGTCATTGCTTGTTGGATTATCCAGGTAACAAAACAATTTCTTTCTACTTGTCAACAGCTATGGGATTGTAACTGACGAAGTCCACGTTGCCATTCGCATGATGTTATGCTGTCTAATAGGTCCAATGTTTAATGCTTATTATCACCAATCGAGTCTGTCTCCTTTTCTCAGACCCCAGCTCTCGGGTGAGTCTGAGAGCACCTGTTGACTTCTTTTCTATAAACAAAAGCACCATTCTTGACAGTTTAAACTCAAGTTATTTACGGCTTCCATCGTCACCGTCATCTCCATCGGCACCGCGTTCGTTTGTGGGTTGTTTGAACTTTATTCGGCTCTGAGAGCACGATCCGATCCTCAGCTCAAATTCATACAGGGATCCCTGCGCAAATGCAGATCAATCATCACTTTATCGAGGTGAATCTACTCGAGCCTTCTTCGCATCTCATTTTGCACAATGTTGACTAAATATCTAATCGTAGGTAAACCACTGGTCAGCCTCTCCACGTATTCTCCAATTTGAAGCCCTGATTGACAATGATACTACCGTTGGTACCGTATACAGGTGGGACAGATTTGAAAAAAGCGTATATCTAGGTAAAGCCCTTCATCTTCCTTAGATCGAAGAGCTCCCTCGAAAGCTAATTTTCACATCTAGTTCTCGACGCTTTTCTCAACGCCGTCTTTATTCGGACTGTCAAGAAAAGATTAGTAGACTACGGTGTAAGCTAATAACTCTGCCTTTCTTCAAAATAGTGTGTGTGTACATCTGCTGACATATTCCTTTCTTTTCCAGCTCACAAAGTATGACAAAGTCGTCCAATTCAATCAACGGATTATCATCCTTTCGATAGGAATGGATATCTTCCTTCTTTGTATGACGACATTGAAGAATCAATTCGTGAGTTTTTTGTTTTGCGTCGAGTTCGCCTTCGAGTAACGGAGAGCTGATTGGTTTCAACATACATATATGTATCTGTATGCATGTCTACCTAGGTCTATTGCCAATTTCATCCCATCACCTACATTGTCAAACTTCAAATTGAGATTATGATGTCGAGTACGTGTTCAATTACGAGTGGTCTTACTTTCAACACCGCAGTTTAGTCTCACGCAAAGACTGACAATCCACATTGGCCGTTTTTTATCTGAACAGACCTCATCGTCAGAGTTGCTCGTGCGACTGGCATCGACGCGTATCACGAACCGGACTACAAAAATTCATCTGGCCATTTGCCGACCGTCGAGTCTTTTAAACTGTTCGTTCACTCCATACTTTTCTCTCTGTCTATGGGATAGGATTGTGAAGGCCATCTATCATTGTTTATTATTTAGGACTACGGTTCACGTTCAGACCCAAGTGTACACCCATCACAGTGAGGAAGATGAAAGCGCGGCCCGGGGTACGTCTTCTCGAGTATACTGATGGCTCATACTGAACGGACTATTGTTAATTTATCTTTTGCTCTCGTTGCTGTCTTCGTTTTTGAAAAAAGAGATCCGAGTTTCTGCATTTACGAATGACCGTCCCAACAGCCAAATCAGCACCAGCAAGGACGATGCTGTTGCTAATGAGATCAAGTACGACTCGACTTTGGAAGTATGAGTTCTTTCTCTCTTTTTTTGTAAAAAAAAAAAGAGAGGAGGACTTGGGGAGACATCATTAATTCTGTAACATTGTAATAACACTTTTTGAGTCGGCTTCTTCGATAGCTTTCATTCCTAATGTCTGGTGTAGCGTAGCAACTCCCTCTCCTCAAGACCTTAGTATCTCCAGAAACAGCTTTTTAATCTAAATATATATACATTCTTCTAAATACATTCATGAACAGCTCTTAGCGTCTAGAAAGTGATGATGATTTTGTCATTCCAAACAGAATGATAGTGAATAAATGACCGATTCCCGAGGACGTACGGGTGACTTGAGTCTCTTCGAGCGCGCGCTTGAGTCGGTCACCCACTTTTTTCCCTATCTATCAACACAGACGAAATGGCACCGGAGATGTTTCTTCAATCTATCTCTTCAACCATCAGAACGGTTTTACGAGGTCATTAGATTTGTTCGGTGCTAGATTTCAGATTGATTTATGTTACAGTCGGACATCTCACAATACGTGTTTTCTAAACACATGTTTTGAGATGCATTTTTAGTCCTCCAAATTCCTGTAAATCATGTAATGTGAGGTGATGCATTGTAAGATACCTGACTATACACATATGTGGGCCATAGACCTTCGACCCACTCTCTAGACTCATCAGTGCAAACATTGCGGCGGCCACTGCGGTAAGATTAGTACTTAAATTGTACTTACCACGGGTGTTACTAGTAGAGATTTGACAGTTAAGCGCTGGACTTTGAACACCGAGCTTGAAGGGTACTGTCGAGCTCGCGAAAGAAATTCTATCGAATACTTCAATTGACCCAGTGGATCTCCGTAAAAGATGAAAAGCAGGCGGTGTGATTAGTATATAGAGGTGACTATAAGCAACGCGTCAGGAACTAGATACATGATTTATCATTAGTACTTAAAATTGTACTTACCACGGGTGTTAGCAGAAATTTGACAGTTAAACGCTGAGCTTTGAACACCGAGCTTGAAGGGTACTGTCGAGCTCGCGAAAGAAATTCTATCGAATACTTCAATTGACCCAGTGGAACTCCGTAAGAGATGAAAAGCAAGCAGTGGTGAGATTAGAATTTCATGTGAAAAGATAGGTCGAGTGAATGAGAAACCCAAATTGTATCGCCAGCAGTGGTCATGGGACCTACTCGTTCAATTTGTTGACTCTGAGGATCACAACTCCGATACCTAGCCCGGTAATCTCATTACCCGAAGCTCAGACAGACGGTCGTGCCTGGTCGTGCTCGTCTCCTTGTCGTTGTCGGTTGTCACTCTCCCGCTGTCCATCACATTCTTCTATCTAGTCTCGACAAAACGCGCGACCTAACCTCAGAAACCATGTCTTCCGATAGGAGTCACAGTCCTACCGTCACCAGTACCAACAATAGTACCATCTCTAACGAAGACCCTTCGACTCAAATCCTCGGCAACGTCCCCGACACACTCAAACTCGCTATAGGTCGATGGCCTTTCCAATCTTGGACTCCTCGAAAACTAGAAACCCTGTTTGCAAAGAGCGTACAGGATAGAATCAGAGTGGACGAAGTGTGGTTGATGCCGGATCCAGAGGAGAAGGAGAGATGGATAGCGAAAGTGGTTTGTGGGATGAGAGTGGAGGAAGGTGAGCTCTAAGCGTAGTTTAGTGATCTATGACAAAGTATAAGGAACCGAATTTTTGACTTTTTTGACTTTTTTTTTTTTGATGAAGACATGGTGAATGGGATGGGTAATATTCATGGTGCTTGTTCGACATTTCTGATCGACATGTGAGTAAATTATTCGTTTTGGTGAAGAAGTGTTTTTATTTTACTCACCCTCCGTACATCTTCTACCCGAATCGTGTTCATAATTGACATTCGGATGATACGTATGACAGGTGTTCCTCACTCGCCGTTCGAGCTCTCGCTATCGGTAGACATAACAATCCCAAACTCGCAAGAGTAGTTTCTCAATCACTCATCACGATATATTCTGCTCCGGCAGCAGTGTGAGTTTGTCTTCTTCACGCATTCAGTGAATCGTCGTAATACTAGATGTCACAGAGGCGAAGAGCTCCGAATTGTCAACACGACGATAGCGTTGGGGACTAGAGTGACTTCTATTAAGACAGAGGTAAGCACTTTTATATTTTATCTCCTATATAGATGAGTTTGCCTACTTGTAAGGACTAATGTTCAACATCTACCCTGTCTTTCTGAATACCCATTCACACTGGAAAAATAGATATGGAGCAAAACTCACCATCGCCTCGTTTCGTCTGGGATACATATCAAGATGGCACCATCACCACCCAAAGCTAAGATGTAGACAAATCGCGAATAGATGATTGGATAGTTTAGATATTAAGATAAACGTTGAATAGAGACCAGTTTAGGGAGCACTCCTAGTAGAAGAACGCGACCGTCGCCGCGACGAGAAATTCCCAGTGTGAGTGACCCGAGTCTCGTGTAGTGACCGTGACCTTGTCGAGTCACAGGAGACGACATCCGTGACTGTGACTCTACTATTAAGTACTCAGTTCCAGTGTCCATCCCGGCGAATCAGAGCATCCAAAAGCTCTCAAACGGACAAAAAATAAAAGGTTTGAGAATTTGACCAAATTATTGGCAGGAAAACGGATCATTTACTCTTCCCCACAACTGTATAAGAAAAGGCACACGCTGTATGTTTATGTCGGCTCCTTAGCTTAGTGGTTGTAACGGCCCGAAGCTGGGAATGTGGATTGTTCTATACAGCGAGCAACACCCCGAGTGCGCTGGTTCAAGACTGTCCCCTCCAGAAAACTTGGTGTTCACAGTCCTTCGCGCTGTAAAGCATGAAATGGACTTGGAATAATCGGTACTTGTCAGACCAGGGAAGCAATTCCGCAATCTGCAGTAACCCACCGAGTTAGTCTTAGGAGATCAGGGCAGGATTCAGACGCGCTGGGGTGCGCGCAGTCCATAAACCTTTTGTTGTTTTTTTGATCATATCTTTTTTTTTGCTGATATCTTTTTTTCGCTGATATGTTTTATCCTTGAACTTCTTCATACATCAGACATTTCTGATCCACAGCCTGACATTATTCCATGGGTGTAGAGGATTCATTTATCAAGGAGTCATCCTTATGACAGCACTTTCTTAATGTATGGCTTCCTACTACGAAGCAAGAATCATTTTTAGCTGGTGCGTCACGAAGCTTTGAAGTAGTTTGTTTGGATTCTGAAATCGTTATTTATTCACAGGTGTTCCATTGCTCCAGACTGTCCAACAACGGACAGCCTGCAGTGACTTCAACAAAATGTCAAGCTAGTCTCCGCAACCTTTCCTCACACCTCTCAACTGTACGAGTTTCATCTCCAGGTGCATCTTCTCTGTAAATATAATCTTGCTAAAATGCTATTCAAACGAGCTCGGCTTCCAAACTAAAATGGGTCTACTTCTACCGGCGAATTTCTTTCCAACCGCTGTTGACGGTGATGAAGTTGCATTTTTTTTGCGATGCTCAGCATGGAACTCTTTTCAATGCAAATGTATTCAATCGGCGGGATTAGCACTAAATCTCTGATTGCCATCATCCCAGCCGGAATATGTTCCTGGGATCTCGGAGCGTAGATCAACAACGAGAGCTAGACACTGGAGGAGCTTGACAGGATGTATTGAATGTATATGCCACAATGCACGTCATGATGAAGGCGTCAACCGAGTGGAATGCAGTTGGGCGCAAAAAAGCATTGCTGCCAAAATTTCTATCTGTATGTGCCATATCTCTTGAGAGGTTGAAAGGTGATGAGATGGTCTGTACTCACGGGTAGTCACTTCAATTGAAAGGGAAGGTTCCAACTCGTTTTTGTTGACTTTCTGATTTATCGGCAGCCAAACGATAGCGGGTCAGAACTCAGCATTAATCAAAGATACCAGATCTAGTTCAACGGATCGGCCTTCGAAATTCAAGTCGTGAGCTTTACCAGTTGAGCTCTATGTATGTGTTTCGTCAGCATGTTGTCAGAGTTTCTTTTTAACTAGACTAAAAATTCCTCTTTCTTTGATTCCCATTCTCAAAAGGCATCAACAAGACTCAAGTCATGCCCACCAACATCGACGCGTTCTCGAGAGATTTGCTCGAAAGCATCTTTAGATACGGCACAGGTCTCAACAAACCTCGCGACGAAGAGGGACCTTTCTTGCTCAAAGCCTCCGGTCCGTCGGAAGAGGAGGATTATTTTTACTCTTCCGACTTTCAAGTCGCAGTTTCGTCCGTCTGTCGGAGATGGCGAGCTATAGCCTTGGACGATCCTGTTCTTTGGAATACACTTCATTTCCGTGCCCCTTCTGATATCCGAAAAGCTCGCCTCTTCCTTTCGAGAACCATTCCGAAAAACACTGCTACGATGGGCCTGAACGCGATGGGCTTTCCCGAATACCCCACTCAGAATCTTCTCGACATCCTGATTTTGACGGTAGCGCCACAGGAGTACGTTCAGGGTGAGAATCTCAGTCAAGCACAGTTGGCAGAGATTTTCTCGATCCTTACACCCGAAACACTTCGGTGGCGAACGTTCCATCTCCAAGTCCAAGACAACGATTGTCGACTATGCGCACGGAGAGCCCTGACACAGGACTGCGGACCTGCACCCAACCTCGAGACGCTCCAGCTGTATCACTTTGAGGACTACGAAGATGCGGAAGATTTGTGGAACATCATTCATAGGCCTCCTAGGATGTGTTTCAGAAACATCGCTCCCAATCTGAAGCACGTCAGTCTCATAGGCGTGAATCTTCCCTGGCTGAGCAGCCCTTATCTCGGTGAGCTCGAGTCTCTCGAGTTGGCGCTCCATCCAGAAAGGATCAGACCTCCGTACGAGTGTTGGGAGATGATGCTTCGTTCTCCAAATCTCAGAAGCCTCAGTATACTTTACTCTGGCCCAAAACAAGCCGATGAATTTGACGTGTCACTAACCTGGCCCACTGCTGATTCTGGACGAAGGATCACCTTGGAACACTTGGAGTACTTGAAGTTGGCAGATCTCGACTCGGATTACCTCGTCAATACTTTGGAGCTGACGCACATTCCGAATCTGCAGAAATTAGAGTTGGATCTGATTGAGGAGGATGATGATTACTCTCGGGTGTTGGAACTATTCGTCGGTGGCTTATTCAGCAGCGGCAGCAGTGTCTCGGAAGCTCTAACACAGCCTTTGTTCCCATCCCTTTCATACTTGGCGTCTCTGACGCTATCTGCCTTGGACAGCTGCTCCATCGGTGCATTCAAAAATTTTATCTACTCGCTCACCGGTTTGCGGGAGCTGGAATTGAACTTCGCAACCGTCTGTCCAGGCGAGGATATCTGGAGGCTTTTCGTGGGAGAGGACATCGGAATTTCTCCAATCGCTACAGATGAAGGGGAGATTGGACCCGAGGAGACTGAGGCACTCGAGATAACCTTGGATGATCTAGAAATCGAAGGTGCCAGCGTTTCCGAGATTAACGTTGCCTCTGAACCAGCGTCCTCCTCGAGTGAATCTCAAGAAAGCTTGATAATGGTCCTTCCCAAGCTCGAAGTTTTCAAAATACAGGGCCTCGGTGGGAGAAGGATCAGGAGCATTATCATCTACAGAGAGAGTTCGTTGCGTTCTGGCGTGACAGACAAACAAAACACCCGATATATCGTCAAATATACTGAAGCAATGGTTCGAATGGACTCTGTGCTCAAAGATTTAGTAGATACAGGGTACTGTTGGTTTCCAGCGGACACTCACCGTACGGAAACAGACTCGGTAGGGCATCATGAATCCGGGGATGAAAATGGCGGATGGAAGGTTTTGATTGATTCGGAGCTAGTGACTGAAGACGAGAATGAGTGAAATAGTCTAACTCGGACCAATTGGTCAATTAATAAAAGCTGACCTTGTAGTTTACTTCCTCTCGAGTTCAGTCTAATCATCGTTGAGATACTTGTTTTCACTTCTAGTGCTTTTGAGTAACCGACATAGATCCAATACGAAGTTGGTCCTGAATTCCTCGTTACATATCGTATTCGAGTCAAACTTTTGTCTATTCCAACCTCCTCCTCCTCCTCCTCCAAATCCACGGAAGTTTCGTCTGATTATGTATCTCAAAAAAAATTTTAATCGACTCCCACGATACTTACTTCAGGTCCATATTTTTACGTGGATTTCTGGAAGACAAGGTGAATCAAAAAATGGGTCAAGCATGACTTTAAGGGCCTAACTGGGAATTGAACCCAGGACCTCTCGCAAGTGAAGTGACCTCCCAAAGCGAGAATCATACTACTAGACCATTAGGCCACGACTGAACTAAGTCTGGACTAAGTCATAAACCCAAGCCCTCAAGCTAGGCTATCACCACACAAACTGCGAAAATGACGCCTTCCCGACCATCACCTCTTTCACGATACCACGATTTGCGAGCTCTTTCACCATAGCAAGTAGCATCTCATCGCAACCCCTCCTCGTCACCAGCTGTACCGACACTGGTAAAGCTTCCCACTCTCCGCTAACGTAACTGTAATATTCCACCTGCCCTAGAGGTACCGTAATCTCTACCAACCCACCCATGGAAGCAACGTATTGCAAATTCTCCGTCAAGATCGCAGGTTTCCAGGGCTTCAAAACAGTTTGAGTATCTGAAGCGCCAGGATAAGAGTTGTACGATTTGACTCGATAAGAAGGTGCTCCACCCATTCCGGTATCGTAAACAAGGATGGAGTCCGAACAAGACTCATGGTCGTGTCGGAACAAATCTGTGGAAATCGATTCAGTGAAAGCATTCTTGAGAGAGACAGCAGCTTGATAATCTTCGAAAGTGAGACTCGGACCTCTGGCACGAGAAAACACGGATTGGGGCACAGGATCGAAATTAGCTTCCTTGCCAAAAATGTCTAAGTGCAATTCGGAGAGCGGTCTACCAACGACGTTCCAAGAATGATATTCGGCGAGAATGTCGGAAAGCCGTTTGAATTGAGAAAAGCCACTAGCAGGAAAGTAGGTCGACAGTTTTTCGGTGACGTTGAACGGGATTTTCGTAATACCGAGCTGCTGACAGAGTGCGTCGATAAAGTCGTCGTAGATGGCTTGGGCCATAGGGTTCTTGACAGGAAAGTGATCGTATGGGTAGTACAATAGACTTGGAAAGCCTGAGAACACAGATCTATCCTTGACCGGCGATTCTGCATACCTGAGGGATATTAGATCAGTGTACGGGAAGAGCACACGAACCGAGGTACGACTTGCCACAATGTAGCTACCTCATGGAACAGCCCCGGGTCCCTAGCAAAGAAACCAATAGTATCCAACTCCTCAGCTAAAGGCACAACACCTTGCCGATCCATACTCCCAAATGAAGGTCGTATTCCATATGCTCCAACTACGGATGCAGGTCTCCTTACACTGCCTCTTGTATCACTTCCGATCGCAAAATCAATCCAACCATACCCAGCTATCGCACAAGCACTCCCCGAACTCGAAGACATCGCTGTCAAATACCCGTCTCCACGAGGGTTCCAAGAGTATGAAAAGTCCACAAATTCCCAAGAGTTAGCACCATGCGCAAATTGAGACGTGCGTGTTTTGCCAACAGGGATCGCACCTAGATCGATGAGAGCTTGAATAGAAGGCGCGGTCTCTTTGGCTATTGGATGTACTTTGGCGTAGGCAGAGGATCCAGCGGTGGTAGTGACACCTCGCATGTCGAAAATGTCTTTCACAACGAATCGTTTGCCGGTGAGTGGTAACAGGGTGCGCATGGTGGTGGTGGTGTCATCCGGATCCTCTAGCTGGCTTCTGAGACGTGAGAGAATCGGAATATACTGAGCCGGAGTGTGCAAGTCGCGGTTGACGGTCAGAGCAAGATCATTGGCATTGGGAAAGGTGAAATTCGTCTGGATCCAACTATCGCCAGGCCCATTAGGTATCACTCCAAACACAAATGCCTCGTACACATCTGGGACGAGCAGATAGACGTCATGAATTGTACGAGGGGCGTCAGTATTCTTCACGGTGATTGCAAAAGGTCCAGGAGGAATTGTAATGACCGGAGATAATTGGACGAGCGCGATCCCTTGCAAATCCACGTCCTTGTCAGTGAAGAACTTGCCATTGTTGTCATCTATCAAACTCCCCGCAAAATGATATAGAGTTTTAATGCCTTTCGCTTTCATCCATCGCACAGCAGACAAGTCAATCTGAAACTTCCCGCTCCCTGACGTCGACGACACCGCAATTCCGTCCATAAAATCTTCACTCCATACCTCGTCCAAAGCATATCTCGACAGTTGTTCCTCTATCAAATCTTCAGAAAGAATTGAGCCAGTTCTGGACGACAGATGCAAACTAGTGATCAGATCAATGCTTTCTGGGTCCTGGGCCTGGTCATGAGTCGGTATCGGGCCCGCCCCATGGAAAGCATCGCTTTCTGATAGACGACCATCGTTGATCGAGTTTGACGTATGGATGAAATATAATTTTTTCTGCGCTCGAAGGACAGTTCCTATCGAGAGAGAGCTGATGATGTCAAAGGCACTGACAAGAGTTATGCACCACGTCAAGGAGATAATCAAGGAGCGTCGCGCTAGTGCCAATATATGTTTCATAATGTTTCATATAGTTGCCCTATGGTCACCGCGAATCGAGGAGGATTACTCCGAGGGTACTAGATTTGTTCGTGAGAGAAGAAGCCGTTTAGTTACTTGTATAAAAATTCATGGTTCTTCGTCGATGGATGCCGAAGTGGATTCAAAAGTAGAGAGGTAAAATGTTGTTGCAAGAACATCAATGTCGACAGTAAAATGTAGGTTAGCGCAATGACAGAATATGATATGGATCTTGCGCCATTGGCAATGTTTACATGCATAGATAGTTGACTTAGTCGGTCGCATTCTGCAGTTGACATCGTATTTTCCCGGTAGATTCTTACACTACCGAAATAAACTGACAGCTCCAAGTAAGATCCTATAGCCAGCATCTACATCCTGATCACACCAACTTCAAAATCGCCACCGACTCAACATGAGCCGTCTGCGGGAACAAATCAAACCCTCTCAAACTCTCCAACACATACTTCCTCCCGGACCCTTCAACCTCACCCTCCGTAGCCTTGAGTATCTTCCCAACATCTCTCGCCTGCGTATGTACGTTGCAACTCACATACACCACGACTTTACACCTAAACTTCAACAGCTGTTGAATAAACGCGTCATCGCAGCCTTTCCTCGGGGGGTCAATGACCATCACCGTCTTTTCAGGAGGAAAATCCGAAACGGTCTGAAAGATATCAGAAGCGTCACCTTTGCGGAAATCGACTCTATCTGAAGGGATATCATTCAGTCTGGCATTTTGTTTCGCATACAGAATCGAGTCCGCAGAGATTTCGATCCCGGCGATTTTGGAAAAGTTGGGGGAAAGCGTGATAGCGAACAGGCCCGAACCACAGTACGTGTCGATGAGGTGTGTAGGACGAGCAGGGTCTTCAGGGTCGGGATATAAAGCGAGGATGGCGTCACGGACGTAGGAAGTCAAGGCGGGAAGGATAACATTGTTGTTTTGGAAGAAAGAGCTAGCGACGTATTCGAATGTGAAATCGCCTACTTTTTCTCGGATGGAGGCATTTTGGCTAGTGTTGCAGAGTTTGGTGCCGGGAGGGTGTTTGCTGTCCTCTGCAGTGTCGAGAGTCTCACGGAGGAGTAGAGTAGCTCCGCGTTTGTAGGTGTGGATTGTCCTGAGAGATAGGGTCAGCGGGTGTAAAACGGTGTAGGGACTTAAGACGCACTTGACGATGTTTTCCCGCACACCAGGTAGAGCTTCGTTCAGTACAGGGGTAGCGATGGGGCACTCCTGCACGGCAATGGCAGCGTCAGTGGGTAGGACAAACTGAATTTGAAGATATACATACCTCAATATCAATGACCTTGCTTGTCCCCTGGTGGTTGAAACCAATTTGTAGCCAGTCGGGTGCTTCTCCTTCGGCACATTGCTTTTGAAGTTCAGCTTTGTCGATTTTAGGTGGAGGAGCTTGGAAATGCGGAGTTATTTTGGTACGATAACCGTACTGCAATGGTGAACCGATGGTAGGTTGAACAGTAGGAATAACAGACTGGGGAAGGTCTTCGAGAGACGTGATTCAGTTTTGGGACCGAAACATAACAATGAAAACTCACTAGAAAAGTTTTTATATGCTTTAATAACAACGTCACGCTTCAGGTCGAGCTGTGTCTCATAAGAAAGCATCTAAAGATGTATACAGTCAGTAAGATGGCCTTCCAGCAGAAATGTGTTCCGCACCTGGTATTGGCATCCTCCACACTTTGAGAAATATCGACACTTGACCCTACTATCATCCCTCATCTCCGGATTAGGTCGAAGGACTTCAATGAAATCCGCCATAGAATGCATCCTTGCATTCTTGTAAATCCTCGCTTTAACTCGTTCTCCAGGTAGGCTGAATGGAACTATGACCACCCAGGGCCGTCTATCTTCAGAGTCGGATTGAGCGAGACCATCACCTGAGCAAGAGGAGCACCTGTAAAGTTTCTGTCTGTATCGTTGAGGTAAGGAAGAGTTAACACATACCATTTGGACAAATGGCTTTAACCTCCAACTCGACCTCCTCGTGAAAAGCAAAAGGTGACTGAAATTCGGTTCCTTCTTCAACAGCACTATCCACGACATCTTGTCCTAATAACTCGACTATATCCCTCCACTGTACATCTTCGGGCGAACATTGGTCTGGAAGATGCTCTCGCGCTTTCTTTAACTTTTTGGCGTTTTTCTTGGCGAGTTTCCTAGACCTTTCATTTTGCTTCTTCCTCGCTTTTTCTTCTGCTGTAATCTCGGGTTCGGTGTCTAGTTTAGGACGTTTTCCTGGGACTATCACGTCTTCTGGTGGTAAGGGTCGAGTCTCACCGACTTTAGGTGAAGCCATTGGTAACCACTGGAAAGGACCTCGAACAGGATATGTCTTGATTCGTTTTGTGATGGAAAGAGCGGAGGAAGTGCGTAATAGACGGCGAGTTAGCATGCAACTCGCCCGATGTTGAGACCTGCTAAAAATGTCAAGAATATTTTTGATCTGTATGTGGTCAAGTCACGGAGTTGGTCACGGTAGTGACTACTTTGACATCGACCAATCATGGTCGGCAAATTTGTACATCGTTCGTCTACTGCTACCCCCATGCTCGAAAGTGCCCCTGCAATCTCGACTGTCATTAAAGACTCCTTTTCCATCTACAGACTATGTACCTCTAAAGTTATTCAAAAAAAAATGACCCCAATTGGGGTCAAGAACAACTGCGTGTCTTAATTATTGCCAGTGTCGGACTTGTTTTGGACTCGAGCCAGCCATCCGCAAGAGTTCGACTCATCAACGTGTTACAAAGACGAGTGGTCCGAGTTCAGGCTTGTCTTCACACTTTCAAGTCGCAACTTGTTGACCTGACGATCTATCCTCTTACTGAGCTTCAAGACACTGTTTTCTGGCTTTTCTGGCTTCTGGTCCTGAACAGACCCTCATTCTCCTGACTTGAATTTGGAACCGAACTTGCATCGATACTTGACTGAGATTCAGCCTAGACACTTGCAATCCGCCCCCTCACTTTGAAACTATGATACTACTGCTGGCACCCAAATCTCTGACTTTCTCGAATCTGCAAGAAGAAATGGCTTTGACGTCCGACCTTTCTTTCACGCGATGGATGTGAAGAATTACTTATCCTGCAATCAAGGCAAGAGGTTAGTGTCGGAAAACCTGATAGCCTCTACTCTGCAACCGTGGATAGTTTCAAGTGTCATAGCTCTGTATACGGAATCCCTACTCTCCTTCAAGCACTGAGCCACGGTTACACGGATATGGAATAGGTGTGGCTCCGAAGTGGCATATGGATACTGAGGGAAGGGTGGGATTCGTTTGATATTAACGGACGTGGCTGAGGTTCCTGTGACCAAAGTTTTGCAATATCTTGGTCCGATTATCACTAACAAAAATATGGTTCTATTCATAGATCCCATTAGGGCCATTAAGTACTTGTTTGCAGAGAACCTCAGAGAACTCATGGAATAGGTAGATTAGGTACTTTAGAGACTGGCCAATGTAGTGTAAACAGCAGCGGTTAAAACATGTACGCGTGAGAAGGGACCTGCTCTTATCTTCCATGAACTTTGACGGCCAGAAGCGTCCTGATCCATCTTCAAACGAATTACAATTGATCGAGATTATGCATATGCCATGATATGGTTCTAATAGTGCTATCACAAGACCAGGCCTGCCCTTGACGTTTCTACCACCGTCTCCTTCGTCCGAATAGGGCCAGTCCTCGCTCTCGGATAACAACGATGTCTCGACTTCCTGCTCCAGAAAACAATCCAGTGACTGGTACCGAGGATATCTTATCTCAAGAAGATTCCAAGTCAAGTTCTGTGGATGTAAAGCCTGGTGTAGACCAACCGGAGCTCCGAAGTCGTAAAAAGGGTCTTTCGTTCGTCTCGACAATCACAAAGAACGAGCCTGTGGTGACCAGGAAGGAACTTTGGGCCTACTATCGTGCGTTTACAGAACAAACTGTTTCTTTTCTTGACAGAAATTTTGATCGATAGTCTCGCAGTGTACTACAACGGTGATAATGTATGCTTGAGCTCATTTATGCACACGCAAGGTTCTAATCGTTAAACGCTGACTTTTTTTGCCGACAGGGAGTGGGCCCAAATGGTTATTCGATGACTCTCTTCCAATCACTCGCCAATGCTGCAGGTCATGATCCACTGAAAGGACCAGGATCTTCCTGTTCTGCTCCGGATGCATCCGGCCAATGCGTTCTTCCATGGGGCAAAGGTACGAAAGCAGTCTCCAGCGTTGTCCTCGTCGCAAACGGCGTCAGTTTCGCGGTACGTTTACACATTCACTCAACACTTCCTTCCAAAAACCCCCCAGTCGATTAATCTCGAAAATGCCCTGCTACTACTTATCTAGATCATGACTCTCATCTTCACGACAATTGGTTCCGCGGCCGACTACGGTACATTTGGTCGTTGGCTTCTCTTCGTCATCACTTGCGTCTGCTGGGCAGCCCAATTCGCCAGCATGAGCTTGACGTCACCAGACCGTTGGGGTGTCGCGATGGCTCTTTATATGATTGGGTTCATTTCCTACGGCGCGACGCTCGTCTTTTACGCTGCCCTTTTCCCGAGATTGGCGAGGAACACAGCTCATGCGAAGAAGCTTCGAGATCAGTACGAAGCTGGAGAGATTGAGAAGGAGATTTATGAGAGAGAGGAGAGTTTAGAGAAGAACAGGATCAGTAATATTAGTACGGTGAGAAGTCTTGTCGAGGATTTTTCGATTTGTTGTCTTACTGTTTCATCTTTCTCTCTAGACGCATAGTAACATTGGGTATATCGCAACTCTATGCCTCAATCTTTCTCTCTTACTCCCCTTGGCCAATAACCCTAAAGTCGACAACTATGTCATTGTCTTGTACGTCTCGTACTTTTTGTTCTGCAAAAGTTTTCCTCTCAGACTTTTTATCCTTCGTCCCAGGACAAACGCGTACTGTACGTCCTTTTGAAATTCTTGGAATGTTTATGTTCTCACTCTTCTTCAGGGGTCATCACTGGTATATGGTGGTGTACGTCCCAATCCTCCCGGAAATCTTCATAGAAAAAAAAAGCTCAAACCACCCTTTTTCCCGTCCTCCCATAGTCATCTTCCAACAACCTCGTCCAGGACCTCCCATGCCCAAAGGTGAACACTACCTCACGATAGGTTGGAAACAGGTCCGCCTCTCTACTCGTCCATGTTCTTGACAATTTAGTAGCTAACAAGTCAACCATCCTCGTTGTCATTCACAGATTTGGGAAGCTCTTAAACAATACAAAAGGCTCCCTTTCACCTTTATCTACCTTTTCGCGTTTTTCCTTCTTGCCGACGTGAGTTGAAACAAATTCCCGGTTTCTACATATCTACATATCTCTTAACATATGAACAATCCAAGGGCCTCAACACAACAGGCACCCTCGTCTCCATCTGCCAAAACGACAAATTCCAATTCAGCTTTTTGAAAAACACGTATCTGGGTCTTGCGCAAGCGATCACGTCTACGATGGCTACGCTAGGGTTTTGGTATATACAGAAGTATTGGAAGATTAGTACGAAGAAGATGGTATGCATTGTACTGTTTTTTTATGGTTTTTCCTTGTGGCTCAGCTACTTTCATTCACAGTTCGTTGTCACGAACGTCGTGACGATTCTCATCCCACTGTGGGGTATGATTGGGATCTGGACTAATGCCATTGGGTACGTGTCTTATTCTACTCTTCATTGAGTTCGAACACTTGACGAAGGCGTCCATCCTTCCTTTCCTTCTCATGAAGGTTCCATAACGCCTGGGAGTTCTGGTGAGTCTTTCTTTCCCTTTCCTTTTCCTTTTCATTTAACCCGAGCTGTCGTCTCATTTTTTATTTTCTTTTGATTACTAGGTTCTACAACGTTGTGTTCGGCCTCTTCCAGGCACCTTATTACGCCTTTTCCCAAACGATGATGGCAGAATTGACTCCCCCAGGTTTCGACAATATGGTATGTCCTTCCTTTCCCGTTTCTGTTACCTTTTTTCCTTTGAAATAATAATAATAACAATAACCATAAAATAAATCCAGTTCTTTGGTCTCTTCGGCCTATCCAACCGTGCCTCTTCCATGATCGGTCCCAACGTCATCCAAGCCATCATCGACAACACCGGAAACAACTGGATGGGTTTCCCGTTCCTCTTTGCCCTATGCACTGCCGCTTCAATCGTGATCTGGGTCGCAGTCGATATCGAGAAGGGAAGAAGGGACGCGATTGCTTGGGCGGAAAGTATCAGGAAAGCACAAGAGTTGGTAGATGTGGAGGAAGGTAGTGAAAGTGACTCGGGGGACGATGTGAAGAAAGTCGAGGGTGGTGTTTAATATTAACGTCTAATGCTCATTTCAACTCGGTGGTGAGGACATAACGATGAGTATGAACGCCAGTGGTACGGCTGGGCAAGGAAAGAAAACTTTTCTAGCGCAGGCCCAGTAACGAGATGTTTTATGTACGCACACTATACCATCTATGAATTATCTTGTCTTTCTGTCTTGCTTCGGGTCTTGGGGGGAAATCCGCAATATAAGGAAATTCTTGTGAGAGACTCATCAGCAAAGGGGATCTACCACTGCACAGAAATTATCATTGCATACTAAAGCTACAACACCAGTACCAGAACTAATCAATTCATCTAGGTACAGGAATGAATGAAGAGACGAAAAGTACTAAGAACAATCAAAAACAATTACTTTACAACATTGGCTCCAGCGCATACCCGACCCTATGAAACTCACAAGGCTCTCTGCCAATAGCAATACCCTCGCCACTAGAGAGGGTCTTGACCACCAACCGACGTTTCCTCCTTCTCCCACTCTCCTTTTCTACCTTCGTCGAGCCCGCACCTCGACGACGTTTCAATGGCCTCCTTGAAGCATCATCATCATCGTTCTCACCATCGTCCTCGTGTTCGTCCAGATCAACCTGTGTGCTCTCTCCATATCTTACCCCGTTAGGATCCACGTCGTCCTCATACACACGAACACAAGGTTCATCTGTAGCCGGGTCTCGGAAATGATATTTCCTACAAACACCTTTACCAAAAGGATGAGGGAAAAACTCGTCGTCTTCCGGTTCAGTCTCGTCTTCAAGATCCCAATCGTCCTCGTCCTCGTCAACATCATCTTCTCTCGTCTCATCCTCATCTTCGTCCAAATCAATCATACCCATCTCCAACTGCATGCTTTTCCTCTTACCACCGTTCTTTCCCCCCTTCGGTTTTGCTCCATCATACAAGAACGGATGATACAAAGCTCCCCTAGGCGTAATCCTCGACGTCGATTCGTGATCCATCAACTTCTCCATCAAGTCCAGTGCGTCCTCCATATCTCTCCTATACGCCGCGACAGAAGGTCGTCTCATCACAAACTCTTCAGCAAAACACGTTGCCTTCCCCTTGCCCTTCACTTTATCTTTCCCGTTCCTAGCCAAGAGACCCATCCCCTTACCCAGCTTCACCCCAGAAACAGGCTTCCCGAGCGGAGAAAAGTCATCTGTCGTCGTCGTACCCACGGACGCTGATGTTGATTTCGGAGGTGAAGAAGGAAACTCGAGAACAGAAGTCGCAGAAGACGGATCTACGTCGCTGCCTGGGTCACGTCCACCTTGTCGTCGCCTTTGTCCGCTTTTATTGAAGCCAAGTCGACTTGGAGACGAGGAATACGATGAGAAGCCTTGCAAATCACCATTCTGACCGTCTACTCCTTCGGCCTCACCATCAGCTCCGTCACTATTTTCCTCGTCACCAGCCTCTCTCCCTCGTTCTTGCACATCTAGCATTTGTAATTGCCGTTGTTGATGCAACTCCAATTGACGAGAGTACGGATAAAATCTCGAGTCTGGTTCAGGAGGAACGTATAGATCCGGGTTTTGTCGTTCTACGAATTCTCGCCAGGATATGCCTTCGGGAGTGACGCTAGGGATGTTAGTAGAAAACATTCGGTCTACGAAGAGGACAGAGTCAGAGTCACAATCATTGGGTTCAGGACACAGGATAGAGGCCAGCGGAAAGTGAGTCCGGACAAAAGAACAGAGGACTCACTATGAAGCATGGCTGCTCTCTCCATCTTCCTTCGGCCAATTATGACAGCAATTTCTACCAATGCTTCGACATCGTCGTTGGATTGAAATAATGGGAATTTACGAGTGAGGAAGGACAGTAATATCATTCCTACTGCCCACATGTCTACGGCTGGAAAACGGGGAAGTGAGACACACTTGAGCTTATAAGACAAGTTACAAATGAGACGAAACCAACCTCCGGTTTGATCACCACATTTGAGCAATACTTCCGGTGGACGGAAGCCTCTCGTGCCAGCACGGTTAGCTTTGGAATGGGGTCTTTAAGCGCATATATCCAGTCAATCAACAGTTAAAACACGGAGCGGAGGTTGCAATGCACACCTGTTGTCTTTCTCTGGATAACCAACTTTATCCGAAGGTAGTCCTGAACGATGTTTCGCTTCCTTAGACATCTTTTTCGCATAGTCCACGTCATAGTCTTTCCGTTCCTTTATTTTACCATGCGGATACTCTGCACTCGGCGGGGTATGTAAGCAGAGGTTGTGTCCTTGGCCGGGTTCCATCCGCTGAGAGAATCGAGGGAAAGACAAAGGGAAAAAAAAGAAGTGGATATCAGAATGAGGAAGAATTCTATCAATCATAATGAAGAAGCATACACAAGCGAGGCCAAAGTCACACAAGGTTCCTATACCTGTACGGGGGTCAAAGAGAAAGTTGGCAGGTTTGACATCGCGGTGAATGATGCCTCTAGCGTGAATGTCACGTAGAGAGCGGAAAAGACATCGGAAGTAGGACTTAATGGCAGGCACAGGAAGAGAAGAAAAGTAGTCCTACACAGTGCATTGAGCCAGCCTGAACATTAAAAAGTGGCATACAACACACCCTAAAGTCGTCATTCCTTTGGTACGGCAGTATTAAAACCACTTGGTCATCCTTCCTGAAAGCGGTGATGATTTGTGAAACGTGCCGGCACCCGCGACACTCGTCGAGTATGGCGATTTCGTTCCGGATCCGTTCTGGGGAGCTAGTCACATATATGCGCTTTATCGCGACGTAAACGTTTCGTCCTGTTTCACGTGGTATAGATTGGTAGTATGCGGAGGATGAAGGTGGATGGTAACCGTGCCAGGGAGCGTTGTCCCACTTGGTATGGTAGTGCAAGTCGATAGCTTTGTATACGGAAGAAAAAGTACCTGTTCCAAGGCGGTCGATAAGTTTGTAGTCAGTTGAAAGGTCAGGGACGACAGCTTCAAGGTCTGAGATCTCATTGAGGATTTCTTCTTGCTCTTCGGGTGATTTGAGTACCAGCGTGTTCTCGTCATCGTCTAGGTCTTCTTCTTCTTCCTCTCCATCGACGTCCTGCTCTTCCTCCACAGCCACTTCTTCCACCTCTTCCTCCTCCTCCACTTCTTCGGCTTCCCGTTTCCTGTTTGCTTTGGGTGTTTCCTCGCCTTTGATAATAATGAGGTCGTCACTTTGCTCATCCGCAGCAGCAGCATTAAACACCCTACTCCTCGCCGCCACCGGTACCTTCCCACTAAGCCTTTTCTTCAAACCCGGATTAACGTTTCCTAGGTGGTTCCAATAGCCCTGCATACCCTGACTAACGTCGTACGAGTGACTTAGCGGATCTGAGGAATCCATGGGGGGCTTTCCTAGATACTGAATGAAAGGAGTGTTGATGTGTGCATCTGAAGAGCCTCTGTCGAGAGGATTCGAGGAATGCTGTGAAAGAAGAACTGTGGTCATCACAGTTCAACACTGTTTTGGCACGCGTCCGTCAAAAACGTCGTGTCGAAATCACGTGAGGGTGGCGTTAAATTATTATTATTAATCGTGACGGGTGACGTCATGTCACGAAACTGTTTACTAGCCGCACATCCATCAAAATCTGTCCTTTCTACCTTGTACTACGACTACAACAATCGTTATGGCGCTCAACTGTGCAATGATCAACGCGACTCGCGACCCAGTTCCTCTGCCTCACGAACAATTTATCACAACGGTTGACTCTGGAGCAGAAGTGATTCTTCATATCCCAGATGCTCCTCCAGAGGGATCTGCATCTGCAGGAGGGTCTGGTGGTTCGCAGAAACTGAAGGCTATGGGTAGGTTATGGATAACGGATAGCCGTGTGAGTGGCAAAACAGAAATCTCTTCTTTCAACATACCACATTAACTCAACCCAATACTACAGTTCCTCTTTACCTCCGCACCCGACTCCTCATTCGATTCTTTATCCGTACCTCTCCATGCGATCCTCTCCACTAAATTCCATCAACCCACATTTGGAGGAAACTATTTCACTTTTGAGATCAAGCCTTCATCGGGAGGAGGTCTCACAGACGGAACTAACGTCGAGCTGCGGTTTAAGAACCGTCCAATGTTCGAGTTTGTGGCGGTATTGGAAAAAACAAGAGAACGAGCCATTTATATGAAGCGCCAGGCAGCACAAGAGGATGAAGGATTGCGTGCGTTTTTCCATTTGACTTGCCCTTCGATCCATTCACTCAACTTAATTGCGTGCTATTCAGCTACATACTCCTCGCCAGAAGAGTCGAGTTCTGTTTCAATGATTGGTGGAATACCCGTAGAGAACCCACCGGAGTATGGATCTTGATGAGTAGATGGACTGTCGAAAGGTGTATTTTTCTAATTTGCCATGGGATCAACTAATGGCTAAAATATACTAAAGCACTCATGTATATCACGCCGTTGTAGCATCATATGTATTTGGACTTTTTTGTTTCTTGGATTCATGTCCCTCAGGACGTGCGACCGAGTTCTGTCGGTTTCTAATTTCTAATCCCAATCAGTGAGTATACGAATCGCCCCGTAAATTGTTATGATGTCTGCGTTGCTGTTTGTACATCTAGCATTCTTGCGACTCCAACACTCACCCAGGCTCGCCCAACAAATTTGATTTTATTCTAATTATCTACTCCAAAGCGCGCCAACACCTGCCCCATGTCCTCATGTCCTTCAACATCATCAAAGATAACTTCTTGCACTTACTTTCTATTAAAACTTCTTTTCCTACATAACGACCCCAAGTCCAGTCAGGAAGTTGTTAACGCTCTGACTTCACAGAAAAAGGCCATCATCAATGTCATCCATCATCCATCACTATGGATCATCCCGCAAATGAAATACGATATCCACACCACATAGCTATCCATCATGACGAAGCAAGAACGGGGTTCGACGGGTCTCCCGTCATACATAAGTATCAAACCCTACAATTGGAGGAGACGAAGCCTTAGACCGGATTTATCGACGAAATTTTTAGACCTGTTTGTTTTGAGACTCGTGTGATGGGATCCCCCAAGTTATTCAACGTTAACAAGTACATATATAGAGTGTTGTTATTGTGGTTGACGTTGTTAGCGTTACATATCCCGGATCTGTTATCCGAGTCCAATGCAAAAAACTACTCCAAAACGAGATCAAGAGATTTTTTGTAAACGTTGATGTCAGACACTGCTAGTAACTTGGACACTCATCCAGGTATTCTTGTAACAACCCCCTCGGGTGCACACACAACTACCTGACTCAAGGAATCTGAGGATCAATCGAAAAGGGACCGTGATCGAGTTTTGATTCATGTTTCTTGGAAAAGCATCAGTTTATAATAACACGATACATGATGCTTTGATGCCATTCAATGATACCCGACGCACTCTAAGTAACTTACACGAGTTCTGGAACTTGAAGCTGGAATAGAATCTGTGTGGAAGTTCTACGACGGCTTAGTCCAGTGTTTCATTCAAGCGCACATGTACACTAGACCGCATCTGCAACGGGGAAATGAAGATCCCGCTCATAGAAATGAAAACGGGGTAAGAGAAAAAATAGAAATGGGGCTAGATAAACTGGAAAAGAAACGCAGCCATAACCTGGTACACGTAGCCATTGAAAAGTGTTCATGCCATTCAGTCGTGTCTGCATCCGTGGCTATTTTTTGGGTTAGTGAGGGCCAGGTATACGTACCGGTGGGGCTGATGAAAAACGAGGTGCCTCTAAGGTCGGAAAAGCGTCCATTTTTCCCGTTGCAAATGCGGTCTACTCCAGTTATGATTTTGTTGCCAGGGAGAAATTACTAGGACAGTTTGTAGAGAACGTCAGGCATAAGTACCATCTAAATCCGAATTGTACAACACCCGTTAGATTCACTAGTACTGCTTTCTAATTTTACATCGTATACAAGGTAGTTAAATCCTTTAGATCGATACAACAAAAAATCCAGTTCCACTTTAAAAATATTACCATCCAGATGACTTGGAGATAGTATTAAAATCAGAAAGGGTATGCCATAAATGCACACGTAGATCCAACCTTCTCCCTTCTTTATCACCAGTAGCAGGATCCATAACTAACGCCTTTATTCTCTTCATCTCCCCACCATTCTTTGATATCAGCGTATCCCACCACACATCTGCACCCTTAAAACGCTCCATAGCCAACCGATGGTTCGGCATGGGTACAAGGGCCATAAACTTGACTTCCCGCAACTTGTTAGTAATTCCAAACCCATCGTCATCGCCAACATTACCGCCATTATCGTGATCATTAGCACCACCGGCAGATTTGTCGAGACTAGAAGTGAGCAGTCGACGACGCCTAGATTCAACCATCGAGAGGAACGCGTCCAAATCCGGAAAAGCGCGATTTCGAAAACGAAGAGGATTGTCAAGCTGCTCGATCAACAGAAGAAGCTCGTCTCTCTCAATCATGCTAAACTCGAAGAACTCGAGGGATAACGAGGTCAATTCGGGTAGAAGAAGGGCTGGAGTAGGTGGTAAACCACTGTTAGCGGTATGAGCCTTAGTACCATCGCCAGAGCTAGTCGATCCGGCAGAGGGAACGGTCAGCCCCTTGAAAAAATGTGGCGTAAAAATAGATTCATGAACTTCAAGAGCATTGATTTGCAGTGTCTCGAGGTTCGGAGTCATAGTGAAAACCTGTAACAGTTCTTTATCCGTGAACTGATATCCCTGGAGCTCCAAGGACCGAAGACCACCACCCCTAATGGACGAACGTCCGAGGAAGGCCTTAAACGTCTCGATCCAGTGGGCATTCGGATAATTCTGAACGACTTCGGAGATGGCCAAGTCGTTGCGTAGTTCCAACGAACGAAGGTTGGGAGTGGTGAGCGCGGAGAAAACGTCGACTGCTTTAGAGAGAGACGCGAGGGGGTTGACTGTTAAATGTTCGAGTGAATGCAGGATAATTTCTTGCTGATTTGGACGGTACGATAGGACCTGAATAACCTCGCAAGGGATGGAAGCTCGTTGAAGATTTTGGCACTGTCCGAGGAGCTCTAGTACACTACTAGTAGAATCCTCTTTGATCGTGATCTCCGTCAACTGATGGAAAGAGAGGCGAGACGAACGATGAAAGGCATCCATATGTAAAGTGCGCAATGAGGAGGCCACGTTGAAGAGTTGGGTGAAAATGGGATCGACAGGGTTGACGCCAGAATAGGTGTCCCATTTCAGGATAAGAGATTCGACGGCGTTTGTAGAACCTTGCCGAGGAAACCAGTCGGTGTTACGGTTCTGGAGATGTGAGGCTAATGCATCAAGGATGCAGCGGTTCAGGTTTAATGAGACACGCTGCCACCGAGCGGATTCGGAAAACAGACATCTAAGCACCCTCCAGCTTCCTTCATCGATTGACCTCGTTCTCAACCCGTCTTGGTCAAAGTCGCAACGAACGAGGACAGTTAATTTCTTGGACGCAGAACGCTTCAAGTACAGGTGCACGAGATCTTCGAGGTCATCGTTAAACCATAAGTCGCAAGATAAGTCGAGGGCTAGGTACGACCATAAAAGAGGCATAGATGACACGATAGACCTCCATCTAGTGCAGACTTGACTTAGGGCAAGAGTGTACGCCAGGACTTCTTCTCTGGAGATGATCAAGCCTCTGACCTGGTCGTTCTCGTTGTACCAGTCAAACGATTCGTTGTCCCAGAAATCGAAAGAGAATATCTCGGCTAGTATCTCAACAGGGAGCCGTTGGATGGGAGACGAGCAGGACGGGAATTTTGTTCTTCGTTTGGCAGGACGTTGTTGGACAGCGTCTTGATGTCTTCTCTTCTTTGGCACCGTGCCACCGATGGAATCTGAATCCTCTCGTTCAGGTTTGATGTCCCGAACTCCAGATATAATTTCTAGAGCGTCTGAAGAGGTTATTTTCGTGTAAGAAGGGAGAACTTGTTCCTCGTTTGAGTTAGCGCAAGTCGAGGCTGAAAAGCGTGATACTTCTCGAGCTAGATTCGACCCATCGTTTAGATGAATGACTGAGTCTGTCGTAGGGAGCTTCGTCGTTTGGGCGCAATAACCAAAGGTTGAGCTTTCTTTCGATTTTTCGAAAGAGGGCATTATAGGATGAAATCCAACGCGAGTACGTCTGCCACAAGGAAAGAAGTAAGACGACTGGCTGTTGAAACACCAATTACACGTCGCACTTGCCTAGAAAATGTTCTCCGCTCTGCAGGTGTTGGTTGAGAAAGAAGAAGGTGGAATAGGCGCCGGGTTGGAAGAGAACAAAGGGACGGTTGGGTTTTTTGCCCCGGTGAAAAACCCTTGATCGGCAGCACGTGATCATGACACAGACAGCGCCATTGTTCCCAAATTGGGAGAATTCCTATTACTTACGGTCCTGGTGACTGGTCCCTTTGCAGGGACGATCCACTAATGCAGTGTTTGTAATAGGAAGTATAAAGCAATGTACTACACAATCCTTCGCACTGTCTGCTCCCATAATGATACTATACATAAATATCTATTCAGTAATCACAAGCACTACTGGGATCGGCCAATATCTCCATCATATACAAATGGAAAGAGGAATCCTGGATATTTCCCTCAGGAAAAATGCAATAACTCTCCCCATTTCTCAGAAGGTAAAACCGGGAAGTACGCCTCATTCCTGAGAAGATATGGCCAACAGTGGCCAACTGAATGGTGGATCCATCTCTTTGCGCACGCATCCTTAAGTCCAATGTAAATATCCGCTGATCCTAGCAGTGGAGCACAAAAATATTTTCTATTGGATTTCTAGGTATTTCTACTTCTAGAATATAAGTTATCTACTTTGAACATTGGCGGAAATTAACTAGCTAGGCATTGCGAAAATATATATGCATCAAACGTTAGATGCTGATTGTGAGATTCGTGGAGAAACAACAAAAAATCATCGCTGTCATGAACATGATGCAAGAGGGGAAAGGCAGATCAGAACATGTGTAGCGAACAAGTAATGGTTTTTTTTGAATCGACGGAGAAGAAAAATGGTGGATAGTAGGTGGATAGTGGGTGGGACATGGATTCGAGAAACGTGAAGGGAAAAGAAAAGTAACAGAAGGTAAATAGTTTACACATTTAGTCTTGCTGATTTAGTTCTTTCGAGTATCGGCCTCGTTTCGAGGCCGAATGAAAACGGGGACGTTGCAAAATATATGGTCCCACATTTTAGGATAGGAGAAAGGGAAGAGAAGAGAGAGAAAAATTACAACAGTCGTGCTGTTGTCGCAGGGCAAGATGGACGAAAAGCAGTGAGAAGTCGTTGACGACTACAGCAACATCATTCCACTCTCGGGACGCGTTCCCGATCAAAGTCAGGTTAGCAACAAGAAAGGCGTTCTATGCGGAGATAGACGCGCGATTCCACTCCAAGGGATGACAAGAAATCAGCTTACGCTGCTTGTCCCTGCGCGGCCTGCTTCTCGACTTCACGCTTCTCGTTCTTCCCAACATCCTCCCTGATACTTTCTCTATCACCCGTCAATCCATACTTGATAGACGCCTGCTCAATCTCCTCCTGCGACAACTTCTCCATGTGATTCCCAACGGCCACATACCACTTCTCCTCGCAGTAGGCTTTAGCGAAGACGACATCGATCTCCTCCAGAGACCTTCCTTTGGTCTCGACATAGAAGAAGTAGATGATCGGGAAGAAGCAGAGGTTGATGCAACCAAAGAACATGAAGGTACCAAAACCTCTGATACCGTTGAGCATGGGAGGAGTCCACATCACGACGGCAAAGTTCCAGATCCAATTCGTCTGGGTGGAGATGGCGTTGGCATTCGTGCGAATGGCATTGGGGTTAATTTCAGCGGGAAGAAGCCAGGGGAGTTCGAGCCATGTGCTGCAACAGACGTAAAGTCAGTAAAGTACTATTGACAAGTCTGCGGAATGTGATGGGACTTACCATCCAAAGGCGATAAGGAAAAGGAAGAGACCGACCACAGATCCGTAAATCGCGGTGTTATCGGTATCGCCGTGAAGGTCAAAAGGAATAAGACAGAACGCAGCAAGGAACTGGACATCACGTACAATTGAGACTGAGATACCCGAAGTGAATGAGTTAATGAAAACATACCATAGCCAACGCCTGACCGCCGGTACCCCATAAGAACATCTTACGTCTACCAAGCCGCTCAATCATGGGATACGAGAAGAAGGCGGACGCAGCATAAACAGTGGTATTGACACCTCCGAGGATGAGAGCAAGTCGACGATCAAGACCGATGTAGGATTCGTAAATGACGGGACTGGATATTCACACGGAATTAGCAGACGGAAATAGAACGACATAGGGAACGTACGCAAAGTAGATGACTGCATTGCATCCACCTATCTGCTGGAATAGCTGGCTACTAGCTCCGATAAGAGTCCTCCTGAAGTGTTGGCTAGGACCGCCAGTCAAGACGTGCTTGATCTTTAGCTCGCCGATGCTTTCTATAGCGTCAACAATCAATCTCTTCTGGAGTTGGGTGTTGGGCGAGTCGACAGACTCGTTAGCAAGGGCAGCAACGACGTGCTCGCCCTCCTCCAATTGGCCAGTAGAAAGAAGATACCGCGGAGACTCGGGCAAGTACCAGATACCAACGATGACGGCAACTGCAAAGATGATCTGAAGACCAATGGGAAGACGCCAAGATATCGAGTTGTCGATAAATGAAAGGCCGAAATCTGTGTGAAAGATGAGATGAGTTAGCAAATCGGTTATGAAGCGGAGTGGCTGAGAAAGACGAACCAATCCAGTAGGCAATGACCGTTCCAGTCGCAATCATAGAAGCCTCAATACAGATGTGTAAGCCTCGGTTGTGAGCTTTGGAACATTCTGCTTGCCACGACGGAACGGTGGCCGTGTTCAGACCATTCCCAAACCCAGTAACCACTCGACCGATAACGAATTGAACGCCTGCATTGTGACCTGGCATGGGGGTGATCTGGATGATAGTACCGAGAATGACGAAGGTAGCACCTAGGAGGTGTTAACGGGGACATACAACTCAAGGAGAAAAGGATAACCTACCAATGGCAATGTTTTTCCTTCGGCCGAGTTTGTTACCCCAAAGCAAAGCGAAGGTCGCGCCGATTAGACAACCGATTTCGTAGATAGCCGTGTAGAATGCTTGCATCGTAGAAGCATGAGTAGGACCGGAGATTTCAGGATTGAGGTCGGGGAAGATACGGTAGAACTGGGGGGCAGAGATAATGCCAGACATAACTCCTTGGTCATATCCAAAAAGCAAGAAAGCTGAGAATAATTGAGCGGACCACAAACGACCATCGAAGAAACAGAAAACTCACAGCATGTCGCAGTAAACGTGATGGCATGCAACAGCCTGTCACCGGACAGACCCATGTAATGGGGAACACCATCCTTTACCGTTGCTCGTACAGACACCGTTGATTCTGTCGGCGTCGTGTCATGTCCTTTTTCTTTTGAGTACGCCATGGTAGACGAAGTGACAATACAATGAAAATTAGATTTCGTCGGGGTCGTCGTGAAAAAAGTTGGACAATATCGAGTTGGTCCGAGAGGTGGTAGTACAAAGACTCAAAGAATTTCGCGATGGAAAGGAGACGAGCTATTTGTAGGTCGCTTACCGCCGCTGGAAAACAGATATTCCCTCAACTTGACGGGGTGGTTGTGGAGTAAGGTGACTCCATTTTGTAATTTTCGCTAAATCTCGTTTGTGTATCAGAAGCTGATTCTTTCGAAGTTCAAGCTAGCCGGATACCGATACCAACCTGCACGTCAACGTTAACTTACCATCCGACTAGTGAGTAGACTAATGTTCTGCCTCTGACAATGACACTTGATTTTTTCGTAAAATGAGCATACGATCGATAAACGTTAATCATAAGCAAAACTCACCTTCGTCGTGCTTGCGGGCAGACAAGGAATACCGGTAATCCTGGTGACGTCACTATTCAAGGTACATTTTCGGTCCGTTATTCCAACCGTTCCTCCGGTTCATCGCATAATCTGGAGTTGGAGCTCTTGGCGCCCACTGCAGAGCATGGAAAGGAACGCCCGAGGTTGACTGAGCTGGGAAATTCGGTCCCGGTTACCGATAAAAATTAAAAATAGGGAGTCGCGTCGACTAATCGATGGAGCATTCGTAACGTTGAAAGCGGGCAGGAAAAATTCAAGGGTGCATCGTAAACTGGAAAAGGACCCTCTGTCGGAATAATCAATCACGGAGAGGTCACTGAGAGGTAACTGAAATGGCCGTGAAAACAAAAATGGAGCAAGAAAAAGAAATAGCTGAGATAAAATCCTGAGTATTGAGTCCTGTATTGCACTCGTCTTTGACGTAGCCTCTTCATGTAGTTTCTACGGTGATGGGACCGAGTGAGATTAACAAAAACATAAACACCAAGTTTCTCATTACAGATGCGGTCTAATGTGAAAGGAATAATATGGATGAATCCGAACATCCAAGTCTTACTTCACGATACGTGAGTAAGAAAATTTACACTCACGGAACGACCCTCTAATCATCGTTTCCGAGATTTCGACGCGAGAATGGCACCCATTGAGTTTCTCAATTGGCAGGGTTAGATATGCTAACATGACGTTGCTGACATTCACCTATGATCTGGTCTAAAGAACGACGGTAAGTCAGTAATCGGTGTGTTGGTCTTATGGCTGTTCGTAGGAGAACGCATACCAGGGATTTGAGAATGTGGGAGGAGTGTCAGTGACATCACTGGACTGATTGTCTTCATTACTCAACGTCGACGAATGCAATAATTCTTGAGACAAGCGGAACTTTGTGCCATGCGTACGACACGTTAAAAGTTAGAACGGGAAACTGCAGGTTCGAGGAAGAAAGCGTCGGTAGAGCAGCCTGTGACAAGAATGCGTGCCTTGGCAGTGTGTCAAGAGAACCGTTCATGTCGCTTTTGGTGGCTAATGAGCGAAATTAAGCTGTTCACTCTCGTTTCGGGAATTCTTCAGATCTAATAAACCTGACACGCGCAGTGACGATGAAGTCATTTTTATACCCCGTATATGCCCCAGTCTGGTGGAACGACATTGTGCAATGAGAGCTAATAGTCAGTGGCAAACTGAGGAAGGCCGAAAGCACAAGGCAATCGTCAGGTCAGGACTCGGCAGTGGATTTGAAAAATATAGCCTACTATTACCGAACCGAATTCGACTCGTCGATTGAGGATTGCTGCACATGTTATGATGAAAGAGCTTAGACGAAAGGTATGGTATCAGATGCGAGAGTACAGAGAAACTCTGAGAAAGGAGATGGGTATTGAATATTTTCATGAGGGTCATGGTTCATTGGAACTGAAAGCAATTACACGTAAGAATCAACTCGAGTCTCGCGAATGTAGAAAAGAGCATCGTACGACACCGTGATTCAGTATGCAAACCTCCATCTTCACTATATCAAGACCATTTTTGTTCAATTTCTATCGTCATCGCCGAGCTTCTGAGTCGTTCGTTGACTCTGGCCAGCTGCGGGCTCGAACAAAAAGCGACAAAAAAGTGACAAGAGTATCGATCTTCAAAGTCAATCATCATCATACACCGTCATCTAACGAAGCGATGATTATGAGTGGTTATGACAGTGCTGGAGGAGCATGGAGGCGGTCTATGACCAAGGTAGGATTCTTTAATGGTCTTGACAAGACAATACAACATCAAAAATGCGGTCTTGGAGCTGAGCGTTATCCTCGATTAGAAACAAGAGACTTTCTGGAACGAAAACGCCTCGAATTTGTCCGGAATGAAGAGTTATTGACAGCAGATGCAAAGATGTGCGCGTATGTCCAGGGGGTAGAAGATCAAGCGTGTCCTAACCCTGACGCGTCCACCTTGACTTCAGACCATGATGTACGACAGCAAGGGCCACCGAATACTGCGCCGCACCTCGTTTTCGGCACCTCTAGTTCGAGTCTGCACGTCTATCTTTGGCTGGGAACGTTGACAATGACAACTTCAAAACTTATCAATCCGTGCAGCGTGACCTTTTCCTAACTGGGGCTTTCCAGCTCATCTGGGTCCAAATTGGAAGATAAAACGAACAAAGGATTAGAATGACAGCGATAAAGCACCGTGTCTTGGTAACTGGGTACGGAGTACGTTCTTTTCCATTCCTCATTAGGACGTCTTTCTATAATAATTTCCTTAAACGCGCGGTTCCTAGCCCTTTCGTCAGTACAAGGAAAACCCGTCCTGGTTTGCTGTCCGGACTCTTCACAATACTGTTATTCATACCTCCACTTCAACCTCCTCAAACCCCGAACCCATTCACATAACCTCTCTCGAAGTTCCAGTCGTCTACTCCGCGGTTCTCGATATCGTACCTGGCCTTCATGCCGCTCCTCCAATTCTCCCATCCTCAGTCCCGGATGATTTCCCTACTCCGCCCCAAGGCGGGTACACGTTAATTGTCCACGTCGGTGTCGCAGGACCTACCGAGCTTCGTGTCGAAATGTTCGGAGACAAGACTGGTTACGATAAACCCGACCATGAAGGTAAATTAGCTGATATAGTCGGGGAGGAAGACGGGCAGCCTGTTCGCGGATTTAATGAGGAACGGTATGGCATGTTTCCGGAGAGGCTTCAGATACAAGTCCCAGTGGATCCTTTGCTAGAAGGTTGTGCAAATGATGGGACGGTGCGTTAACTCTGTTGTCTACCTGTTTGCACACGTCTGTTTTATTGATTGGGAGTTTGTAGACCCTCGTTACATCAATTGACGCTGGACAGTACCTTTGTGATTTTATTTTCTACTGCTCGTTAGCCGAGTCGAAGATGGCCGGAAGAAACACGCCAGTGTTGTTCATTCACTGCCCGCCAATTGGAGAGCCTTTGAGCACGGAACAAGTTACTGAAGGACTCAAGTCTATTGTTGCAAATGTCTGTGCGCGGCTCAAATGATTGCGGTGGTCACGAACGGTTTCTGCTTATGATGGACGTATGTAAATGCTTGTACAGCATCGTTTTCCTTCTACCCTTGATATGGTTACATGGACTATCGCTAGCCAGAGCAACTGGCTTCTTCGAGCTTGCTTCGGCCTCTGCTGCGAGTCTATTATTCACCCAAGTCGCGGCAGAATCCATTCAGACTGTATCGGTGGTTGATCGTCAGACATCACTTTTGATTCTTTCGTTCTCTTCCAATTGATCTCAGTCTTTCTAGTCCGACTCGAAACTTTTCGTTCGAAATTCGTCATGAGATTATACGATGCTAGTGGATGTTAAGCGCGAGCGACTTACAGTAGGGTCGTAAACTAGTTATCTTTTTAGACTTTTGCACTTAGAGGACATGCTTCATGCCTCCCTTTTGTTGTGTGCTTTTGCATTCGCATTCTATATCAAGGGGGTGTGCAATTCAGTTACAGCATGTTTCTGTTCCACTACTTTAATGCGCTTGCCGCTTGACGTCTCAGTTGACCAGAAGTGCGGCTACTGACCAACAGTGTAGCAGGGACATTGGGTAAAACCTGAGCTTAAAAGAGTCAATATACCTTTTTATTACAACCTCGTTACAATCAATTCAAAATTTCATACGACAGCTGTCCCAGTGGGAATTTACCTCCGATGACAGAGAAGAGGCCTAGGACTAGACGAACCCAGTCACTGCAGGTGACGCGGCGTTGTTTGATCAAGGAGCCGCGTACTGCTTTTGTAGACTCGAACCAGTCGCTCTGCAATAGTTTGATGACAGTCGATCAAACCCGTTGGCGAAGCGACTGGAACAGAATCTTGACAGAATCCGGCACTTTTGTGAGGTCGCGCTAAAGTCACTTCAACAAAAATCTCGACGATCCCTAGGACAACTTGCTCCTTTATGTCGCCCTACATTACTTTCGACTACATAAAACTGCTTTACAACGAAATGCAAGACACTCACCGTTTTCCGTTTTTCAAAATCTGCTCCCATTCCTGTGCTATGGACACCAATCTGCCCAGGTCTCATATTCCCTACCAGCTCAATACCCACACAAACTCGGCGTAATATTGACCTTGAGAGACTTGAGAGAGCCAGAGATACCTTTTGCAGTGTGTTTGGTGTATCTGCGCTGTGGGAGCATCAAGAAAAAGCGGTTTATATTGGGTTTATAACATAATTTCGGGTTTTCCACCTTCGAGTACTGGTATATACTGAGCTGGCAGGCCTGTATGTCTTCTCTTTGTCTTTATAACCCTTTCCTTTGAACATGGATGAAGGTTTATGTTAGGGTGAAGTATTATAAGTCAAGATGAGAGAAGCCCCTAATTCTTACCTGCATATCTTGACATAGAGATACCCCATTAAAAATCAGAAAACGGTGTTATCCATTTATTCTCATTATAAATGTACTACAAACATCTCATCTACGCAAAGTTGAAAAAATGGAGCAAGTTGTCCCGGGATCGTCGAGAATTTTGTTGAAGTCAAAACAAACACGTGACTTTGGCGCGACCTCACAAAAGTGCCGGATTCCAGCCTATTCCAGCGGATTCCGCCCCAGTCGCTACGCACACGGCTTTGATCGACTGTCATCAAAGTGTTGTGCATCAACTGGTTACGAGTCTACTGCTTTTGACTCCAACCAGCGCAGTGATATCCGACGTGGAATCATGTCTTACTCAGGCAATCCATCCTTTTTCAAAGAAGCTCACAACCTTGACTTCTTGTCTTCAACGGTCAACGCAGTCGCAAGGGACCAGATTAACGTTAACAGTAGTTTTCATGAGTCTACGAACATATCAACTAAGGAAGTCGGTAAGTAGTAGCCAATTCATCTTGACCATCCAGATAACGTTGTTTTAGGCCTTCGGCGACTCTGTCAAGCTATTTCTCAAGTTGGAGCTCTACACAGTTCTGAGGAACGATTCCCTCCTCCGAAATGTGACCCTGCTACCCGTACGGCCATTTTAAGAGAGATATCTCATTGGATCACCATCAATTGCGGAAGACCTTCTGTAGAACAACTCATAGCCTCTCTCATACATTCCCGTACCCTGCTCACCACCTCCCGCCCCAATACTGGATCTCCGTCCTCAGGCTATCATGGCTATGTCCCTCCTAATGTCCCTAACGGCGATTCCGCTCCCATATATTGGCTATATGGGCCAGCCGGGGCAGGAAAATCCGCCATTGCTCAGACTCTTTGCGAGCGTTTTGGAGTTGCAAAGGGTGGCAAACATCTTATTGCAAGCTTTTTCTTCTCGCGCTCAAGTCCGACTAGAAACAATCCACGCTATCTATTCCTCACGGTCGCTTACTGTTTGGCAACGTTCTCCAACGACTCTATGTTACGCTCTGCAATTGACAAGGCCATTATGAAGCATCCAGCAATCCTCGACTCCGAGTCCATTGAGGCTCAGTTTCACGAACTTGTTGTTCAACCTCTTCGGTCTATTTTTTTTTGGAGAAGATGGCGCATTCCCAAACTGGTTGTTATTGATGGGTTGGACGAGTGTATCGGCGGTGACGCACAACGTCGTATATTGACAACGATCTCAGATGTCCTATTACCTGAGTCATCCTCTGGCCGTCTCATACCTCTTCGGTTCCTGATTGCTAGTAGGCCAGAGCCTGCAATCACGGAAATCTTCAAGCGGCCAAGAATCTGTCATAATTTGAATAGTATTATCCTCGATAACGGCTCCGAAACCTCTAGGGATATCAGGACATATCTTGTTCACGAATTTTCTCGCATTCTTCAAAGCTGTTTTTTTATCCCATCCGAGTCTCCATGGCCATCCCCCATTGACGTTGACGAGCTAGTGCGGCGAGCTTCAGGCCAATTCATTTATGCATCCACTGTGATTAAATATGTCAAAGATGAAGGCTCGCATCCGCCGAGCCGTCTCAAAACAATTTTGGAGTCTCCGCTGCGCGATGTAAACGCGTTTGCTGACTTGGATGCATTGTATAGCCAGATTGTGTCTTCAACTCCACAGAAAAGACCAAGCTACGTTGTACACGCATTGGCATTTGTTCTCCTCACTAGCAAAATATCACATATTTGTATGATGGAACAAATATTCGAACTTCCTGAAGGATCTGTTTTTGTTGCATTTCGAGGGCTGAACTCAGTGTTAAACATTTCATTCGAGTCTGATTCTGTGACCTTGTATCACAAATCATTTGCAGATTTTCTGCAAGACTCATGCCGCTCTGTTGATTTCTTTGTCAACCTTGGCATGCATCTTAAAGAGTTTGGCAGACGCTGCTGTAAAATTGTTGAGGATATAGAGTCAAAATCAGATTTTTGTAGAGACCAGTGAGCCTTTCCTTCAAATTGTTTCCTGGACAAACTTAATTGGTTTATCAATGAGTAGGCATACCCACTGGCAAAAGAAAGTGTTAGATTGGGTTCAACTCCTTGATGACCCATGGCCAGAAACTTATTGCCAAGACCTATTAAAGCTGAACTCTCATACTGAGTCTGAGAAGCTTTTTATGGGAATGCTAAGGGATCCATTCAGCCCAATACCATTGAGCTTAATGGTACATTTACTTTCTATGCCTGCAGCCATGGTATTAGCAGATGTGCAGGGCTTGAGACCTCTGCTAAGGATCAGTGACACAACTATTGAAATTCGTCTATCCTTCCAAAGATATCTATCCAATGTTCATGCTTCAAAGAAATTTTTGGTGGAAATGGAAAAGCACACATCTGCAGCTATCTGGTGTATGAAAATTGTGAATAAAATGGATCTCAAGCTTGAAATTCCTGATCTTTGGCAGTAAGTCACATTTTAATTGAAATTATATGTCTTTTAGGTCTAATAAGCCTTTGATCTCTAGAACTCGATATTATGCAGTCAAGAATTGGTTTTATCATAATAAGCATGCAAAAGTCACCAATGATCTCTTCTGTCTGATCCACTATCCATCCTCATTCTATTCACATTGGATACATGGACTTTTTGCTGCTAGACACCCTCTGTATCTTATTGAATATGCTGATTCTTGGCATCTGGCAGCATGGACTCAAGCCATTTATGATCACATTTGCTCAGTGATATCTGCTTATCAGGTCAATTGTTTAACCATGATTAATTCTTAATATTGATCTGAGACCTTGTTTCTAGAGAGTGGAATTTCGGCATGCTGGCAAATCTAGACTTGTCAGAAAAATGTTTCAAGCTTATGATCATTGGTCCTGGGAGAGCAGGATACCAAAATCACAAGCTGAATTTATTGAGCTGTTGGCACACCCACTGGTTATTCTGTTTACCTCAGAGTTGGACAGTCTGGATATAGACCAGGCTATTTTTCTGATTTCTTGTCAGCATGAATTTTCAGCATTATTTAGGACCCATTTCTCAGAATTCAACAAATATGGTGAACCACAACATGTAGACTCATCAGTTCCATCACAAGCATTCATAGACAGTCACTTGGCAAAAATATGTATGCAATATATTAGGTTTGGTCTGTATCCATTAACATATGAACTGCATTCTGATTATTTTTTGGATTAAAAGGAAAAGGAATAAAGCATCTATTTGTCACTCAATATATCCATATTACTATTGGGTCTTACACCTTGTCTCTACCCCTCAAGAAGAAGACCTTTTACTGGAACTCAAGGAATTGTTGAATTATTACAAGACAAATAATTTAAAGTTCAATCTTGACCCAATTGAGATATCTGATTTGAAGAAATGGTTACAGGTGGGCAGTAACAACATCTACATCTATCTTGTTCAGTTATGATGACTGGTCTCATTGTACTCACATTTTTTTTGCTTTCTTAATTACCAGGGTTTTGCATTTAATGAGATGTGTTTTGAAGTACAGGAAGCAATAGACCAGGTCATACAGTCCTATTTTTTGGGTTTTGAAACAAGCTCAGGAATCACTGGTCAAAGTTGCAACCCAATCACCAGAACCATCACCTCCTCATTGACATGGGATTCACTTATTATGAGTGACTGGTCACCAGTACTTTTGGGATATGAGTCCCATGCTGAAGTTATTTGGGAAAACTTCAAGGAGGCTGCTAAAAATCAAGAAGGTCTCAAAAATCTTAAACTTCAAAATGTACTGGAACTGTTATAATCATATTACATCCCCACATTTTTATCTCTGTGTTTCCAGAAACATTCCAATTTTCAACCTCCACATTTTTGGTTTCCACACCTTCAGAAACATTTTTGTGCTTTCTCTTTGATTTTTTATCTCTTAGAATTCTAATATTCTTTCATATGTCATTTATTGTCTTTCCAGCCTACTTATTATTTCATTTATCTCTAGATACTTCATTTCACTTTGGATGATTTTTAAAATGAAATCCCTTTTATTTTCTTACAAGTCTTGAGTTGTTTCTAATAGTCTTTTAAAAGTTGTAATGCATTTGTTGTAAGTATTAGCCTTAATCTTTTTGAATGAGCTCTATCTTCTTCTCTGCAGAACTTAATGCAGGAGGGAACTTCAGGGAGGTGTCAATAACACTTCCAAGAGATTTAATTGCCCTCCTTTTTATTGCTTGTTGTCTTTCAGGCTTAGCAGAATCACCTAACAAGCAATAATCACTGAATTTCTATGCAAGTTCCCAGGTTTGAACATTACTAAAAACTGAAAAGGAAACAAAAAAAAGCCCGTCTGAAGCTCAGGCTCGAGATTGTGGACAATGTCGTTGCTGAAGCCGACACCTTCGAAACCAAACAAAACCCAACGCGCGTTTGTCACGGTGGCCGGCCGTGAACGCGTTCGTTTCTCCGAGTCTCTTTTCTCCTTTCTTTACTCTCTGTATGCAACTACGACCATCCCTATCTATATCCTACTCTACCATCCATAGACTCACTCTTCCTCAAAACCCAACTCAAGTCCGAGTTGGACGCTTTTCTAGATTCGCAAATGCGTTCAGGACTCCTTCGTCTCGGGGTTATTCTACCGGTTCGGGTCGCGGTGTAAACACCTCTTCTAGCTCTGAGCCGACTTCATCTTCTGGAGAAATTGAGGCAGGGAGGGATAGTTCGAGGGAGAGTTTAAGATCTGGTTCTAATGAGCTCGAGGGTTCCAGTCATACTCATGCTTCCGCTACCACTACTCCATCTGCGGACACTTCCACCCCCACTCCCAATTCCACTCGTCCTAACGCTAATACCACCACTTTGAGTGCATCAGACAAACTTTTTCTAGACGCCGCTCGTGAAGAATCCTCTCCTGCTGCTCCTAATAAATCTTCTTACCTCCAATACCTCGAATCCCAATATCTTAATCCTACGTCTTCACCGAATTGGGATGGGGATGAAAGGATGGAAGATGCGGTGTTGAGAATGTTGGTGGATAAGTATAAACCTTTGAGGTATGGAGGAGGAGGAACGAGAGGAGGAGGGATAAGGAGCGCGGAGGAGAAGTTGAAGGAGAGGCCTCCGAGGGTGGTAGAGAGACAGTTGGATATTCCGGGGATTGTGGAGGAGTTTGAGAGGAATGCGAAGGCGAATGCGAATGCGAGTGTGGATGATGAAGGTTCTGCCGTTACAACGACAGCGACAATAGGGAATTCATCGGTATCTTCGTTGTCGAAAACGACACCGTGCAGTGGATCTTGGGCAACGGAATCTCTGCTTCCTTCGTCAGAACCACATAGACCTTGGCATACGGAGTACAGAGTCCCATCTCATGTCGTTTCTTCTATCAAACTAGCTAACATTCCTCCTCCTCCTGTTCCACCCCATTTACGGTCTACGGGATCCACTGTGTCTTCTTCGACTCCTCTTCCTTCGAGTCCTCGATTGGGCTCAACAGGGGGAGGAGGGACGAAAGACGAAAAAGCTCTGAAAAAGGAGAAGGAGATGAAGAAGAGGTCGGAGACTGGGACGAGGTTGGGGAAAGCGAGAGAGTCGACTTTGGATTATAGACTTGGGGTGAGGGATAAGGTGCTTGGGAGTCAAGGGGTTAATAGAGATGGGGTAGGAGGTGCGAGACCGAATCCGGTTAGTATGAGAGGGTGGACTGGGTTGATTGAAGATAGAATTGAGGTGGGTAGTTAACTCTATTTTTTCTTCTTTTTCTTTTTACACATGTGCATGAAAGTGAGCTTTGGTTATTTACTGACTACTTGCTACATTTGTATAGCGTGCTCGATCCCGAGGAGTCTTTAACAATCTTAAAGGCCGAGGAAAACCTCTGACTTCGACTATGGAGGAAAAGAACCCGTTTATAGGGAGAGAAGAGTATCTTATGAATCGAATTGTTCAAAGGAACGGGGCAGCTCCGCCTTGGGTCGAACTACAGGGAGGTGGGTCCCTAAAGAACTTCTTCATTCGAATAGGACAATACTTATCATACATTTACACATACTTATACAGAACTCGACAACACCCTCCAAACTTTCCGTTCCGTCCTCCGTCAATCCTACGTCCGTCGAGCTATTCGCGTCTTGACTACTCTTCATCCTCCAAACGTCCTTTCCCGATTAACCATTGCTGATATCCAAGCTCGCAGAGATAAGGAATGGGAGAAGAAGGAGGAGACGTATCACGATACAGCGGTTGAAGAGGTTAATGCGCTAGTGAGGAAGTATAACGGACTTGCGCCTTATGCGGTGAGGAGAGCTTATTACATGAGGAAAGTCGAGGTCGAGAGAGTTTATGAGGAATGTGCGGAGGAAGTTTTGGAGGGTATTAAAGAGAGGTTGAGAGCTTCTGGAGGGAGTAGTGTTGGAGTGACAAGTGGAGGAAGTGATGTCCAGAGGATCGGTGGATTTGGGGCTGCGAATGGAAGGGAAGAAGATCCGGGGTTTGTTGGGTTAGCGGATTGGATCTGGGGGATGATTGGAAGAGCAATGGGGCGGTGGAGAGGGTGATATCGACATGGATAGGGCCTGGATATAGCGTGTAGAGTATAGATTAGATGTATGTATCAGTAAGTAATGTGAGATGATTTGTATTTCCGTAGGATCTTTGTAGTGATACACGCGTTGTTTCGGGGAAAATTATCGCTGTCCTCGCTTCCTTCTTCATTGTCCACACGTGTACCGAGAACGATCGCAATTTCCGATAGGTGCCTTGTACTTTCTGTGAAGAGGTTACATACTTATTGGACTTGTACTTTTTGTTGTTTTTCCGTAGTCAAAAACGAAATGGATCTTGAAGGGAAGGAGGGGTAACCATCTTCACCGCATTGAACACTCGTTTTTATGCTGGAATAATAAGGAACGGAGCGAGGGGAAGAGTGAGGGTCGTGGACATGTGCCTCGAGGCAACCTCGCGGACAATGACCGCATTTTTAGCGAAAACCTATAAATTATTCCATCTTTTCATCTCCCCACCCCACTGACTTACTTCTTCTCCCCTCCAGCTTCTGCACTCGCTGCTACCTCCCTTGCTCCTCGTCGTCGCTTGTCGTCGTTGTCGTTAGGACTCCTCGATAAACCCGCAACACCCCTGCACCCTGCAAACTCCGTAAACCCCCGAATATCTTTTCGACCCGTCGACCTCGACAGAACCTCCTTCCTCATTATCTACCCCATCTACATAACAAGCTATGTCCGCAGAAGAAATCATCGTGCGTCGGGCTTTGGCTATTTATCTCTGAAATTCTCTGTTAACAACGAGCCTCGTTTTTCTCAAAATTTTCGCTTTTTTTTTCCTCTTGTCTTGCTCTCGTCTCCTCCGGGCTGTTTCTATCAACCCTCAACGCAACCTATGTCCTACAAACGGGAACCATTCCTACCCACACAGCCTGGTGACATCGTTGCTGTCAACCACGCCCTTTCCGGCCGTCGTGAAGGTCTAGTCGTCGGTTCTCACATCGACTACATGGTACGTCATCTTCCGGTCCTCACCCTTCCCCGACCTTCCTTGAGGGTTTACGGGGGTCCCTGGGATTTATAAAAACCGCTATTGTTCTATTCGGACGGCTCTAATCATTGTCTTCTCTCGTATACAGGGCCGTCAAATAATCGAAGTACAACTCGAGAGTGAGCTGTACCACGCTTGGTGCGTTTTTTTCTTCTTGTTCCCAAGTCAAAATTTTCCCCTTCTCATGCTGATCTCCCCTTCGTCCTACTTTTTTATACCTCCGTTCCTTGTTCCGCGGAATCTTATTTTCCTATTCGGGACCCCAAAAATTCAATCACCTTTCCGCTCTCCTCGCCCTCATCACCCTTGGATATTTTTCTCCGCACAGGTACCCAACTGTAACACGCGTCAAACGTGTAGCCTACCGTCCAGCCACTATCCAACCTGCCAGAACACGTACAATCGAGAGGAGAATCTACTGGTAGACCTCCGCCGATATTCTAAACTCCCCAGTCTTAGACGGGGATAGTACTTCGGAGATCAATTTTTTTTCCTTCTCTCTCTTTCCGTGTTCTGCTTCTTGTTTATTGGTTGTTATATCTATTTCTCTGCTCTATCTCTCGTCATCCGTACTTGGTTGGTCAGGCCTGGTTGGTTCACTGCGATGCATCCAACTCCCTTATCCGCTACACACACACACACACACACACACACACATATCCCATCCCCCCCTCCCCCCCAATGGATTGTGTAAACTGCCCTGTAGTC
The DNA here is from genome assembly GCA_004369135.1 of Dendrothele bispora CBS 962.96. Taxonomy (NCBI): domain Eukaryota; kingdom Fungi; phylum Basidiomycota; class Agaricomycetes; order Agaricales; genus Dendrothele; species Dendrothele bispora. The sequence goes on along the minus strand of ML179068.1, from coordinate 236,199 downwards.
TCACGTTTTCCTTCAACTGGATGTTATCACGTCTCCCTAAACGTTAAGACTTTTTTACGCTTTTCAAACGCTTTCCTTTCTCCCTTCCTCTCGTTGTACGAAACACCACCAAAGCAAGGATAGGTAGGATAAATGAAACCTTTTACATACGTATGTTCTGTAACACCATTGTACCGCACGAGACAAGACGATGGATGGGGCTTTGGTCTACTGGTACATAGATTTCTTTTTTGCCTTTTTGCAAAAGCCCTGTATACGTATTATGTAGCTGTCAGGTTATCGGTCGCTTTTAAATCCGTCCTTTTCTTCCTCCAGTTTTGTCTGTCCTTCCCTCCAACCTTGATTCTGACTTGAATAAGTACATATGGATTCTCAACAGAAACTTTTTTATTCTTTTCTCGTTCTTGTACCCTGTACTCAAATAGTTGACAACTTGAAAATAACAACTTGTACATAGTTCACAAGTTTTGGGTCTGGGGCTATCCAAGCTTCAAGTTTTTAGCTTACACTGCTGGACCTCACCAGTTTGACATATGAAAAGTAGGAGGTTAGTTGATTTTATCCAGTCCCTCGAGACACACATGATTTTATAAAATACAGACAGACAAAGCATGTAAAACCAATGTACCACACGCGCTGTCCATCAACGCTAGACAAAGCGTAGAAGAAATCAAAAAAAAAGCCTTCTATCTAGGGAACAAGCGCTACTTAGACAGGAATAGCCTTTCTCCTCGAAACGGGCTTGCTCTTCTTTTTCTTCTTCCCTTGCGCGAACGCGTTGGCACTTTTGAGGTCTCGACCGAGTAAATCCTCTTTTCGGACTTGGTAGATTCGGACTATCCAGTTTTCGGAAGTGAAGGCTTCGTCTGTAAATGCCGTAAAAGGAACAAAAGAGATGTAAGTCAGTAAAAGAAAAAAAAACAAGCAGAAGAGAGGAACGTACCGAGATAATCAAGCGTAGGCCCGACCTTAGGCATAGTCTGTTGACGCACACGATCCATAGCATTGTTGCCTCCAAACAACTCTGCGAACCTGTACAGATTATCAAAGCAACATTCAGTCAGTTCTCTTGTCCAGAGACCAGAAGGATCCAAAACTTACCTATAATAGCTCATCTTATACATCAAACTGTTCTTCATCGCAGACGAAGCCCTGTCGTCGACTCTATACTCTCCCTGAGGCGTAAAATAGTTGGGTTCCTGAATCTCGTCGGGCCAAACACCTTGCGCAATTCGAACCATCCACAAGAACTTGTTGATGTCGTCTCCAGAGTATCCCAGAAGACCACCGAAGATGACGAGGACGTAGTCTACGTCGTGCTTGCGTAGGATGGGGTAGGCAACTTCCTCAGAGGAGGACATGGCTTTGCCGACGGTGGCAATGTGGGCTGTGAGCAAAAGGGGAAAAAGTTAGGAAACAGACATAAAGGTTACATGACAAAAACAAAAGACTTACTGTTATTCCAAGTGTTATTATCAACCAACGTAGGCCTATCAGCCATACCAGCGATCTGATAACCGTAATCCCACCAACTCATCACGACAGCGTCTTGCGGCGTATTCTGCCTCAACCAGTAGTACGCCTCTCGGAAATCATCAATGATATGTTGGCTTCCATCAGGATTAGTCGAAGCCAACACGACGGAGGGAGAGGAATAAGCATTGGCAGTGACCCATGTACAGTGGAACACGAAGAAAGATAACATTCCAATGGCGTTGACAATGACAATCAGACGAGTGTCGAGGCCCCAGATACCTTTCGATTTTGATTTAGAAGAAGACTGGGAGGTGGCAGCTGTGACAATGTCGTTCAAAGCCGAAGTACTAGCAGCAGGTTTCTTGGCCTTTTCTTTCTTTGAGGGAGTAGCTGCAGTGTTGGTACCATTGGAAGAGTCGGCTTCACTCTCCTCCTCGCCTTCAGGTTGAGTAGGATCGAGATAGGTGTCGATAAGAGAGGAGAACGCGACAGCAGAAGAGACACAGACGACAGGAGTGAGCGTGAGCATGAGACGGACCATGACACCTGCGAAGTAACTGGCAACGACAGAGTAAATGATCACAAAGACGTGTTCGTCACGAAGTTCACGGAAACAGAGGATTACACCGGCAGGGAAGAGGAAGATGAGTAATTGAAGATCCATGAAGAAAGATGGCCACGCCGTAGGTTGATGCTCAGAGACAGAGGCAATGATGGGAATGTATCTGAGGAAAGTATTCAGCTAATGCATGAAAGAAGGATAGCAAGAGGCCTACTTCTTGGCATAGCCAGTATCCCAGAGGGAGTAGAAACGCCCAGTCCAAGGGGCAATCCAACCCATGTAGGTCAGCGCAATGAAGCCAAAGGTGCCGACGACACCCATAGCTACGACGGAAACGGTAAGCAGATTCTGGAACTGCTTGGAGGAAAGATGCGATCGAGCAAGTTGGGCGAAAGCGACGATCTGCAGCAAGCCAAATACTCCAAGTGCACCCATGTGCTCACTGGTACGAACAGGCTGGAAACCAACGAAAGGGACCTGCATAGACGAGAGAGTACCGATGGCATACCACGAGCAGTAAGCAACGTAGAGTCGGCTGCTGAACCTACCCATCAGCATGAGAGTGAGGGCGTGAACAGGAATCATATTCGTGATGAACGCATAACCACCCCAAGCTGCGACCATGTAGAAGTAGAACACGGCGGCAAGGGTACCAAAGAGCGCGCTTCCTGTCTTAAGAGCTTTGATCCAGCAATAAAAGGTGAACATGAGAAGGAAGATAGCGATAGCTTCGTTATCGTAGGAACCAGCAACTGAACGCGAAATATAACCGGGGACAATACCAATGAAAGCGGCAGCCAAAAGACCTGCACTCTCGTCTTTCATTTCTTTGGTGAACCTTTAAGTAGTCGTCTCAGTGTGAGAATTCACGTAACAAAGTAAACAAAACACACATATAAGTCGCCCAAGCAGTAAGAGCACTAAATCCAGGGGCGAGCAGGACACAGATGTTCCTAATGTCCACTGGAAGATGGAAAGCATGAAGGAAGTTGTAAATGACTCCGCTGGTGGCCATAAGACCAGGATAGACAGTTCCTCCTACAACACGACCAAGAGGATACCATGCTGTCGGATCGAACCAGTTCCAGAATTCCTGTCAAAAAGCAGTCAGATTTGCGTAGAATGAGGTGGTATAAACACGCACATAGAAACCCTGTGATGCCAGAACCCTTGTCGCCCGACTATTACCATAATCAGAATTAGCTAAATCGAGAATGCCAAGCTACTCACTAATTGAACCACGGGTCACTGTCGGAAATATAAGTATGGCCCTTAAACGTACGAAAACGAGAAGAAACACGCACAATTCGTGGATTATACTCTCGAAGTTGATGACAGCAAATAGACGCGACGCAATGGCAGCAGCAGAGATCAGACCGAGGGCGACAATGCGCAGCAGCGATGCGGTATTGGTGACCGTAGTCGTTGAAAGATTGGTAGGGAGCGGGTAGGCCGTACTCATGGCCGAATAATTAGGAGAGAACTTGAAATTCCAGTTGTGAAAAGGTCAAGAAAGTTGTCCAGGAAATGTATGTCTTCCAAGTTGAGGAATTGTGTCAACGTGTCACCTATGTGCTATATATACCCAGTGCTCAAACCTTGAGCATTTGACATTAGCTTGATAAGAAACACTTCACAACTTACGAGGAAGACACGCAAGCAGAACCTCGAGCTCTCTGCGTAAATGGGAAGTAAAAGTAAGTGTAAGAGGGAGTGTCGTGGACGTGTTCCTATTCTAATTCTGGATACGCGTTGTATTTGTTTGGCTTGAAAGGCATTGGCCTTGTCTCCAACTTTTTCTCCGAGTCACTGCTTATCTTCAACCGTCGTCGGGGGAGGTTTGGGCTACCTCTGTTAGATTCCATCCCGATCAAAGAATCAACTTTTTTGACCTACATACTTCTCAAAGCTCGAAGCTCGAAATCTCAAGACTGATGACGCTTACTTGGAAGTTGGCACAGAAAGGCTTTTAGAAGCTATGAATCAAATACTCACTTGCATTGGTCTCCTCGACTATCCACAGCTGTGAGAAGGCTCAGTAAAAATTAGATTGAGATTAATGTCGCTCCCGGTACGGTTAACTTCCGAGCCCGATGCGTAGAGTGCATCTTCAAATTATATAGATTGCTGCGAACGGTTGAACTTGAACTCAGATGTCCTTGTAGAATTCATGCCAAGCTCAGTTGTTATACAGCTCATGTTACCCAACCTTGGCGTTGTGTGAAGAGATGTCGAAATTCAGGAATCTGTGCCACCGCTGGTGGCTCGGTCATGTCCGTCGGAATCGTCCATAAAAGGTATTTACCGCTCGGAGGATGTTGTGGCTGAGTGTGAGCCCGTCGGAATATACTCCAACAATCCTCGCCACCTGCTGCCAGTCTTGGTGGCCAACAAGGTGGTGAATTACCTCAACTTACAGTATAAAAACCGTAGCACGATGAACCAACACCCCAGTTCTATCGAGCCTCTTCTCTCTTTACAAGTCTTTCTAAGATGGCCTTCAAATCTCTCTTGACTTCTCTCTGCACTGCCGCTGTTCTTTTGGCTAGTGTGGCAGCTCAATCCAACAACACTAATTCAACTGACCTTGATGATCATCCTTATATTCCTCCTGGTCCTAATGATCTTCGTGGCCCTTGCCCCGGTCTAAACACGTACGTTCGAATTTTACTCCCTTTTTCACTCTTCTCTCACATCTTCGAAAAACACTTAGTCTCGCTAATCACGGTTACCTCCCGAGAGATGGAAGAAACTTGAATGTTTCTGTCATTGTTGATGCAGGATTCAGTAAGTTTGCTCAAAGGATTTTTCCCCTCTCGTGAGTGCTAACACAAATGCCTTTTCTAAGACGGATATCATATGGAAGCCGATATCCTGGGAATCGCAGCCAAGGTGGCAACATTGACTTCGAGAGACCCCCTCAGCTTTACTCTCGATGATATCAAGCTGTAAGTAACTAAGTTATGTGTTGCCATCTGAAATCGATCCAAACTGAGCATGTCGAACGTGGCTATAGTCATGGAAACATCGAGCACGACGCCTCCGTCTCTCGTGCCGACTTCATCACGGGTGACAACGTTCATTTCAATGAGACTATCTTCTCCGTGCTTGCCAACGCGAACCCGGGAGTCGATTTCTACAATACCACGTCTGCAGGCCAAGTTCAGCACACCCGTCTCGCTCAATCTACTGCTACCAATCCGAACTTGACCAACACGGACAAGGAGTTCTTCATCCGTAGCGTCGAATCCGCTTTCTATCTCAGCGCCATGGGCGATCCTGTCACTGGTGTCGCGCCGAAAAAGTAAAGTTGAATTTTTTTCTACCTATCTATTGAATTTCTTTTGAATTCACCTGCTCCCCTATAAAGTTTCGTTCAAATTTTCTTCCGCGAGGAACGTCTCCCAATTGCTGAAGGATGGAAACGTTCTGAAGTCCCCATCAACTCAGACACGTTGGGTCCCTTGTTCAATTCGATTGCAGCTCAATCGAACTGGACCCGCGGAGAGGGTTGTCACTGGGTCATGTTGAGTCCCAACGATCCTGTCCTTAGGTTCGGAGCAATGTTTCAGTGATTCGATACTATAGACTCTTAGATAGTGTTGAGTAGTCTCTCTCTCACTAGCATGTTAACGTGTCTTTGTCAAGATACGACGCGTTCACACATTAGTTACTTATCTATCTATCTTAGCACTCGTCGTATTTACTTGGAAAATATTCATTTTTTTGGCCCTGGCACATTCAGCGAGCAAGCAATACAAGACTCATTCAAAGTTGTTTTCTTTTTTTAAGAATCCCAACTCCCATGTCGGTTGCCCGGGATTGCAAGGTCAATTCACTATGAACTTCATACTTGTGTCAATTTGTGCTTTATCTCTGCTTGGATGGCATTTTGTCTTTTTCTCCGAATTTTCTGTGTAAAGGAGTTCGTCCTCGGCCTCACCCGATCAAGGAAAAGCTGTCTCGAAAATTCATAACTTCCGGCGTGGTGTAGTGGCTAACATTGTTGTCTCTCACACAACAGCCCGGGGTTCGATTCCCCGCGCCGGAACTCCAGGTGGCAGGGTAACAGTTTTTTTCTTGTTCGAGCCTTTGAAGTCGTTCACTGCGACATACTTCGGAGTAGTGTCTCATGAAAGCTTTATGAAGCGCTAGTTATGCAAAATATTTCCAATCTTTTCCTTCAGATCGAGGATGTAAAAATTTTTCTTTGGCCGCCCTTCACCTGTTGATTTTAACATGTAAGGTTATACATACGTGAAATTCTTTTTAGACACAAACATATTTTGCTTTTCTGCTATTCCTGCTACCCCTTTCAAAACACCACAAACCACCCGAAAAGAAAATAGTAATACATACAAAGACAAGAGTCCGCAACTCACCACCACTCACTGACAAAAACAGGCTAACGAGCTTTACGCGGTTGAAACCTCCGAGAACCTACTTAAACCAAATTACTTGGATACCCCCAACCTCCATCCACACCTTCCCCTTCGAGCCCAACGAAATTCTCTTTGACACTCCTCGCACTCAAAAACCTTCCAAAGATACTTCCACTCCCTGCTTTATCACAAGTCCCACTAGCCCTCGACCCTCCGAACGGTTGTTGACCCACAACAGCACCAGTACATTTCTCGTTGTAGTAAATGTTGCCGGCGGCGTTGATTAGACGGTGAGAGGCATGGATGAGGACGGAGCGGGTGGATGTGAAACTATTTTTTTTAAAAGAAAGACAGAAATGGTGAGTGGGTTAGGATGTGCAAATGACTTAGAAAGGAGAGAGAGAAGACGTACATAGACCCAGTGAGTCCATACTCGCTCGTCTCATCGATCAAATCCAGGGTCTTTTCGAAATCGGTGTCTTCGTAGACGTATATCTATTTATGTTTCCAGTATCAGTGTTAAAGATCGAACATAGATATCGACGAGGAAAGCTCTTACAGTCAAAACAGGTCCGAAAATCTCCTCTCTCATCGTTAGACTCTTCGGGTCCTTAGTGAGAATCACAGTAGGTTGAACATAATAACCCTTGGAGTCGTCCCCAGTTCCACCACATAAAATCTCTCCACCTTCATCTTTGGCTTTTTGGATGTAGGAGAGGCTTTTGGTGTAGGCTGGTTTACCGCTAGTAGAGAGAACGAATAAAAAAAAAAAGAACGTTAGCTATTTAGAGATTAGGAAAAGAAACCTTTCGAAGCAAGACACATACGCAACAGGACCCATGAAATTCTCCCACTCAATCGGTGAACCAACCTTGATCTTCTTGATCTCGGCCAACAACAGATCTTTGAACCCTCCTTGCTTATTCCATAGATAAGACGAGACGTACACCCGAGAAAGTGCAGAACATTTTTGACCTGTTGCAATTGAGAATCAAATTGAATGATGGGAATAGATGAGAGGTTGCATACCCTGATACTCAAAAGCGGCTCTAACACTTTGATTAACCGCGTTCTTCACCTCCGCACTTTCGTGCACCAAATGCCAGTTCTTTCCTCCGGTCTCTCCAACCACCCTCGGGTAACCCTTGTACTTGCCCTCTCCAGTCCTGATTGCAATTTCCTTGTATAAACTCCTAAATACATGCGTGCTTCCGGTGAAATGAAGCCCAGCGAACGACGGGTGAGAGAGCGCTTTAGCAACAAACGAGGGCGCAGTATCGTTTGTGCAAGGTAAGAACTGAATGACTGAAGGTGGAACGCCAGCCTCCAAAAAGATCTTATGCGTGATATAGTTCGCATACACCGCACCAGGAGACGGCTTCCAAACGACGACGTTCCCAAGTATCGCGGGTACAAAACACAGGTTCCCTCCGATCGCAGTGAAATTGAACGGCGTGACAGCGAACACGAACCCTTCCAAAGGTCTATACTCTGTTCGGTTCCAAACACCCGCTGCGTTACGTGGAGGTTGGGTCTTGTAGATCTCCTCGACGTAATGAACGCCGAATCGAAGGAAATCAACGAGTTCGGCCGCGGCGTCGATTTCTGCTTGCCAGGCGTTCTTACCTTGGCCTAACATCGTCGCAGCCATGATCTCGTACCGATATTTACCAGAAACGAGCTCCGCGGCTTTGAGGAAGATGGCAGCGCGGTCGTTCCACGGCATCGATTCCCATTCTTTCTTTGCGGCGAGCGCGTCGGAGATGGCAGAGTTGAGCAGGGACTCGTCTGCTTCATGATAGGTGCACAAGTGTTTCGCGTGGTCGTGGGGGATCACTTGGGTCGCTGTCGAAGACGATTTGACGGGTTTGCCGTTCACGATACAGGGGACCTCGAAAGGTAGGGATTGTTGCATTTTTGTCAGTACGGATTGGAGCCCAGCACGTTCTGGGGAGCCGGGGGCATAGTGGCGAAGGGGTTCATTCTGAACGACGGGGGGAGTGAAGAGTCCAAGAGTCGACATGGTCGTATACTCAGTCAAGCTAGTCAAGTTCCGAGGGATCCATCGATTTATACGACTCGGTCCGGTCCGTGCCGCCCGTAAGTACTGTCGAAAAATAGGCGCTATTGCGTATCGCAATTTCGAATGCCAAAACCTCCCTAAAGTCCGATATCGATGCATATCATTGTCTTCATATTCTTTCCTGTCAACTCTCTGCTTTTGACCTCAAACTACATTGGTTCAGATGAAAAGATTCAGGCATCTCTCTTAGTTGGCCTGTTCGAAAAGTTTGACTGTTAATAAATTCTAAGATCTACTCGTCTCGAATCTCGATATAAATGCAGTACTAAGAAAAGGAATGGTTTCGGAGAGTAAGTTGCTTTGGAAGTGCATAAACGAAAACCTATCTCTTGTCGACAAAGACGAGTCTTTATGCATTTATGGTTAAGTCCGATTATTTGTCTTGTAAGGCAATCCGGCGTGGTGTAGTGGCTAACATTGTTGTCTCTCACACAACAGCCCGGGGTTCGATTCCCCGCGCCGGAATTGCCCGGAGCGACCGGTCGTTTTTCTTGTATAGACCCCTCTATGCACCCAACTTTCAAGGATTTTTACTTGGAGTTTTTGAGAGGATTCTTAGAGAAAAGAAGATAAAAATAGTCGATTACCGTTGCTTAGTAATCGCAACCCCCTCTCCCCAACGACCATGAGCGATTTGGGTAAACTCCGAGGCCAACTGCAATCGATTTACGACTCAATATCCCACTTCCAACCTCCTCCAAAACGTCTTCCCGTCCTAGATTCGTCACTGGATTTCAAAGAAAACGAAAAGGACCACGGCCCATGGATCCAGCACGAAAACATTCCTGGCCTCAAAAAGCTCAAGGAAACTGTCAAGATTGATTTGGATGCTTTAGATAAGGTGTGTACAACTTGAGCATGAACTCTCGATAAAAAGATTTTTTCTATTCAAGTCGTTAACCACCCTGCCATGTAGTAGTTTATGTCAAAAAACCCCTCGTCGTCCCAAGCCTCCTCTCTATGCACGAATGCACCCTACCTAATCGCTGTATGGAATCAAGTTCTTTGTGCACCTCCACCAGTCCAGATCGTATTCAAATCGTTTTCGATAGATTCTGAGAGGGACAATGATACCGCTGTCGGTTCGGTTGACGAAAATTTGGCGTTGACGGAACAGGAACAGAGGGAGAGGAGGGAGATGAAGAAAGTGAAGGGTAAAGAGGATAAAGAGAAGGACAAGGAACAGCAGAGGTCCCCTGGGGTGAAAGTAGATGTTGTAGCTGATTATGGAAGAAGATGGATTCGAGTCAATACGTGAGTCCTCTTCGTTCATCGCCTAGGCTCGCTATCCTGACTTATTTGTTACTGAATCCTAATGAAATAACTAACGATCAACGTTTCCTATTCTCTCGGAAAAAATAAAAATACAAATCAGAATCAAAAACTCCCGCATCCTTGCTGAATTCCGCGAAATCGATTCCTACTTTACGGATTCAGAAGACTCTGACCCATCCGACGTCGAAGATCCCGATTATCGACCCTCTCTCGCTCCTAAAGAATTCGACAATTCGTTATTGAGGATGGGAAGAGCCCTGATAGCTGCTGCCAACGCAAATCCTGTTAGGATTCCCGTGTTCAGCTCTGCATCGGGTGGTGATAGTTCCGAGTCTACGACATCAACCCTCTCACACATATCGTTCAAAACTCACATCCCTCATGTCACTCTCCGTCTTACTCGTCTAGACCCAACAGGGGAACACGGTCCTACGGATCCGAGAATCGATCAAACGCTCCGGATGCTGGAGGAAATGGGTGTCGAGATAGAGCTAGGGCCTTTGAGAGAACCGGAGTCTAGCGTGATTGCCAGTCGCGGTACTGATCCCTCGTCTACATCCATATCCACTCCTACTTCTCCTATTGGCTCTTCTGGATCCAATCCTGTTCCCACTCGTCGGCCCTTCTCCCAACCAACCCCGACTCGTAAAGTCAACCTCGACCTGTCAATTCTCCTTGCGCTCGTCTCGGACTTGACGCATTCAGCTTTACCCAAAAACATAGAAGAAGCGAAAACGAGATTTGCGGTCGAACAGGGAGGAAGATATGTCGAGTGGAAGAAAGCTATGGCGGAAAAGAAGAAGAAAGTCAGAGCTAGGTCGAAAGGAAAACCGAAGAAGAGAGGTATACAGGAAGATGAAGAGGGAGATGACGTAGAGTCTAGTCCGGATCAATCTGACGACGAAGAAACAAACGAAGTCGACCAGGATGATCATCTTCTTTCTAGCGATCACAAGGACACAAACGCTTCCCATTCCCGCTCCCAGTCCCCTTATCCACAAAATCCGGTTCCGTATATAACAGACATTGCTAAACAAACCCGGGCTTTGACGAACCAAGTCTTGCAAGAGATGACGAGGGGGCTGTTGGAGGAGATGAAGGGTAGGCTGGGATTGGATTCTAACAGGGAGGAATGCATTGATGAAGCGGAGGCAGTGGAGTTCTGGACAACACCGGAAGCCCGAGATCGTTGTTTACGCATCGTTGAGAAAATTGGAGGACCTGGGGAAAGGAGGAGGGCCAGGGCTTTACTTTGGGCACCTGAGTTCTCGTCGTCTGTAAAGACTGCAGAGGAGGTGGAAGGAGAGGGAGAAAAGGGGGAAGAGAAGATCGAAACTCTAGAACAAGCCGAAGAAGCTTACTGGCGCGACTCGAGATACGGACACAGATACCTCCCATTGTTACCATTGAAGTTCTATCCATGTGATTCGGTCGAGGAATTCCTTGTGTCTTTCACTACAAGTGCATCTGCCTCTTCTTCCGATCCGGTTCCCTCTGTTGTGGCTGCTGCGACCCCGAATCTGCCCAACATCGGTAATGACGATTCCATGCATCTCAAGCTCCCACCAGTTCAAACCCTCCCGTCGTTCTTCGTAGCATTGGATAAAGCCTGTTCGGACACACTAGAACAAGAGATGGCAAAAGGAAGGTGGTATACGAAATATAATTACCACAAAGGCACTGGCTCTAATTATCATCGAGAGGATTCGGGTGTACATCCGTCTGCACCTACTTCAGCGCAGCCCAACGGATCCTCCTCATCCCCTCAATCCCCTCCAGCCACAACCACGGTTCAAACCTCCGAGCTGTCTGCTTCAGTGCGATCAGCCCCATCACCGACCCCTCGAACAATCCTCACCAAGGTAAACCCTCGGTTGACACCACACACTGTGCAATCCCTCCGCTGGGGCGCGAGATTGGGATGGACGACGCTCACTGCGAATCGGACGAGCGTGAAAGCGATCGTGAAAGAGGTCGGGGCTAGAAGGAAGGTTGGGGAGGTTTTGGGTCTGGGTCCAATGGGACAAAGATTGGATGCTGTCACTGATGCTAATGACAATGATAGTGGAAACAGGGATGGAAGTGCAGTGAAAGACTCGGGCTTGAAACCCGAAGAAGGAAAGCAAAATCAGACAGCTGCGATATGGATCGTGGACCCTAGGAGCTTGGCAGAGGGTATGAGGGCTGATTTAGATTCATTTCATCTAGTTGAGAGTTGACAAAAATTTACGATGGAGGGTTGTGTAAGTTGAAATTGAAAATAAATAAATATGATACGAGCCACTACTGTGTTATATCTACTGCTTGTGTGCTGAGGCAAACCCAACTATCGACGAACTTAACGATTGTTTATCTAGACGGTATCACGGTGGGATCCCGGGTCTGAGCTACTCTCCAGTGCCATCATATCAGGGCCACTGGCCCGCCCACTGGCATCTGGTGTCGCTGCTACCGAGGCAAATCGTATCGATTGTGACAGACTCATTCTGACGTTACCCTTCGAATCTAGGTCGTCTCTCGAGTTTTCCAATGCTGCGATGAGGACGATCAAGATTGGATAGAGTGCCTGAATCAAAGGATTGCGACAAGTGTTAGTTAGAACCAAGCCACCTAACAAGTTCAGGAAGATAGACACTCACAGACATGAATGGCATCGCAGAAGAATACACCTGGAACGAGACACTTCCAGAGCTTCCGATTAGAGATATTGTCGTGTACGTGGTCTACGATGAAGTCAAGATTTTGAATTGAAAAGAATACGACGAATACTTGCCCAAAGCGCACAATAAATAACCCCTGACTCGACTAGCAACAACAACACCTTCTGCACTCTACTTATCGAGCTCACACTCAAGTTTAAATTCTGCTTGATATTCTTGTAATGGGACCTATAAAATAGGGAGTGGTCGCGAAATCACAAATTGTCCAGTCAACATCGAGTCCCCGAAAGGCTCGGACTAAACATGGACAAAATTCTAGACTGAAACTCACCAAGCCTTCCACCCAATAACTCCAGTCGCCACTGCATTCGTAATGATCAACGGTAAAGCGATAATCAAAAGATCACCTTTTTTTCCGTTGTCATCAAAATGGCGGAGAAATCGAGCTGATGATATTCCAGCATCTACAAACGTTCCAACTGTGTCCAGGCAAATATTGAATTTCAAATGGGAGTTGAGAATAAAAGAAAAGGAAAACTTGAAAATTATGGCCCTGGACTCACCAAACGACCCGATCATACAAATGGCCAGTACACTTCTCGCTACGGTGTTGTGGGGAAACATAATCCAGGCTCTCCAAACGACGATCCCGTCGCTGATCAGATACTGATACAAAGTTCAATGATGATCAGCCTTTGTAAAAACGCTGATCCCTCAAGGGAAATTTGAAACTTACATTCATCCTATCCATGAAGTTCCCTACAACATTAAGGTCCTTCAGGAGGCCTATCACGTCCCATTCAGGAGGATCGTACGCCGCTGTCTCAAGCTGGAAAAGGAAGAAAAGGGTGTATACCACGAGGGACGTGGTGGAGAATGCTAGCATGAGTACCGTCAAAGTGAAAAGGGCTAGCCGAGGTTTTGCGTTTGCAGAGGAGGATACAGAGAGGCCTTTGGACCTGTAGTGGTATATTGCAATCACAATTGAACAGTAAGACGAAATGTCTAAATTTTGGCTTGAGGAAAAGAACGTACATAAGTAAAAATAACCCAATGATGGATAGCGTGGCGTAGACCCCATAAAGCAGAAACCCAACAGCAGTTTGGAGGATCCAAATTCTGACGATGTACAAGTCCGAATCAGAAAGTGGTTGGGATTTCTGTTGTCCTAAGGTTGAAGACATCGAGGGCTCGGTGCACTGGAAGAAATGGGGAGAAGATGGTGTCGTAAAAAGTTCAAGTTGTTCTTATTTATAGACACTGACGCGCCTAGCATCAGCGCAATCTCGAAAACTTGAAATTCGAAGTGCTCTCGACTTCAGGTACGATGGAATAGGTTCCAGTGTTGTAATACAAAAAGTACAAGGCTGTTGACTGGAAGTGTGCATCAATCTCCAATCACTGGACTCAGTTGAGTTAGCCAGTAAACCGAAAAAGAAAACGTATGGATGCTGGTAGGACCGTACCATGAATACCTATATCAAACTCAGAAATGTGGATCCCGGTGATATTTTTGAAACGTCAAGTAATGACAGTTAGTGTTCGCTTGGTGTTCGCTTGGTGTTCACGATGTAATAATGTATAGGCACTTCATGCGTGTGGCTTGCAGTGTTTGATTTCTCGGAGATTTTTTGAACATTACTGAAGCGAGAAGAGAACTTCTCCATATTGAAAGGCACAGCACTAATATCGACAGAATCCGCACCCAAAACAGTCAAAGTCTCCTCAGATTGCGAGGTATCATCTCTGAGTCTCACTCTTTTCCTGCCCCCTTTCCCTCCGCAGAAAATCTAGAAATCTTCTTACCTCGTGTGCGTGTGGTTTGTTACGCGGCTCCTGTGCCCAAAGACATTCAACAGGTCCCAAATATTCAAGTTGTCTGGGCACCATACGTCAGAGCCTTGAGATCTGAAGTGGCCGCCTGCTGTGGGTAACATCGATTGTGAAAAGGGAGGGGGGCTTAAGAGTAATGATCTAGAGATGGCATCGACATTAACAGACTAGAAACGTAGAACGTACCTCAATGATACTAGCAAAATTCGCGGCTATTGTGCAAACTTTGCTGGAACTTGTGCCTTATTTGCGTGGGAGTTTTCCTGATGGCCCCGCCTGATATCTAGACATGGTGGAATATGAATGCCAGTGCCGGGTCTGAATTACCGCCCAGTGTCATCTTATCAGAGCCACTGGCCCGCCCATCTACTTAGTATCGCCTTACTGAGGCAAATCGTATCGATCGTGACAGACTCACTCTGACGTTCCCTTTCGAATTCAAAGTTGGGTCGTCTCTCGAGGATGATCAAGGTTGGATAGAGTGCCTAAATAAAAAGATTAGACAAGGGGAATCAGACCACCTCAGGTTAGGAAAATCAGCAAGACAGATACCCACAGACATGAACGACACCGCAAAAGAGTATGCCTGGAACGAAATCGTCTGGGGACTTTGAAGTGGAAAGAGCATAATTAATACTTGCCAAAAGCACACCGGCTCGACCAACAACAGCACCTTCTGCACTCTACTCGTTGAACTCGCACTCAAGTCTAAATTCTATTTGACATCCCTGTGGTGAAACCTGTAAAATAACGAGTGGTCGAGCAATCACGAGCATCGGATTCCCGAGAGGTTCAGACCAGACATAAACGCAAGTCTAAACTGAAACTCACCAAGCCTTCCATCCAATAACTAGTTGCCACTGGATTTGTGATGATCAATGGTCAAATGATAACCAAAAGCCCACCTCCATTTCTGCTGTCATTTAGATTGCGGAGAAGTCGAGCTGATGCTCTTTTCAGCGTCTACGATCGTTCCAACTGCGTCCAGACAAATGTTGAGCTTCGGATGAGAATTTGAGGACAAAGAAGAAAATGACTGTGAACCCACCAAATGATCCGATCATACAAATGGCCAATGAGACTATGCTTCTCACAGCGATGTTGTAGAGAAACATAACCTGGGCCCTCCAAACGACGATCCGTTGTACAGTGTATAAAGCGTGTTCAAGAACTTGAGCGCTTGAGCTGATCCGTGATGCATGGATGGGCAGCGTTCAGCCTCGAACGTTTGAACGCGCATTCTGCCAGCAAATTTGATTGAATCTGGCCATCGATGGTGCGTTAGGTGCAAATCCTGAGGCCTGATAGACATTGACAAATTGAATTTGAAGAAACAGGCAGATGTCGCGGCCGCGTGACCAGACCTTCCTGATCCCATCACCATGATGATGCTTCATCGCGCAGTCCGATCCCAAACTCATCTGCTTCGTCCAACAAAGACTTTCTATCGTTGTAAGACAGACTACAATGTCACATTACACAATAATATTCTCTACATACCTAAAGATCTAGCAGAGGCTCTGGGTTGG
Source organism: Dendrothele bispora CBS 962.96 (assembly GCA_004369135.1). Classification (NCBI taxonomy): domain Eukaryota; kingdom Fungi; phylum Basidiomycota; class Agaricomycetes; order Agaricales; genus Dendrothele; species Dendrothele bispora. Next base: position 220,399 of record ML179068.1, on the reverse strand, counting down.
AGAAAAGACCAGGGACACCACGTCACCGAGCTATCCCTCTGTGGCATTCAGCCAGAGTTTTTCGCCATTACTCCTGCAGGCACTCGAAGCGGTATGATTCTACCGTGTCTAATCTCAGAGTATTACTGAGTCCTGATCTATATTGTAGAACTTCTTGCTCGTGGTACCGTGGAATCGTTTATGCAGAGGAACATGAAAACCATCCTTGAAGATCTCAAAGAGTCTGATCAGTGATAAATATGTAGAGGTAAAAGAACTCACCTTGATTGGTCTGCTGTGACTGACGATCGATGGTTGTTCAGCAGCATATACTTCAACATTGTGCATGCTACAGCTGTCAGCTGGTAGTAAGTACAACATACAGTCACTTCTAAGGCTTTACGCATCTCTATCCTCTGAAATTTGAATCTCGTGTTCTTGAAATCCCTGGCCACACTGGAATGTAATCGCTACCATACGCGACCGTGAACAAACTCTGATAACGCTGCTGACTTGAAAAATGCATCAATTCCCAATCACTGAACTCATTCAATTCCAGTGAACCGAAAAAGAAAGCATAACCCCTTGCCAATCGGAGGAGTGGTACGAGGGATATATCAAACCCGAAAATGTTCACTTGGTGTTCACACTGATGTATGTTAATAATGTATGGGCACTTCACGCATTTTACTTGCGAGAGCATTCGCATGTGCGCAGTGTTTCAATTCTGAGCGCAAACCTTTTTTGAACATATCACTGAGGCGAGGGGAGAAGTCAAACTCCATATAAGTATAAAGGCACAGCACTTTTAGAACTCTACTCTACACGCATACATACATACATACATACATACACCAGTGGCCGGTGCTACAAGGTCTATTGTACACCGAAATCCGAAAGCTCGTTAAATTTTTCATGCAAATACCACAAACGTAACAACACAGGAAATCAGCGTCCCATACGCCAAGCCTTATTCAAAATCGTTCCCATAACTGTAGATAAAGAAAGGTCGTTCGTTCGTTCTTCTGTCTCCTTATCCCAAGGCTCCCAACCAGATACCATACTCGCTGATTTTGTGTGCAACGGCGTTGTAACGGCGTCATCCAGTTTTCGTCCTTCAGCACCTAGCTCAAATCTCACCATAGGTCTCTCCCTATACTTTGGCGGGCTAGGTTCTGAATAAGGAATGGAAGAATAAAACATTTCTTCCATGAGATCGGCATTAAAATTATTTCCACTACTACCAGCCACTTTAATAGCGCTGGTATTGTAATTGTGGTCTACGTTATTGACATCCTCATGCCAATGGTCTGACCACATTGACGAAGTGTCGGTACCCCCAGCCGAAAGAGGTAAGATGTCCAGGTCCAGGTCAGGCAAGTCCATGATTGAGCCTAACACAGAGGAGGGAGAGAGTCTCCCAGCATGATCGTCATCATTCAGCCCATCTCCGTCCCTGTAAAGATGCAACCAGGAACCAGGGACGGGTACTTCTTTCGTATGGGACTCCTGCAGCGATGAAGTCTTCTCTTCGTCCTCCTCTGTATCCGCATCGACTGCATCAAACAACGCATCGCGGATAAACCTAGTGACAGAATCACCAACAGTCAGTTCTGTAATGGTAGATTGCCAAAGGTCTCGTTGCGCGGCATCAGCGCAATGCAAAATAAAGAAATCAGCACCATTGTCTTCCTGCAAGGAAATGACGAGGGAGTCGGCATCCCTTTGCATGAGGGCGACATTGAACAAAAATATTGCTCTTCTGAGAGTCCAGAGTGGGGATGTTTCATTTAAGGATTGAGTTGGTGTTATCTCGGGCGTCAGAGATGATTCCTCCAAAATTGGAGACAAACGTTTCCAAGGATTGGACTTTTCCAGACAGAGGAGAACCCTTTCGAATAGGAAGACGTGATAACGTGCATCCGACATATTTTCAGTTATGTCGAAGACACCTTGAAGAAGAGGCAGTCCAAAGCTTTCGAGGGAATATCCTTTCCAGTCCCGAACTCTATCTTCCAGATTCTTGATCATTTCCTCCGGCTGCATCAACGAGTTACTGCTGGAGGCGGCTTCCTTTGATAGAGCATTCTGAGTCCCTGGGTAAGTTGTGATGCTAGGACTTTGCTGAGCATCATCTCCTCCATCACCAACACTACCAGCTTTGATAGTCGATAACAGCATACTCGCACCATCATACAACACGGTCTTCATGGACCTTTGATCAATGTCAAGGTCAATCCCGATAGAATCCGCACCCAAAACAGCCAAGCTCTCCTCAGATTGCGAGTAAGAATAGAGATACCACTCTCTGAGTCTCACTCTTTTTTCCTGCCCCTTTTCCCTCCGCAGGAAATCTAGAAATCTTTTTACCTCATATGCGTGCGGCCTGTTACGCGGTTCCTGTGCCCAACAACATTCAACAAGGTCCCAAATATTGTCTGGGCACCATACGTCAGAGCCTTGAGGTCTCTCTGGCCGCTTGCCGCGGGTGACATCGATTATAACTCCGGCGTCCATAGGACGATTGTGAAAGGGAGGCTTAAGAGTAATAACCTGGATATGGCATCGACATTAAGAGACTTAGTATGATCGATAGAAACATAGAACGTACCTCAATGATAGTACACCCAAATGCATAAATATCTCTACACTTCCTCCAAGTGTCTCGCTCTAAATCGGGATCCGGGAGTTTTCCTGGGGTGATGCATTCCGGAGCAAGCCACCTTACACAACCCTTGACACCATCTGACGTGGTAGTAAATACCTGCGTTGTCTCTGTGGCGAGAGATAATCCGAAATCGGCAAGGCAGCATCGGGAATCCGGGGTAACAAGAATATTAGCCTGCAGGCAGAACTCAATTAACCTGTGAATTGCCAGTCAAGCCAGATATACTTACTCCTCGAATGTCTCCGTGAACGATTGGTGGACTCAGATTATGAAGATAATTTAGACCGGCAGCGATTTCCGATATCTTTGATCATCGAACAATAAGGTGAGATGAATATGAGGGACGAAAACCAAGGCAACGTACTGTACACAACAAATCATGACCAGGATGGTTAGTCAAGTACTGTATGATGTTTCCGTTTTCCATCCAGGGCGATATTAGACACAGCCTAGCGGGGGTAAAGAGGTTAACGTTGACACCGAGAAAGGGTAGAACATTAGGGTGATTGAGTTGTCGCCAGAGAAGAGCCTCGTGGCGAAAAGCCTGCAAAAGGATGGTCAGATAAATTCCGCTAAGGTCGAGATATTACGCACAAAAGCAGTCACGTCCTTGGTTTTCTGATCGCTGGCGGTAAACATGCGGGGTACCTTGATGCAGACAGTTTTGTTGCAAAAGCGACCTTTCCAGATATCCTGTATACGTATGGATAAGTCTCATAACGTCACGGTAGTGCGCAGCGAGAAGAAGTACCGCAAAACCTCCCCCACTGAGAGCGTCAGACCCATCCCGGACGACATGCTTGAGGAAAAGCGACGGAGGCAACACATGGTATTTTCTCTCCAACCCTCGAATACACCTCATGCATTTCCTCCGGTATACGTCTTTTGCAGTCGGTCTGTCAAGCTCCTAGAATCAGACAAAACACGGTAGTGAGTCAATGTACCCTCGAGTAAAAAAAAAGACATACGAATTGCAAGAGTTCCATCACACCCGGCGTCCAAAATGTATCAATGTCCAGGAAATAGGACAGAGGTTCTGAAGTGTCAAGAATTTGTCGAACAATACGGGTATCTCGTATCTCACAGCTGGCGTTCTTTGCGAAAGTTGATATTGGAATGATTTGCGCCTCTGAATCAGTTTGGTGAGAGGAGAGTAAGATAGCGTATTCCACCACTTGATCATCGTCAGAAGTCGATACAACGACCCGTTCAGAATTACACTCTAAGAGGATAGAAAGATCTTGGAAGAGAGCCGGGTTAAGAACGAGGGAGGTGAAGGACATCCAATGTATAAGGTCAGGCGTCCCGATTCTAAGTACGGAAACCTGGGTCAACAGTGCGCTCGGAAAAGAAGAAAGGATTAGAGCTCACTTTCCATCCCACCACCACTGAACCGTGTCGAAAAACCACTGATGCAGATTCCAGTCCTTGTCCCTGCCAGTCGCAGAGTCCCCGAACTCCTTTTCGATTGCGTCGAAGTAAGCTCCAACTTTGGCGCTCCGAAGAAGCTGTGGAATGTGAAAGTATGATCTCCAAGAGTTCGCCATAGAAGCGGGAACTAAGAAGATTATCTACTACTGTCACTACAGCACAAGCTAGGCACACATGTAATACGCACCTCTGTAAAGACGTTTTCACCTTCAACACCCTGGACTGTCGCGAGCACCAAACGTCGTTGGATGAGAGTTGGTTTAACAACTCGCCAGTAGGAAGATACAACGGACAGCCAGAAGAAAAAGCTGTATCTTGTCCACTCTGCTCCGTACCGAACGTCTATCAGATCGCAGGAACTATGACACTATATGGAAGGTGAGCCGTGACTGCCGACTAAAGATAGCCTTGAGGCTTGATCTGTTAATGATAGAATTAATTTAGCGCCAGACACCGCCAGAAGACATGTAAGTAGATGTTCTGATTGGAACATTGCAGGAGACTGCGGACAGAGGCGAGATAATTCCAAGAGCGCAGTGCATGTACAAAGCCAGCTAGACGTCGAGGTTCGAATCAAACAGTATTGGTTTTTGATTATCTCAGCAACTTCTCCCGAGGACTTCGAGGGCAGTATAGGTCTTGGTACAAGATTGTGTAGTATTGTATGTGCGATTATTGAGGTACATGCGATGTCAAATAGATAATTATGGCGAAGATACAGCGACAGCAAGGAACTCAGTGTGTATGAGGAATTTGACGACAGCAAAAAGAAGGAACAGCTTCAACTCTATGCGACGTAAGCGAAAGTATCCTTTGAGTTTTCCACTCGCTCAATATATTCTTTCTCTAGCAAAGTTTCGATAGCCTAAGAGAAGGGTTAGTATATATCGAACTGCTGGAACACAAGAACGAGAACAAACCTTCTTGATATCAGGAATTTTGGGCGTAAACCTATGTGAAATTTGTGAAATGACTTCTTGAATGAGTTGCTGGTTCTTCATGGTCTTACGAGCCTTCATGATTCTGCAAAAAGTTTAAATTGAGCCGACCCTAGAACTTGACAGAATCGAACGTCTACATACCGGACGATAGTAGCTTGAATAGCGTATTTACGGTCCTCGTCGACTGCTTTTAAGACCTCGTTCGACTCCTGCCTGACCTCAGCTTTGATAGGCAAGTTGAGGTTGACACGGATTTTCTTCGACTTGAAGTCTGCGAGAACAGACCTCAACGAATGATTTTTGTTAAAGAAAGAGAAAACATACTCGGGTTCAAGTCATATTGATCCTGCTCCTCATTGACCAAAATCTTCGCCTTCACTAATAAAGCCAACACTTGCGTCAAGATGTCCTTTCCAATCATCGTAGCTGCAAATATCTCCTCCAATGACAGCGTGTCGTGCTTGTTATACTGCGTTAATACAGCCATTTGATAGGCACTCGTCATCAGAATGTACTTCTGATTAAGGTAGTTCGTGCGCAATTCGTTCTTGGAGTAGTTCCATAACCATGTTAGCTTGCGCCAGAGTGCTTAGTCTGGTAGTAGCCCGTAAACTTGTTGAAAGTGTTGAGAATCTCCTTAGGAATGAGGAACTCGTGTGTTGGGGGATTGAGAGGCCAAAAGTTGGTGCCGAGAACCATGATGCTAAAGGAAATCCCTTCGTCATCGGTATTTCGTTCCTTAAAGGCATCGGTAAGATCTTTGCTCAAACTCATATCTGGGATCAAAGAGTCAGGGTGATTGATAGGGTGAATAAAACAAGACAGACCGGTAAACATGCGTTGCAACTTGTTGGTATACTCGAAACCACAAGCTTCCTTCAATTTCGAGATCATGCTAGCCTCACTCTCATCTGACGCAGACACGCCATGAATGAGCCGTTTCGACAACTTGGTAGTGTAGAATGTTTGGAAAACGTCCTTGTCCTCGAGATACTTGAAAAGGATCATCTGCACACAAGAGAATGGTCAGCCATATCAAAGAATGAAGTATTCCGCACATACAACACGGTTCAAGGCAGTTTCTAAATCCTCCTCCTCTGCCATCTTGTTGTTTTTTCTAAGCAACATATCAGCATGCTTCGCGATGAGTTCAGGCGATTTGGTTGATGACGTCCCGGTAGCCGCGTTTCGGTTAACAAACTCTCTACAAGCTTTGTCAAGACTGGCCGCAAATCCTGCTTCGCCCTTGAAACTGCGAGTGACTGTCTCGGAATTCTTTCTGTGCACATCCAACAGTGCGTCAACATAGATTTTGGGATCGATGTCGGTACTCCCTTCACCACTGATCTTGGAGATCGCTGAAAGACCAGACTGCTTGACATGCTGCTCGAACCTCTTGCGCAAAGGTTCTAAACCCTCTGGAATACGGGACAATAGCGCATACATTCTTTGCAAGTCCTCGTCCTGATCGAAATCAAGCAGTTTTTGGAAGCTGTCCCACATAAGCTCGGAGTGATCCCGGATGAGTACATGTTCACACTTGGTAATGAGTTCTTTGCGAGTCTTGGTATGGAGGTAACGCTCGATACGATCTTCCTCTTCCTTGAGACGATCCTCGGCCTTCCTGAGATATTCAGAGACGGTATTCGAGGCTAGGAATCCTTCCGACTCCTTCCTGTAGTACTGCTCGGTAGCTTCGATGAAAGGCGTCTCGAAGTGTTCTTTATAGATGTCTAGACATTCCTTGTTGGGGTCTGTGTTATCGAGACCGAGGGAAACGAAAGAGAAGACGACTTTTTTGACGAGACCTTGGTCGATCGCTTCGCCATTTCGTTGTCGTTCGATGAGACGGAGGATAGCGCCAGCAAGTTTAGAGTTTTCACGTTGTATCGGTACGAAGAAATGTTGCTTCCATTGCGCAAGAGCAAGCTACAGATTGAAGAAACAGAAGGTCAGATGGGTCATGACGTACAAGCGCGCGCGCTATACGCACCGTGTAAACCTGATATACAGCCTTCTTTCCTTCGTCTCGCTCCCTCTTCACCCAATATCTGTTGAGGTACGTGAATAATCGATTAAGATAGTTGGCGCCGGTAGTGTATCTGTCCCATTCGGAGGCATAATATCGTAAAAGTTCCTCATCTTGGAGCTTTGCAGCTTTCTGCACTACAGTTCAGACAGGAGACAAGAGGAGAGAAAGGCGTATACTGACATCCTTCATGGGTTTGAAATGTTCCACAAAATATTCGCTCAGCTTAGCGTACAAATCCGCCCCAACGAGGTTGGCGCCAGCTGATTACGAAAAGTATTAGACAGTGGCACACGACTTGCAAGAAACAAACGATTTAGAACGTACTCCTGTTGTTATCTTGCTTTCCTGCATCTTTGTTGAAGTACAGTAGTTGTACACAGTTGTGTAGAGACTTGTATAGTTAGGAAAAGTCAAGCCCGTATCGATTCTGTTCATTATATGATCGACACCATTGACCAAAAAAGCCCATGTTTCCTCAAGATCAGCAGTTCTCGATGGGGGCTTTGAGAACGCGTCGGTCGGTTGGGTAGATGATGAGGCCATGGTCGTGGTAGAGGAGTAAGGATGCTTGACGGCAAAGCTGACTCGAGGTCACGACGACCAGCACGTGCCGATCCTATTTATTGGTTTCCGATTATCTTAGTAACTTAGAAATTGAGGACTTCGAGGGCAGTAGATTTTGGTACAGGATTGTGTAGTATTGTATGTGCAATTATTGAGGTAAATGTGGTGCCAAATAGATGGTTATGGAGAAGCGACAGCAAGGACTTCAGTATGTATGGGGAATTCGACGACAGCAAAAAGGAGGAACAGCCCCGGGAACAGCTTCAACTCTATACGACGTAAGCGAAAGTATCCTTTGAGCCTTCCACTCGCTCAATATATTCTTTCTCTAGCAAAGTTTCGATAGCCTAACAGAAGGATTAGTATATATCGAGCTGCTGGAACACGAGAACAAGAACAAACCTTCTTGATATCAGGAATTTTGGGCGTAAACCTATGTGAAATTTGTGAAATGACTTCTTCAATGAGGGGCTGATTCTTCATGGTCTTACGAGCCTTCATGATTCTGCAAAAAAGTTTAAATTGAGCCGACCCTGGAACTTGACGGAATTGAACGTCTACATACCGGACGATAGTAGCTTGAATAGCGTATTTACGGTCCTCGTCGACTGCTTTTAAGACCTCGTTCGACTCCTGCCTGACCTCAGCTTTGATAGACAGGTTGAGGTTGACACGGATTTTCTTCGACTTGAAGTCTACGAGAACAGACCTCAGCGAATGATTTTTTTGTTAAAGGAAAACATACTCGGGTTCAAGTCATATTGGTCCTGCTCCTCATTGACCAAAATCTTCGCCTTCACTAATAAAGCCAACACTTGCGTCAGAATGTCTTTTCCAATCATCGTAGCTGCATATATCTCCTCCAATGACATCGTGTCGTGCTTGTTGTACTGCGTTAATACAGCCATTTGATAGGCACTCGTCATCAGAATGTACTTCTGATTAAGGTAGTTCGTGCGCAATTCGTTCTTGGAGTAGTTCCATAACCATGTTAGCTTGCGCCCAGAGTGCTTAGTCTGGTAGTAGCCCGTAAACTTGTTGAAAGTGTTGAGAATCTCCTTAGGAATGAGGAACTCGTGTGTTGGGGGATTGAGAGGCCAAAAGTTGGTGCCGAGAACCATGATGCTAAAGGAAATCCCTTCGTCATCGGTATTTCGTTCCTTAAAGGCATCGGTAAGATCTTTGCTCAAACTTATATCTAGGATAAAGAGTCAAGTCAGGGGTGACTAATAGGGTCAATAGAACAAGACAGACCGGTAAACATGCGTTGCAACTTGTTGGTATACTCGAAACCACAAGCTTCCTTCAATTTCGAGATCATGCTAGCCTCACTCTCATCTGACGCAGACACGCCATGAATGAGCCGTTTCGACAACTTGGTAGTGTAGAATGTTTGGAAAACGTCCTTATCCTCGAGATACTTGAAAAGGATCATCTGCACACAAGAGAATGGTCAACCGATACATCAAAGAATGAAGTATTCCGCACATACAACACGGTTCAAGGCAGTTTCTAAATCCTCCTCCTCTGCCATCTTGTTTTTTCTAAGCAACATATCAGCATGCTTCGCGATGAGTTCAGACGATTTGGTCGATGACATCCCAGTAGCCGCGTTTCGGTTAACAAACTCTCTACAAGCTTTGTCAAGACTAGCCGCAAATCTTACTTCGCCCTTGAAGCTGTGAGTGACTCTCTCGGAATTCTCTCTGTGCACATCCAACAATGCGTCAACATAGACTTTGGGATCGATGTCGGTACTCCCTTCACCACTGATCTCGGAGATCGCTGAAAGACCAGACTGCTTGACATGCTGCTCAAACCTCTTGCGCAGAGGTTCTAAACTCTCCGGAATACGGGACAATAGCGCATACATCCTTTGCAAGTCCCCAGCTTGGGACAATAGGACATACATCTGTTCCAACTGGTCGGAATCAAGCAGTTTTTGGAAGCTGCCCCACATAAGTTCGGAGTGATCCCGGATGAGTACATGTTCACACTTGGTGATGAGTTCTTTGCGAGTCTTGGTATGGAGGTAACGCTCGATACGATCTTCCTCTTCCTTGAGACGATCCTCGGCCTTCCTAAGATATTCAGAGACGGTATTCGAGGCTAGGAATCCTTCCGACTCCTTCCTGTAGTAGTGCTCGGTAGCTTCGATGAAAGGCGTCTCGAAGTGTTCTTTATAGATGTCTAGACATTCCTTGTTGGGGTCTGTGTTATCGAGACCAAGGGAAACGAAAGAGAAGACGACTTTTTTGACGAGACCTTGGTCGATCCCTTCGCCATTTCGTTGTCGTTCGATGAGACGGAGGATAGCACCCGTAAGTTTGGAGTTTTCACGTTGTATCGGTACGAAGAAATGTTGCTTCCATCGCGCAAGCGCAAGCTACAGATTGAAGAAACAGAAGGTCAGATGGGTCATGACGTACAAGCGCGCGTGCGTGCTATACGCACTGTGTAAACCTGATATACAGGTTTTCCTTCGTCTTGCTCCTTCTTCACCCAATGTCTGTTGAGAAATGTGAATATTCGGTTTACATAGTTGGCGCCGGTAGTGTATCTGTCCCATTCGGAGACATAATACCGTAAAAGTTCCTCGTCTTGGAGCTTCGTAGCTTTCTGCGCTACAATTCAGACAGGAGACAAGAGGGGAGAAAGGAGTATACTGACTTCCGTCATGGGTTTGAAATGTTCCACAAAATATTCGCTCAGCTTAGCGTACAAATCCGCCCCAGCGCGGTTGGCGCCTGCTGATTACGAAAAGTATTAGACAGTGGCACACGACTTGCAAAGAACAAACGATTCATAACGTACTCCTGTTGTCATCTTGATTTCCTCGCGTCTGTGTTGCCAGTGAAGTACAGTAGTTGTACACGGTTGTGTAAAGACTTGTATAGTCAGGAAAAGTCATGCCCGTATCGATTCTGTTCATTATATGATCGACACCATTGACCAAAAAAACCCATGCTTCCTCAAGATCGGCAGTTCTCGATGGTGCCTTTGGGAGCGCGCCTGTTGGTTCGGTAGATGAGGCCATGGTCGTGTTAGAGGAGCAAGGAATGCTTGACGGCAAAGCACCATGACTTGTGGTCACGACGACCCGCACGCGCCGATCCCGGTTTTTCAACTTTGACACTCAATGGAACAGGAACCAGCACAAAGCCTGCAGGCCTGAGCGCTTGAATTCCCGAGTACTGCGAGGGGAAATGCTGCGAGGAACCAAAACTGTCTTCGAGTTTAGATCGTTTAGAGGGAAGCGACGGTCACGGTCACGGTCGCTAAATTACCATGACGTCATAGTTCCCAAATTGCTCTATCCTATAGAGGACACCGTGACATCGATGAACCTATCTTTGGCTTCGCTGCTAGTACTAGCAGTACTAGTAGGAAAATGACGGAGGTGTATGTTTTTAATGCTAAAGTGGTATGTCGCAAAACTAAATCAGACTGACTGGTCGCCAAATCTGACTCGTGCACTTTATAATTATTGAGGACCCTCGATGGAGGATTTCCTATAGGATCCGAGTCGAACGGTATATGTCCATAGGGAACCTTGATATACTTACCCCTAAAAACTTTTATACCTTCGTACTACGAAGAGGTTGTTCCTTTCTTCAGAGACCTTGTTTGTGATCGTCCAAAGTTAGAGCGTTGAATGCACAATTTTCAGTTTCAGGGACATTCCGGCGGAATACAAGAGTGGAGAAATGTTGACGTTACTAGTAATAATTCTACAGGCATGATGCATCCTGCCAGTTCATTACCACCGTCATACCCACCGAAACCTTCAGTAGATCCCAGTATCGATGGTTCTACGGGATCGGATCGGTACATTCATGACTCATCCCAAGACTTCAGCACACGAAGAGGCCACATTCTTGATTTCGAAGCTATCAAGACCAAGCTTTTACTTCCTTCGAAGCGCAGAATCGATTGGTCGGACTCAGAAGAGAACTTCCACCAGTGAAAATGATATGGAAGCCGACGATATACACACAACGGAGATGCCTTTCTTTATTGCCATTCTTGGTCATAGCGATGAACACGAAAACAAGCGTGTGTATCCTATACCTGCTAATTATGATAGTTGTACTACATTCTAAATAGCTACACTACTTACATTTAAAATAGTTATACTCTCCTCAGTAGCAATGTTTTATCCTTGCTTCCTATCAGAACTGCATTGGGAGTTACGCGCACGAAACATCTACAAAAATAATAATTGTGAGTGCTTATCGCTGTCTTCGAGTCGATGTGGCCATACCCACAAATAAGGCAGTTCTCAATTATGGCGTAAAGGCAGTCATTGAAGATAGCTAGTAAAATCATAATGAGTGAAACAAGAGTTTAAACGTTTAAGTATCACATGTTTGTGAATTGTACAAGACGTCGAAATACACTATAGTACATTTGATTTGACGAAGATACAGGTCGGATAACATCACCATGTACAAAAAGATCCCAGGGATATTCACCGATTTTCATATCAAACAAGCAATTCAGCACGCAAAGCCTTGACGCAGCGTCGTCAGACGGTATGGTAACTGGTGAGAGTGGCTGTCGTTCTTTCTATGAACCAGTAACGAGTAGAAGGCGATTTCGACTTGGTGTCTTCCAAATCAGAGACCCTCGCAAGCTGGATGTACTGCCCACCCAAACCCATTCCGATTTTCAGCTTGTCAGCCGTACTTTTCTCCAAAAACACCGTGATATTGTCTTCAAGTGCATCATGGGGCTTCAATCCTCCCGTTCCCACTCGTCCGTTCTCGACGTCTTCAAGGGTGACAGCATCATCCGCACGTCTGCCCTCAAACACAATTCCCTCCTTGACTACAACCTTTCCCCTAGAAAGCGGCTGAATACAAGGCATATGTTGCGTAGGTTCCTCTTCCGGACACTCCCACCCAATCCAAGGCTCCAAGACCACTTTCGAGAACCGTTGCTCCAATTCGACCTCGACAGCTTCACCGTCAGGTTCCTCGCCTTCAGCCAATACGGGGCACATTCTCACTTGTGAAGGAGGAGGGGGAGCAATAACCGACTTGATTCGGCGAACAGACCACTCCATTACACCTGAAGTGTGCGTGAGAGGGAAGAGTGTAGGCCCAAGGAACTTGATAAGAGAATCTGGCTCGGGCATGGCCCAGTCGAGGTTGGAAGGTGCACCCCAGTTGTCAGCTTGGTTATTGGTGTTACCGTTTTCAGAGTCACCCCAGCCATTACCCCACGATGTAGATCCGGTTCCATTAACACCATCACCCCAACTACTGCCCCAGCCATCCTGGTTTGTCGAGGGGCCGTCCCCGTTCTGAGTACCAGTAGCGGGCTGTGAGTAGGAAGCATTTCCTGATGTAGCGTCCATAACGCCATCTGGATCATCATCTGTCACTTCGGTGATAGTTGCGCTCTGAGTAGTGTCTGCACCGAGATCAGAGTTGACGATTTGAATGTTCCCTGCCTCGAGAGACTCGTTGAAAACTTCTTCCATTACTTCAGGCGTCTCAATTGCATCATCCGCCACCTCTATCTGGAATTGCATCGGTGCGTTTGAGGTACCAGCTTGTGCGAGTTCCTCTGTCATCAGTTGGTGCTCCCGTCTCTTGATTTCGAAGCATTCTCGAAACGCGTTGCATAGGCCGTCTGGTATAGCCTTGGCAATTTCCGAGGTTTTGGGGAGTTCTTCAGCGGCCAGTTCGATGTACTTAAGAGCATTACGGAAACCTTCTTCATACTCGGGTTCTGAAAGAGCACGGCTGCGAAGAAGATATTCGATATAGAAACGCCAAAGTCTTGGAATAGCGGTGAGGTTGACCTGGGAGCTATCCAATAGAGCTATTCAGAACAGTCGGAGTGGGGAGAGAGTAAACTACATACAAGTGTAAACCCTGTCGACGCATGTAGCTTGACAAATAGATCTGTACGGCCTTCGCGGGATCACTCAAAAAGTCTATCAACTTATCCACCCGCTCTTCCTTCGCGCCTTCAAACAATTGCTTGATCTCTTCGTCGTTTTTGACTTTAGTCGGTTCTTTACCATAGTTAGCATACGGTGGTCGAGGTTTAGGCCGTTTGAAGGGAACTTTAGGTCGGGAAGATCTCTCTTCTTGATTTCGAGTCAAGTTGATGTTGGTTTTAGAAAACTCCTCTTCGTCATCTTCCGTATCGTCGTCAACGCCATCTTCATCATCATGGGCGTCATCCTCTTTGGCGACCTTGTGCCATACCGGTATGTTGACGAGGATTCCGATGAAAAGGCGCATCTGTGTAGTTCCTTCAATACATAGCACCATGGAAGCATTGCTCAACATGAGATAAATACCTGATCCCACTGAGCCCTAATCCCTGTAGACACTGGAGGCCACGGTCGGCCCCTTTCGAAATCTTTGGACGCCGCATGGATTCGATCAGTTCGATCAGCTTTTCTGGTAAAACGAGCGATTATACGTTCAACAAGGTAAGGAAAACCGAACTAGACAACATACTGATCATAATAACCGATCCTCGAAGACTCAGTTTCTGCCCAAGCGTTGTACCACTCCGGGTACTTCTTAGACTTCGTGCCGTCTGGGCCCACTACAACCTGGGGTTGAATAGCAGTTTTGCTCTTCTTTGGCCTGGCCTCTGTCTTTCCCTCATCCGTATCGTGTTTGGTTTTGAGCTCAACGGTGGGAATGCCCAGACCATCGATCTCCCTACCGTCAGCAGAGAACACTTGGATGCCATTCTCCTGATATTCGGTGAATGGAGTGATTTGGACACCTTCTGGGCATTTGGGGAATGGAGGGAACGTATAGAGATGCTGTTGGAGCGCTGGGACCGACATTTTTCTTTGAAAGATGTGAAATGAAAGGCCGTTCAAATTCATAGTAAGAAAGTATGTACCTGCTGCACAACTCGTACCAGAGAAGTATGAATTTGGGGAGTTAAACAAAGAAAGATATATAAGTCGCGAGATTTCTTCAACTGACGCGTAGTCGGAGAGGGAGAGACGAATCGATGGAAAAGAAGCGCGTTGGTGCCCCAGTCAAACTTTAAAGCAAAGTTGAAAGGAAATAGGTCTGTGCACAACCACGTGCTTTTCTTCGAGTGGCGGTGACGGCTTGCACTCTGATTGTGTTCAACTTTCAACGGGGAAGGGAGAAAACTCACTCCAAAGTCGAACACTCGAATGACCATTGGGAAATCCTTGCTGGTTAGTTCCTTTGCTGATACGTCATGCTTTGCTTAACGAAAGATCTACCTGTGTTCGGCTGTGGAACACTACACCACTGTTTGCGCAGTGAGCAATACTTAATTTCAGGGACTTCGACGTGCAGAAAAACGCGTATCAACCAAAACGTACTCTGACAGGACAGTCGTCCCAGTACTTACAAAAGTCAACGCGTTCCAACTGCCAGCGAGCATCGACTAACGATTGTCGGGGTAGCATCTTCATTCGTGGGTTGGAAATTACTCTGTAATCGGCTTCTTCAGGGTCCAGTCTTTCGACCTCACCCACTGTGGAACTGGATTAGGTGTAATATCAACCAATCTTAGAGTTGAATTCACCACTACCCTAACTTAGGTGCTTTGTATTGCTTATAGGTTGTTTTCAAATGACCTATTTTGAGGTGAAATCTTGAGCCATTTTATTCTCGAGTACATAGGTTGTTTTGTAGGTTGTTTTTAGTCGTAGAAAATCCTGGGAAAGTGTAAAGGAATTCGAACTCCGCATCATGTGACTGCATGTTGAAGTTTTGCCGGTTCAACGTTCGTCGTCGTTGTCTTCAACATCGACTCAGAGACCATCTTCCAGCTGTTTGTCAGTGCCGGGTGGTCTCGCTCTGGATTTTTCTTGATTATGACAGTCTAAACTTACAACACTTTGTACTAGCGCTTTCTTGTGCACTCAAAACTCCTCAAGCTTCAAGTCATCCCTCAAGGCCTCAATACTCAAGATCTGTCGTTGTCAACTATCACTACAAGTGCCCTCAATGACTCAAAATATTCAACTTTGAACTCTCCAAGACTCTTGCATCAATACATGTGCAACCTCAAAATTTTCAAGGGCTTTTATTGCAAGTGCACCGACACAATGGAGTTGGATAGACATGGTTGTTTTGTCGGGTTCAGGATGATACTCAAACTTGGTCTGCCAGAGAGTTGGGATGCAGGTGAGCTTCTCTTATCTTCTAATGCCCTGTCATTTCTAATGATTTGTATGCACTGTTCTCAATAGTGATTGCCCCCGAATGTTTCCACTCCTTTCGAGACTCTTCATCAGGAAAAACCTCTCTTCCACATTTAGCATAAGTTTGATTGATCCGGTCAGACCCTGTAAAACCGGGCCGGGTTTTGCAACATTTTGTTAGATTCTGAAAGGCCACGGTTTTTTTTGCATTATTTGAGAGAAATCTTTTGCGCTACAATTAAATGAGTATGCATAGTTTCACTCGAGCTCGGAGTTCTTCAAATTGATGAGTTGCCAAACTCAAGTAATACTTTGACTCTTTATCAGGTTGTACTAAGTACATAAGTATATCAATTAAACAAATACTTACTACGAGGGTAAATATAAGGGACGGAGAGTAAGTTTGAGTAATACTGTTGCTGGACTATACTGTTATACCAGGCATTGGAACTTCGAAGCATGGCAGGGGCTGGTACTATGCACTTCCCTCGAGAAAAACTTGTTGCAAAACACTATGCAGTTTCTTTGAGTTTTTCAGCTTGGTCAAAAAACGCAATGAAAAACTAGCCTATTAATTGTCTGATGAATGAAACTCATTTTTCACCGCGTTTTTACAAACAACATGTTACGATGTCATGTTTCCCCATGACCCACCGTAAATTACCGGTTTACCGGTTTCCGATTACGCGGTCACATGATTATGTTGATCATGCTGCGGAGTTCGAAATATGATTCTTCTGGTTTGTCCACGCGTCGCCGTTTTCCTTCATTTACCCCCACCATCTTCTCCTCGGTGACTGCTCTACACACCATCGACAGCTTTCTCCTACAATTCTTCAACTCATCTTCGAATCTCCGGGCTAATTGTTTAGCGTGTGAAGCAGCACTAATCCTGGCTCCATTGACAACATGCAAAGCTTGTGGTGACTCGGGCAAATCCTGGGGCCTGAATTCAAACTTCACGGCCCCTTAACCTTCCGCTACATAATTCCTCTCAACTGTTTTCCTCTTACCACGGCATGATGTCCGATTCAGTGGGTGAGTGATTCCATCTTCGTGCGTGCTTTGTCTTAGCTCTCTCCGTCCTCCATCCAAAATCGGTGAGTATAAGTTAGGAAACAATAACTGATCCTTTCTTTGTTCTCGTATTCCCCAGTATCCAATGCGGCTCAAGGGTCTTGAAGTAGACTAGTGCTTTGGTTTTGTGTGGGTGCATCTTGGTACGTGCGCTGTTCATTACTACCATTTGTTATACGCTCACCTATTATCTTATCTCATTGATGCAGGTCTGCTGTTTCTGCCTGCCTATGTGAACGGGTAGGTTATTTTCATTTCGTGCTTAGGTTCCTTTGTGAATCAACTAATCCTACCTGCAGTGTCTTTCCATCTACTATGAGGTGGGTATTCCATAAACTTTATTGCCTATTCCCTTTTCTGAATCAGTTACAGGTTGGATTCATGAATCCTGGACAAGGTTTCTCTTCTTGGGAGTTGGTTGTTTATTATAAGTTTGTGATCCCTCTACCGCTAGTTTTTGTATTGTCTGGATGTATTATATTTAGTTATACTTCAATAAAATGCGCTTTTATCTTTCTTATTGTGTTATTGAAAGCTCTTATATAAGAAACAAGAATCAGCAAAATATCTGTCTGATTTGGCAAAATTTTGCCAGATAATGCAAGATGTGACGGGGGGGCTGGAAGATTGTGAAAGATTGGGAAAACTTGCATAACTTAAATAATCTGACAAGATTTTGCCAAATTATGCAATATCTAATCAAAATA
The DNA here is from genome assembly GCA_004369135.1 of Dendrothele bispora CBS 962.96. NCBI lineage: Eukaryota > Fungi > Basidiomycota > Agaricomycetes > Agaricales > Dendrothele > Dendrothele bispora. The sequence continues at coordinate 202,830 of ML179068.1, read as the reverse complement.
TATCAGGGAGGGTTTTCCTGATGTTACCCTTTCCTCACCCTGGATTTTATTCATTTTGTACACTGTAAATAGTTTTCTACCCATAGAATTATATGAAATCATAATTTTCTTCCTGTTTGATTGAATGCTCGTCAATGAAGTGTAGTAGATAAAATCAACCTAATACTACTCGTAACAACCTAAGATGGGGTGATAATTTATGTATTTCTAAAATATAGACATAGGTTAAATTTTGCGAAATTAGGTCGAAAGAACACCTATGATAAATATAAAAAATATAGGTGTTCTTTCACCCTACGCAGGTCGAAAAACACTGCTTTTTAGGTGGAAATATGTCCAGAAATAGGTTCATTTCGGAGGGGATTTTTGACCTATTTGGGTCTCACAGTGGATCAGATACAGCGGCACGAGGAAGGTAGTTAATAACAATTTTTTACTGCAGGCCTAGTCCCATGAGGCACTGGCAAGCTCCTGACTCCCTCACGCGATCGGAAGCCTTGAAGAGGGACTAAAATTTGAAACTCAGAGTTTTTCGAGGTCTCCTGATATCTCCAGACGTACGTACTCCAGCATTCCTATTTCCAAATGTGGCGACTGACCTTCTCATCTAGGCAGTTTGATAAAGCGTCATCTCCAATTGGCTAGCGCATCCTCGGAAGACAAATTGTGGTTTCCACCCAATCCTTTGTCCTAGCACACATGTCTCGTTTAACATTTTCTTCCTTCCTCGAGGTTCGGGAGTCCCTTTACCTCACAGGTAAGACCGTACGGTATAAATTGCCTACGAAGTGGCTGACTTTTCTCTGTGCTCCTCAGGATTTCCTTTGTCTCTGTCGTGACTCGTACCACTCTCAGTTGGCATCTTCTCGTTGTTATCACTGCTACATCATGGCCACACTAGTGTCCTCTTTCATCTCTGCACTCCCCAAAATTTCCATCTCGATCCCTTTCGTCACTGGAAGCAAGGATTCGGAGCCCAAGCCCGAGGGAGTTGTACCCATCTCTGTGAATTATTTCCCTCACCGGTGTGTGCTCTCTGCCTTTCATTTAATAAGTCGCAACTCACCTAGACACTGTTACACGTTCCCAGTCTCTGTAACTATTCATGCGATTTCTGTTTCCACACCACAAAGAATCTGAAGATTCTTCCTATCGAAGACGCGAAGTATGCTCTCCTACTCCTGGCTCAGGCCGGGATGAAGAAGTTGAACATCTCTGGTGGAGAACCTTTCCTCAAGCCCGATTTCATTGGCGAGATTTTCCGTTATTGTAAGGAAGAACTACACATCGAGTCGTGCTCCATCGTGAACAATGGTTCGAAAGTTACTGAGAAGTGGCTTGATACTTATGGGGAGCACCTGGACGTTATGGCCATTTCTTGCGATAGCTTCGACCCAGAGACGAACTTGAGACAAGGGAGGTCTGAGAACGGGAAGCCGGGGCATATTGATCGTGTTTTTGAGGTCGCTGATTGGTGAGTATCTTCCAGACGATTTCATTATGCTTGTCTGATGGTCTCTCAGGTGTCACAAACGGGGCATCAAAGTAAAGATTAATACCGTTGTCGTAAAGATTAATACCGTTGTCACTGTGTGCGTATCCTTCTTTGTGAACTGATGCTTGACTGACCACTTTTGTTCAGCCATAACTGGAACGAAGACATGATCGACTCAATCAGACAGCTCAATCCGTGCCGCTGGAAAGTACGTACATGTCCTATTGCTTTCCCGTTACTCTGAATTCAAACCTTTTCATACTAGGTTTTCCAGTGTCTTCTCCTTGATGGAGAGAATACTGGCGCAGAAACAGGTTCTCTTCGTGATGCCAGGAGACTGCTCATTACCTCTGAACAATTCCAAGCGTTCCTCGACTATCACAAGGAGCTTGACTGCCTCATTCCCGAGTCCAACGAGGCGATGAAAGATTCCTATCTGTTATTGGACGAGGATATGTGGTGAGTCCCATTTCCCTGGAGCCGCGTTTATATTTTTTTTGACGTTCCGCTTCGAACCACATGCTACTGTTCCTAACTCGTTTGCTTTCTTCTCCCCAATGTCGTCTCCGTCGTCGTTGGGTGATATACCTAGTTTCCTCAACTGCCAAGATGGTAACAAGATATCCGGTCGTTCTATCCTCCAGGTCGGTGTCGAGGAAGCATTGAAAGACGCGGGTTTCGACGAGAAACAGTTCATTGACAGGAAAGGTATTTTTGATTGGAAGAAAGATGTTAAGGACCAGTCTGATGGGTCGTTGGATTGGTAATTGACTTGTTGACAGCGGTGTCATTCCGCACGGGCCAAGGATGCACTCCACGTCTGGGATGTTTAAAAGACCCTCGGGATTTGGTGTTATCACAATTGTATCTTCGGACCTCTCGGGGGGTGAGTCGATGCGTTGACTCTGATATTTCTCTTGTAGTTTGTTTTTCCATCAGGAACCGCTTGTCATCGGACTTGTACGCTTGTAGTTTTTCTGCTTCGAACCAATGAAATATGTTGCATTACCTTTACTACCGTCTTGATCGGTGGGTTAGTCTCAAGATGAAGCTTTTCCTCCTGGTAATCATGTTGCCCGCTGTCCTGTAAGACGCAACAAAAGGATACTTGATTACTAGACTATTTTTTTTGCATAGCAGGCCGCACTGGGATTTATGGTCTCAGATGACAATATAGCTACTATGAGAAACTGCAGACTTTGCTCCTCTGTGTAAATATTACTCGGGGTCCAGCGCCTTTCTCCTCCCAAGCGAACGAATACCATTATACCAACATCTTCTAAGTAGTACAAGAGGTACCAGGTACTTAAACTTTAGTACCGGTCTAATAATAGTGTGAGAACGATTTTGGCAAATCTTATCGGCTTTCGTTGGGGCTCCACGTGGAAATTCTAAATTCAAGCCCTACGCCTGGTCACCCTTTCACTCCAAGCCTCGACCTTTCCTCGTCACTACCCGCTACGGTAGTGTCCATACGCTCCAACCCCTCAAACGTACAATACAGATCGCTCGTTTTCTATTTATCTTGCTAGCCTGGGTTCGACAAGTAACGATCGGGGAAAAAAAGAGATTCGAGAACAAACTATCAACTCAATGCAATCGTCATTCTGAAGATCAAACCAGCGGTGAAGCGTCACTCGAGGTAGGATCTCGAAACACTCAGATTTGGGACAGTATCTCGGCGCTAGCTGTAGCTATCAAGAATCACTTAACGTACATTCTGGATTCCGTACTACCTCAAACAGAGTTCCAACGTAACGCGGGTTTAGAACGGCTGGTTGTATCACTGTCGCCGCTCTGCTAAGTACACTCTGTCAATAAGCCCCAAGACTCCGGATGATGACCAACTAGTAGCTAGTCCGAACTCACGACGGATCCCCCCCAAGTTCTGTGTGGTTTCTCAAGGCCCAGCCACAGGTTTCTGCTGCACTGGGTATCAATCTCAAGTGTGATGTTTCGTAATAATGTGGTACGAATTATTCCAGATACGTGTTTTATTGACTATACTTACACTGATGATGCAAGTTTGAGGGTCAGATGGTGGAGACGGTGATCTCCACATCAGTGCACATGCTACTGGACCCGTCAAAGTATCAATGGGAGTAAACAGAAACGGGTACATAGTCAGTAACCAGTTCTGGTTTATTTTGAGGATATCAGAGCGTATCTGCCTCACGAATTTTGGCCATTTTTTAAGCTTGACATCTGCCTTGTATGGAAGGTGGGGCTCTCCAAAATTCCCGTTGCATTCAGATCATCTTGACTGAAAAGTTTTCTGGAACCTACCTTTAGAGACAGACCGCCTGGTTGACAGGAATTTTACTATCTGTTTACCTGTGACCCGAACAAAAACCGATTTTGTCGTTCATGCTCCAGCGCTTACCGATAACCCCTGCGTGACAAAATATACGATGATGAGCCAATTAGCGATTTTTTACTAACCACCAAGCCTGATCTTACCAAGTGGCCCTTTCTTTTGAATAAACTCAATGCTGACTGGAACTTACCGAGGTCTACTAATAGGATTCTTATGACGCTATCCTCGTTACCCCGAAATGTACTATGTTTCTACGCCGAAATGTCACAAAGACTTGGGCGGCAAGATCCCCAAATCGCCACGAAGACTAAGAACGCTTTTAAAAGAACTGATGCATTTTGTCTGGAACCCCAAGGTCCTCAGGCTTCTCTTCTACTACTACGATGAGACAAGCACCTTTTCTCGGTGTCTTCGCTGCATACTTATCGTTTGTCTCCGCGTCTTGTCCTCACATGGACAGTCGCGGTGAGCAGTTGGAACGCCGCGACCCCAGTGACTCCACCGCGAGTGGTTCTCCTGGTGACCAGAGTTTTCTGGACCAGTTTGTGATCAACGACACGGACACGTTCACAACTACTGACTTTGGTACCCCTGTCGATGACACCCATTCTCTCAAAGCAGGCAGCCGTGGCCCGACTTTGCTAGAGGATTTTGTTTTCCGGACGAAGCTGACCCGTTTTGATCATGAACGTGTTCCGGAGCGTGCTGGTACGTATAGGACCTTTTTTCGAATGTTCGACGGGATGTTCTAAACCTATACTCTTTTCTCCGTAGTTCATGCTCGTGGAGCAGGCGCGCACGGTTACTTTGAATCATATGGAGATTGGTCTAACATCACGGCCGCCTCTTTCTTGACTCAAGCTGGAAAACAAACCCCGGTATTTCTGCGATTCTCTACCGTCGCTGGTTCTCGAGGCAGCGCCGATACGGCCAGAGATGTTCATGGAACTGCAGTTCGCTTCTATACCGATGAAGGCAACTTTGGTGAGCGATATTACGACATCACGTCGCCGTCGTCCCTGTTGACTGTGGATTCTTCGACTTAGATATCGTCGGTAATAACATCCCAGTATTTTTTATTCAGGATGCCATCCAGTTTCCTGATCTCATACATGCTGTCAAGCCTAGTCCAGATAATGAAATACCTCAGGCTGCCACTGCGCACGACTCGGCGTATGACTTCTTCTCTCGCAATCCCTCTACTTTGCACACCCTCATGTGGGCACTGTCTGGACACGGTATTCCTCGTTCATTCAGGCATCTCGATGGCTTTGGCGTGCACACCTTCCGCTTGGTTACCGACTCCGGTCAGTCAAAGCTTGTCAAGTTCCATTTCAAATCTCTGCAAGGCAAAGCTAGTTTGATCTGGCCCGAAGCCCAAGCTCTAGGAGGACAAGACGCTGATGCACATAGGAGAGATCTCTGGAATGCTATTGAGGCGGGACATTTCCCGGAATGGGAGATGGCCGTACAAATCATGAATGAGGAAGACGCTTTGGCCTTTGGGTTTGATTTGCTGGATCCGACCAAGATTGTTCCCCAGGATATTGTGCCTTTAACTCCTATTGGAAAGCTCGTTCTCAATCGAAACCCGACAAACTACTTTGCAGAGACGGAACAAGTCATGGTAAGTGGCCAGTTTCTGTTCTAGCTCAAGCTTCAGCAAGCTCACCGATATCCACTTTGACGTAGTTTTCCATTGGACATGTCGTTCGAGGAATAGATTTTACCGAAGATCCACTTATGCAGGGCCGTCTCTTCTCTTACGTCGATACCCAACTCAACCGAGCTATGGGTTCCCCTAACTTTGAGCAAATTCCTATCAATCGCCCTCGTAGTCGATTTGGAGTACACAACGTCAACCGAGACGGCGCCATGCAACAATTCATTCCCTCAAGCATCGCCCCCTATATGAACAACACTCTGAACTCTGGGTCTCCTCGTCCAGCGACTCAGAATGAAGGCGGGTTCTTCACGGCTCCCGCTAGACGTGTGGTTGATGGAAACTATGTCCGAGACGTGTCTCCGACGTTTTTGGACTACTGGACTCAACCTCGTTTGTTCTGGAATTCGATTTTACCGGCTGAGCAACAGATGGTCGTGAACGCACTCAGGTTCGAGTTGGGCCATGTACAGACGATGATGAGTGTCCGTCAGGCTATGGTTGGTCAACTGAACAGAATCTCGAATGACCTCGCTGTCCGCGTGGCCAGTGCCATCGGAGTGGATTCCCCTTCCCCAGATCCTCAGTATTACCACGAGAACAAGACCATTGGACTGTCGGTGTTTAATGAGACGTTAAAAACGGTTGTCGGTTTGAACGTGGCGGTGTTGTCAACCACAAATTCGAGTGATTCTTTGAACCAGGCAAAGAGTATCGCTCAGACGCTGTCGGGAAAGGGTCTCAATGCCCAGGTCGTTGCCGAAGTGTTTGCTGACGGAGTTGACACGACCTATATCGCGTCGGATGCTGCGCTCTTCGATGGAGTTGTTGTTGCGGATGGGACTTCTGGATTGTTTGATCCATTGACTTCTTCCATGGTGGCAACCTTCCCTCCGAGGAGGCCTTTACAAATTGTGATGGACGCTTACAGTCAGGGCAAGGCTATTGTAGCTGTTGGAAATGGAAACGAGGCCTTGAGCCAGGTAGGCGGTCAGGAGAGAGCTGGTGTAAGGATTGTCAACTCAACTGACTCAACCACTTGGGACGCGTTTGAAGACGACTTGAAGCAATTTAAGTTCCTGGATAGGTATCCTATGGATCCACCTTCGTCGCAGTGATTTGTAAAGCCATGATATCTAACTCGTCCATGACGCAGGCAGAAAAAAATCTGGACTAGCCTTATGTATACGGTATATTTATCATTCACTTAACCCCTTTCGAATGATACCCATTTCTTAGTGTCTATTTTTACCTGAGTCCTGCATACTTCGCAGTTAGCTGAAGTCGGCTACTATAGTGACTGATCCAGGTGTTTACCACGGTGCCAAATTCCAGATCTAGAGTTGCTGGTAGTAGAATTAATATTGAGTACTAGTCTTCGTTCGGATAAGATGGTGATTGTTTTGTTGAAAGAGAGTGTACGATGGGTTGTTCGAAATTGGGCTGAATTACGTAGTACTTTAGACTTTACTACAAACTCGACAGAGTCGAGTCGTCAACTCAGAACTGAGCCAAATCATATAGGAACGCGTGACCCTTGACAGCTTGACCGGTTATTTGTCTTTGTATACCAACACTCTCCATCCACCAAAAAAACAGTAACCGCGTCGTTGTTGGCGTAGATACTTCCTCAGTCCAGACACCAAAAAAGATGTCCAAACGTCCTTCCTCATCTTCAGGACCTGACGCCAATGAAGGGACTCTCATAAAACGTGCACGTTCCACTGAACCTTCTCCCAATCAAAGTCAAATAGCCATCTCGTCAAGCAATGACCCGCGTTCAAAGGGGCTGATCAGGACTGTCCAAAGGACGAGTAATTTGGATGCACCTATCGTGTTATTGGAGGGAGCTCATGGGGCGGAGGTTATGAGCTGTAGATTTGATCCCGCGGGGCAGAACATCGCGGCGTGTTCGGCGGATAGAAGTATTTGTTAGTTTTAACCAGGTACTTTCTGTTTGGTGCTTTGTATGATGCTTATGCGTTCTCTTTTTGTCTCTGTATAGCTTTATGGAGGACTTATTCACCCAATACGAACTATGCTCTCTTCTCCAACCTTACAAAAGCACCTATCCTCGACCTACAATGGTCGTTGTACTCTTCAACCATCTACGCGGTCTCTGCAGACCATTTGCTTACTCTTATGGACGTAACAACTGGGGAACGTATCAAAAAAGTTCGAGCGCATAGGGAGATTATCAATTCGGTTGATAGGACTATGGCTGGGGGTAGTGGGGCAGAATTGAT
>ML179068.1:159132-195084 GCA_004369135.1 Dendrothele bispora CBS 962.96 | reverse complement strand
GGGACGCTAGCTTATCTTTCAAACGGTATCTACATCGAACGTGGGCGCAAAGGGGTTCTGACAACTGTCATTAGATCTATGGTCAGGAAGATGTTGATCTTTGCTGCATTAGCTTGCGCAGTTCGCGCTACCAATGCTGTTCTCTGGGTGTTTCTCATCCCAAATTTCTTGTGGTCACTGCGCAAGAACAGACAGGCAATACTGACGGTCATTCTTGATACCCCTTGTTATAGCGTAAGTCTTTAGTAAAAAAATTTTCTTGTGAAATCTTTCTTTACCTCCTTTTATACAGATCAGTTACTTGCTTTTTGCTCATAGCTTTGGATTCTGCTTACTACGGACGGTTCACGTTTACAACTCTCAGTTTTATGTCTGTCAATCTTTCAGGCGTCTCTTTGTTTTATGGTGGCAGCCCTTGGCATTACTACTTGTCTCAAGCTTTACCGATTCTTTGCACTACGGCTCTCCCTTTTTGCTTGGACGGATTGTGGACGTCGGTCAATGGATCTGGATCTTCTGCCTCGAGAATCTTGGTTCAACTCGTTGTATGGACTATCGGGATCTATTCTCTAGCAGGGCACAAAGAATGGCGCTTTATCCATCCCCTTCTCCCGGTTCTGCACGTATTCGCAGCAAAATCTTTGGTAGATCGCTCGTCGTCCAAGAAACAAGCTCATCCGAAGGCCACCTGGTCCCGAAATCTGCCTATCCGTCGAGGATACGTTTGGTTCATTCTGGCTACTATTCCCGCATCGGTGTACATCATCTTTTTCTACTGTAGTGCACCAATCAGCGTCATGTCATATATCCGAAGTCTACCTTCCGAAGAGCTTGAAGGAGGTAGTTTAGGTTTCCTGATGCCATGTCACTCGACTCCAGGTCATGCATATCTTCATCGCCCACAATTAGCTCACGGTGGAATGTGGGCATTGGGTTGCGAGCCTCCGTTACAGTAAGATTTCTCTATAAATTCGATCCATAAGAGACTGACTTGACTATGGGACTAGGCATCATGACGTTAGTTTATATTCTGACCAAACGGATGCATTTTTCGACAACCCACTCCAATATCTGCGAGATAGATTCCCGTCCCAGGTCAACACTTCATTTCCCATTTCTCCTTACCCAGTTTCACCTCCAGGTATCTCGCCCACTGTCAAAAATCCTTGGGTACACGAGTGGCCACGACATCTGATCTTTTTTGGTGCCCTGCTAGAGGTAGAGGGGGTGAAAATTCTACTTGAACAAAGGGGTTATATAGAGATATGGAAACGAGGAAGGTCTTGGGAAGGCGACGAGGACACCAGGAAAGGAGGAGTAAGAGTGTGGAAGTGGCATAGTAGTTCTTAGTGATTCGAATAAGTTGACGCGTCTATAATTCGAGCTACTTACCTCGCCATAGTATACGTACTGTTCAATTCAAAAAAAGATTGAGGTCATCGGTAGTGCTCGTCGCTTAGAAAAACATCATTCGCTTTTGACACCCACACCGGCGGGTAACAGAAATAATGATTTATGATCTTTATTTTTATTGCCGAAGTCTCCGATAATAGGAAAAACATCAGAAAACTATTTATTAAATCAACCCTTTCAAAATGTTGAGCTCGAGTCCAAGATTCTTAGCTTTCATGATATATTTATTGGATCAAAATAATTATATATTAGACCATATCTGCAACGCGGATTTTTCTAAGCTCCTGAATGTCAAAGAATAATGGAGCTACAAATAAACGGAAGTGGACTGATGAAAAATTACTATGGCATTTGGTCAACCACCCAGCCCCACTTAAAGATTTTCGGGTGGGGCCTGGATAAATCTATATTGTTTCTCAATGAAAAACAACGACCAAAAATCCGCGTTGCAGATATGGTCTATTATCCACAAATCATTTGAACGACAGAAATCTTTGTATAAACTCCACAGTTCTGTCAACCTTTGAAATGAGAAGTTCCAAGAGCTCGAGCCTCGGAGACTAGACGATTTACATTGAGTTTCTGGGAAGGATATAAACGTAAAGTGTACTAATATATTTTTAAGACTTGCAGAGATCATTTGTTTCCAAACAACAGAAATTGAACGTTTGAACCCGCGCTCGGCTTGAAGCTGAAGATGCGCTGGGCGCCTGTTTGGCGCCGGCTGGTCAAACACGCTGGCGTTCAGCGCTACCAGAACCCTCAACACGATCGTCGTCCATCGCCCAACCGCCCCAACCTCCCTCGCGGCCAACGTCCAGTGCTATGGGGATGTCCCCAGAGACCCGCTACCAGTACAATCTCAAAGTCCTTCGCCGAAGGGACCCTTCCATTATCAGCATCCTCGACCAGTTCAGTCAATGGCGAGCGCTGGGAGAAGAACGGTTATGAGGGCAGCATGTTTCTCTATGAGCGCAACTCTTACCCGCCCTATGGCTTTTACATTCTTAACCGGCATGGACTATACAGCGTCTTTATCCATAACAGCCCAAAACACCATCACTAACCACAACCGATCCCAATCCTATTCACCCGAGATGTCCAAGATCTACCCTGGCATCAAAGCGAGACCCTCCAAGGCTCGGATACACCCCGAGCTTCTGCTGCCAGTAACGCCTCTGAGCTCGACAAGCTATTCGCCAAGCTCACTTTCAACACAGCGACGCTGACGCCACCATCATCGACGACCTCAGTCTCACCCAAATCTGCTTCTTCGTCGAAACGATTCGACCGGAACAATCGACGAAGCTTACTATCGAATCTCTTTTTGCCTCTGCCCTACCTTAACAACAGTGTTCCGGAGCGTGCTGGTACGTATAGGACCTTTTTTCGAACGTTCGACGGGATGTTCCAAACCTATAGGCTATACTCTTTTCTCCGTAGTTCATGCTCGTGGAGCAGGCGCGCACGGTTACTTTGAATCATATGGAGATCGGTCTAACATCACGGCCACCTCTTTCTTGAACCAAGCTGGAAAACAAACCCCAGTATTTCTGCGATTCTCTACCGTCGCTGGTTCTCGAGGCAGCGCCGATACGGCCAGAGATGTTCATGGAACTGCAGTTCGCTTCTATACCGATGAAGGCAACTTTGGTGAGCGATATTACGACATCACGTCGCCGTCGTCCCTGTTGACTGTGGATTCTTCGACTTAGATATCGTCGGTAATAACATCCCAGTATTTTTTATTCAGGATGCCATCCAGTTTCCTGATCTCATACATGCTGTCAAGCCTAGTCCAGATAATGAAATACCTCAGGCTGCCACTGCGCACGACTCGGCGTATGACTTCTTCTCTCGCAATCCCTCTACTTTGCACACCCTCATGTGGGCACTGTCTGGACACGGTATTCCTCGTTCATTCAGGCATCTCGATGGCTTTGGCGTGCACACCTTCCGCTTGGTTACCGACTCTGGTCAGTCAAAGCTTGTCAAATTCCATTTCAAATCTCTGCAAGGCAAAGCTAGTTTGATCTGGCCCGAAGCCCAAGCTCTAGGAGGACAAGACGCTGATGCACATAGGAGAGATCTCTGGAATGCTATTGAGGCGGGACATTTCCCGGAATGGCAGATGGCCGTACAAATCATGAATGAGGAAGACGCTTTAGCCTTTGGGTTTGATTTGCTGGATCCGACCAAAATTGTTCCCCAGGATATTGTGCCCTTAACGCCTATTGGAAAGCTCGTTCTCAATCGAAACCCGACAAACTACTTTGCAGAGACGGAACAAGTCATGGTAAGTGGCCAGTTTCTGTTTTAGCTCAAGCTTCAGTAAGCTCACCGATATCCACTTTGACTTAGTTTTCCATTGGACATGTCGTTCGAGGAATAGATTTTACCGAAGACCCACTTATGCAGGGCCGTCTCTTCTCTTACGTCGATACCCAACTCAACCGAGCTATGGGTTCCCCTAACTTTGAGCAAATTCCTATCAATCGCCCTCGTAGTCGATTTGGAGTACACAACGTCAACCGAGACGGCGCCATGCAACAATTCATTCCCTCAAGCATCGCCCCCTATATGAACAACACTCTGAACTCTGGGTCTCCTCGTCCAGCGACTCAGAATGAAGGCGGGTTCTTCACGGCTCCCGCTAGACGTGTGGTTGATGGAAACTATGTCCGAGACGTGTCTCCGACGTTTTTGGACTACTGGACTCAACCTCGTTTGTTCTGGAATTCGATTTTACCGGCTGAGCAACAGATGGTCGTGAACGCACTCAGGTTCGAGTTGGGCCATGTACAGACGATGATGAGTGTCCGTCAGGCTATGGTTGGTCAACTGAACAGAATCTCGAATGACCTCGCTGTCCGCGTGGCCAGTGCCATCGGAGTGGATTCCCCTTCCCCAGATCCTCAGTATTACCACGAGAACAAGACCATTGGACTGTCGGTGTTTAATGAGACGTTAAAAACGGTTGTCGGTTTGAACGTGGCGGTGTTGTCAACCACAAATTCGAGTGATTCTTTGGACCAGGCAAAGAGTATCGCTCAGACGCTGTCGGGAAAGGGTCTCAATGCCCAGGTCGTTGCCGAAGTGTTTGCTGACGGAGTTGACACGACCTATATCGCGTCGGATGCTGCGCTCTTCGTGTTGCGGATGGGACTTCTGGATTGTTTGATCCATTGACTTCTTCCATGGTGTCCTTCCCCCCGAGGAGACCTTTACAGATTGTGATGGACGCTTACAGTCAGGGCAAGGCTTGCAACGCCTTCGGTGTCACGACATTGGATGCTCACTATCAACCTTCTGCAGAAAAGGCAGAAAAGAAGAGCCTTCTCGTTTCAAATCTGGGATTGGATATGGAGTAAACGGAAAACGGACCTTTCTTTTTCTCGTTAACGAACCATCAAACCTTCTGTAGAAAACTAAGAGTTGTATCGCCCAGACAAAAAGAGCGACCTCCTACGGGAATCGGAATTGCCTAAGCGGACCTTTCTGCAGAAAAGCGAGAAACTCCACGCGAAAACGACTTCTATCGCCCAGAGAGTTTTCTTGCTTTAAACTCAGAGTCTGGGTACCTTGCTGTCCTTCGGTGGGATCTATCCGCTGTGTACGCAGGTGGCTAATCTTGAAGCTCTCCCGTCCAGCGATGATAGAACGGAGGAGAGTGTTGTTTTTGTTTGTGGCCATCTGATTACTGTTTTCTCATCTGCCTTCTTTACCGTCGCAACACCGTCGCAACACCCTTGCCTTGCCTCTACCACTCTAGTATGTCAGAAATTGAGGAACGCCCGACGACGACGTTCATATTCTGGACGAACCAGAAGTATCCTGGTGATCGTAAGTAGTTGAAACCGCCAGATGTGTTCTCAAACTGAACCTGCTAAGGTTGTGATTTCTGCCTCAGTACGAAAGTGCCTTCGTGGGGTCCAGGTGAGCTTATTATCGTAGTACTGTAGACATGGACCACAATACTCGACAGATTGTGTCCAGACCAGGTCTGACACATATCACAACGTGACGGCGTCAAATCAAATACGAGCTCCCACTCCACACAGCGTCTGACCAGTGAAGCAGGCGTTCGCTCTCTTAGACTCGCCTATTTGGCGATGAATACAATTACACGTCTCGTCATGCAACCAAAAAACCACTACCAAGTAACTATGGTCCCGGCTCGCTTGACGCTCAGTGGCGCAAATACGGCCAGCGTCAGCCCTAGATCACCAGTGAAAAAGATGTCCAAACGTCACTCCGACACAAACACGTACAGGACCAAACGCCAAATCCAAGGGACTATCGATAAAACTCAATGCACCTGACGGTGGTGGCCACTGAACCGTGTGACTCCCAATCAAAGGCAAATAGCCATCGCGGAGTAAAGTCCAATGCACCAGACGGAAGCAAAGACAAGACGATGCTTTTGGGAGAGATCGAACAGAGTATCACTGTTTGAAATGTAGTGTTGTATCAGTATAGGATTATACTTGCAGATTTATCTATTTTCTAATTTTACTTCTGTGTTCCTAGGAGGAGGTTGTCAGAACGACGAATAGAATGCACACCAATGGTCCAGGGTTGTTCGTTCGGGACCAAGCTCCTGTTTTCTCTCCAGAAACTAGATTTCGACTAGGATAGATGGCTTTAAACCCAACTTTTCCACGTCTTCCTTCAGTTTCCACTTACTCCTCGGCCAGTGTCATCTAGCACACAGCTGGCCGAAGCCATGATGGGAAACAGTGGTGTGGTCGAGTCGAGAGGGACTGGGGAAAAAAAGAAGACGAAAGAATACAAGAAAAGAACACCTGTCAAGAAAGACGCCCGAGAAAGACAAACCGAAAGACCTGCTCTGAGATAAACCTAAATTATTGACCTGGTCTGATCGTTAATAATGAACTGCGACCGAGCAAGGTAGTGATCACTTGCGGATCCTGTGCCTTGTTGATGTTAGGAGACTGTCGAGAAAAGCCCATACACACAAAGGAAAGGAGGAGGAGGAGGAACCGGCAACAGGGACCCATTCAGGATACGGCCGGGTTGCAAGCAACACGAAAGAGAGCCGAGCGAGAACTTCAAGAAAACGCATGTACAGGAATATTACAGAATTAATCAACCAAAAAGAAGATGGGGTGCATGGAGTACTCACGAGGGTTAATAACAACGAACTCCTGGTGTAAAAGCAACGGATTGCGAAAATAATTCAAAATGAGTAAATGGAAGGCCGATGTCTGGACACAGTATCAAAGTGCAGGAGCGAGATAAAGGTTTTATCCTACACTCGTTTTCTGGTTCTTTATGCAGTTGTTAAATGTATGGTTGCGCCGGTTGTTAAGATGTGGACGTCTTCGAGTGGGTTAGACTAGTAAGGAGTCCCGTCATGAAAAGATAGTAGAGCTAGTGCTCAAGCGCTCAGCTAAGTACTGAGGGACCGGTTTTTATCCTGCGCACCTTTTTTTGAGTTCGCATCCTCTGATTTCATCTCTAACCCAGCGAGTCCTCCTCTGCCTTAAATTTATCCCTTTACCTCACTCTCGTTGCTTCGACTGGTCGTTGTTCTGCGCACATGTTCTTAGATCGGCTTGCCGTTATTCCGTGCACCTGCTCTTAGAACACTGGCTTCATCAGCCCAATGTACCCCCATTGGCAGCGAGGACTCCTCCTTCTCGTCCAAGTTGAATCTACCCCTATAATAACGTCCTGCTTTTCCAGGTGAATTATGTCCAGATCCGGTGTCAGATCTAAAGTAATTTTGGGTTGCGTGGAGTGTGAGATTTGCCATGAGATGCACGATCCGAATCATTGTGTTTCGAGCTACTCAAAGTTTCTGAAGGCTGATGAAATTGTCCACCCTGATACTTCCGCCGAGATCATTGAGCTCCTGCAGCACATTCGAGACAGTTACCCAAAGTTTTCCAAAGGAAGTCGATTAAGCTGCCGGGCCCTAGTAATACTTTAGAAACCATCAGACTCTGGCAAGCATTATTTACACTCATCAATTCACAGGTGTACTTCGACGAATTCAAAGAATATCTCAAGGTTATGCATATGTCGGATTACGCTTGTGCAACTCGGATGCAGATTAACCCCTAAGTCAGTCCTGAATCACATCACAATGCGGATCATTGAATCGATATCAGTACTTTAAAAGGGTGTACATGTATATGATCAATGACTCGGTACAGCAGTACGGTATAAAGGTCAAAAGTCGAGTAAAAGCAATGAAGGTATGCACAATGTAGGTCCGAGAAGATAGTAGGAATACAGAGGTCAACGGGATACATCCGTTACATTTCACCATAGTTCTCATAAGCGAACCGATGAACGGCATCCTTCAAAAATGATTTTTGATATGCTCTCAGTTATATTTCCGACGTCGAGTGGTTCTGAAATCGAAGCTCGACACAGGCCACCCGAGGTACTGTTGAATGCCAACTGGTCACCGGATGCAAGGCTTGAGGTTTATTTTCATCTCGTGGACGACAGGTGAGCATAAGAATCTTGTGAATAAAGCATATAGGAGTGAAGTGTATAGTAATAGTAAGTAGAAAGCATCAAAATGAGAACCAAATATGGCGGCACATAAGGTTCTTCGGACTAGCAAAGTTGAATGCGCCACTTTCACCATGGCGCCACCGGCTCTTGGCCAATGTGGCCATCGAACGTTCTTGAAAATAAGTACTCGAACTATTCGAGAACTCGAGAGCAGGCAGACGTATAAAAGGTGGACAGTTGCTCCCCAATTCCTCAGCTTGACTCGTCTTCAACGATCGATAGCTACTCTGTTCTTGACCACGTCCTCAGAAATCCAACATCGATACACAATGTTCTCCAAAGCTCTGATTGTCGCCACTCTCACCGCTACCCTTAGCGTCGGAGCTTCCCCAGCCCCCATCAAGGCTGTTGAGAGAGCTGCGGTATGTTCATTCTCTTCTATCTAGACATCGTCACGATAGAGCTAATATGCCGATGCAGGATGCTACCCCGACTGTGACTCTCTGCACTGCAGTCGGATTTGGAGGGATCTGTGTTCCCATCCCTGCGAACACCGGAAATTGTATCGACTTCCTGGGCGGTCTCACCATCCTCAACAAGGAAGTGAGCAGCGCTATGATTCCTCCCGGATTCGTTTGCACCTTCTACAGGTCAGTTTTCGATCGCTTCGTTGTCGGACAAGACCGTATCCTAATCGTTGGTTTATTAGTGAATTCGGGTGTGACACTGCCGGTTCTTCTGACAGTCGAGATGAAATTGGCTTGATTGGCGGAAGCTATCCCAACTTCCATGCCGTTCCTGGGATTAACGGACAGCAAGACTTCAATGATATGGCGAGCTCGATATCTTGTGGTCCTATCTAGTTTTAACAGGTAGGATTTTCTCTTATTTTTTGGTGATGTTTTTCTGAAGCCCACGTCGTTTACGACAGCTAGCTGAATATCAGCCCAACTGGTTTCTGCTTCTGGAAATTCGGGGATGCCGTGTTACGATTATGGAATGTTTTCGGAGTATAACATGTAAATAAATACATATCTGTGAATTAAGATGTCTTGAGTGTTGCTTATGGTACCGAAGTTTTGACGTCTCTAAGTTTGTTCGACTCGGACTTGAAAGTCTACGAAGTTTTTCCTTGGATAAATGTTATGGGCAAAGAGAGAACACCAATCGGCTACGAGACACTACCGATTGGCCATACGAATGACTGAATTTGGCTACTTCTTTTTCGACCAAGTAAACGAATTGAAGATCAGACGTTAGACCCCACTGTGAAAAATCTGGTGGCTCATCGGCCCCATAAGTATAATTAGAAGACATGTTTTTCCCCTGTTCTGACTCGTCCATCATTCATCCACAATTTTGCACACCTTTAGCTGCTCAAAACGGATTTCAACAACTGTTGGCAGCCCGAGAGCAGCCCGAGACCTCGAAATCTGTCCAGAGCCACTTTTCACATCTGTGCTCAATCACTGTAAGTGAAAGTATCCGGAGGAGGCAGTTTTTTCTACATAAAACCTGATAAGTACTCACTTCTCCTGCAGAATGCCTCTTTATCTTGTTATATTTTCCTTTATATCACCCAATATATTTAAAGTTAGGGGCGAAACTGGCACTGTTCAGGCCGCTAAGTACCTGCGGATTGATTGAAAAATTAGTAAAAAGTCGTTTCTTTTTTCTGAATCTGCGACCAAAAAACGCATGTCATTGAATGCCAGAATTTGTTCATATATAGCGCTCTGCTAAGCTTACAGTCAGGACAAGACTATTGTGGCTATTGGAAATGAAGACAAGAGGGCATGCAGGAGAGAGCTGGTGTGAAGAATTGTTAACTCAACTACTTCCGACTTCACGCAATTCGAGTTCCTGGACAGGTATCCTGTGGATCAGCCTTCATCGCAGTGGATCGTATGGCATTCACTTCAATGATACCCATTTTCCTGGTGTCTGCTTTTACCTAAATCCCGGTGCGATATCGATGTACTTCGAAGTTATCTTCTAGTGAAGACTGATTCATCCAAGCGTTTACCGTGTAATTCCAGAGTTGCTGGGAGTAGAATTGGGTCCTCGTTCGGATAAGATGGAGATGATCAACTTCCAGATCAAGTTGAAGTAGAGGTCATAGGCGCGCGTGACCTTGAGTATTTGTCTTTGTATACCCACACTCTCCATCCAAAAAACAGTCACGGTCAACGCGTCGTTGTTGGCGTAGGTACCTCCTCCCGAACTCCAAAAAAAAGAGGTCCAAACGCCGTTCCTCATCTTCAGGATCTCACGTCAATGAAGGGAATCTCGTCAAACGTGCACTTTCCACTGAGCTTTCTCCGAACCAAAGTCAAATATCGTGTCATTGGAGGTTTGACCCGATGAGGCAGAACATCGCGTCGTGTTCGGCGGACAGAAGTGTTTGTTATTTTTTAACAGGTCTTGTGTTCTGTATGATTCTTATGCGTTCCCTTTTTGTCTCTGTATAGCTCTATGGAGGACTTAGTCACCAAATACAAACTATACTCTCTTTCAATCTTACAAACGCACCTATCCTCGGCTTACAGTGGTTGTTGTACTCCTCAACCATCTACATGGTCTCTGCAGACCATTTGCTTACACTTATGGACATAACCACTGGGGAACGTATCAAAAAATTCGAGCGCAGATATCAATTCGGTTGATAGGACTATATCTGGAGGTAGTGGGACAGAATTAGTTACAACTGGGTCGGACGATGGACGGTGAAAGCTTGGGAGGCGAGCTGACGGTGGTTTGGCAAAAACGGCTGGTGGCGACGTTGACGTTGGAGATCGGCTGTCCGGTCACGGCGGTTTGTTGGAGTGTGGATGAACAGAATGTGTATGTTGGGGCGGTGGATAATGAGATTCATGTGAGTGCTAGTTATACTTATGTCAAGAGAACCGTGCTGATTTTGTTGCTTTCTCAATCTCATTTTTTGCATAGGTGTATCATTTGAGGAAACAAACTGAGGTGTATACTCTCACAGGACATACAGATACACCGACTTCGCTTTCACTCTCACCAAATGGGGCGTACCTCCTTTCACCGTCATTCTCTTCAACGACGCTCATTCATGACGTTCGGGCGTTCTCGCCTTCACCCGCGAGGCTACACCGGTCATTACAAGGAGCTCCGGCTGGGTTTGAGAACACGTTGTTGAAAGGAGCGTGGAGTCGAGATGATGGAGGGCTGAGAGTGGCTGTTGGTGGTGCGGATAGGATGGTGTGCATTTGGGAAGTTGAGAGCGGCAAAATACAGTACAAGGTAGGGTTGACTCCGTTATCGCATTTTCGCTGTCATGTCCTCACTCGTGTCTTGTGCGCGCATAGTTGCCAGGTCATAAAGGCACTGTCACTGCTGTTGATTTCCATCCCAAGGAACCTATTAGTACGTTGGCGTTCATTCTACCGAGGACATGTTTTGATTGACCCGGGTATCTATCAATCACTCTTTTCACTGCAGTTCTGACGGGAAGCAAAGACAAGACGATGCTTTTGGGAGAGATCGAACAGAGTATCACTGTTTGAAACGTAGTGTTGTATCAGTATAGGATTACTTGCAGATTTATCTATTTTCTATTTTTACTTCCGTGTCATCAGTATGACATGACGAACAATGAAAATTCCGTGAGTGCCTGGAAAAACGTGCGATCTCTCTCAATCGTAAACTCTCACCCGAACGGCGAACTATATCTCTGGATTTTCGCACTGTGGGTCTCAAACAACGACAGCGACGAACAGCAAAGACGGAAACGAATACAACGACCGTATAGGCAGCGAGGCAGTCGCTGTTTATTTTCACGACGCGGCACGATCTCCAAGCATACGTAGTTTGTTTGGTATTCACTTGAAACCGAGCACGATCTTGTACTTCGACCTCTCCCTTCTTCCCTCCTTTTCATAGTGTCCGACATCGACCTCGTACGATGCCGGAATACGTCTATGCGCTACACGACTTCCTTCCAGAACATGATGACGAGGTCCCGTTCAGAACCGGAGAACGAATCGAGGTTATCGAGAAGGATGATATGTATGGTGATGGCTGGTGGCAGGTATGTTATTTTTTCACCCTATTTCAACCCTCGAGAAAACTCATGCGTCCTCTACTTCCAAAAGGGCCGAAATACCGCTGGCAGAGTTGGTCTATTCCCGCAGAGCTACACAACGTCGACCCCTCCCGTGGATAACGTAGCTACCCTGAACGTTACGCATTCTGACACGGACGTGGATGACAACCATGATGAAGACGGCCGTTCTCCCCACGAAGAAGACATCGAGGGTTCTGCTCATCCCCAACCCGGCCAAAGCGGAAGCCAAAGCCAAGGCCAGGCACAAGCCGCCCAAGCCGACCCTCCTGCTATCTACATCAACGGTGCCTCGACATCTTCCCCCGACGGTGAAATGATGCGAGCAACGATGACTGACGTCCAAAAAGCCATCGAGCAGCTCGGTCGTCCTCGGTCTAATTCTGTCGACGAGGATAAAAGTCTTGATTACAGTTTCGCGAGTTCAGTGCATAATACTGATACCGAGAATGAAAACGAGCGTGAGCATGAAGGTGGCGATGATGACACTGATACCGATTTTGATATGGATGAGAAAGACGTGGATCCTGCGGAATGGCACAAGGGTGCTAGGAGGAGATTGGCTGAGAAGGCGAGAAAGGCCGTTGAGGAGGCGGAGAAGTTAGAGGCTATGATGGGCATGGGCATGGGTGGTCCTGGCAATAGATCTTCTGCCCCGCCAATTGCAGTTGAGTTGAGCGATGAGAGTGAGGGGGAGGAGGATGAGTTAGAGGATGAAGGTGATTTCACTAAAAGTTCGAGTTATTTCAGAAGGCATTCGAGGATTCCGGAAGAGGACGAAGAGGACGAGGATTCCACCTCTCGTGACCAGAGGGAGGAAGAGCATGAGCTTACTGTGCCAGAGAGGGATGAGACAGAAGCTCAGACAGCTACCGCTACGAGATCTACATTTGGTGCTGCTACTGATACTACTGCGACTAGTAATGGCACTACGGAAGCGGAACCTGTTTCTAATGGTCGATCTTTACCTACACCTGTCTCTCCAGGTTTCGCGCTTTCTCCTTCGCCTTCTACGTCTACAGTTACGGCCACACCGACACAGGCTACCCCTGTTCCTCCTTCACCTGCACCTGTTGCGCCAGCAGCGAACACAGGCGCGCCTCCTCCGATGGAGCAGAAAATTGATTCTACTACTCAAATATCTGGTCTTCCTTCGCCTACAGCTTCGTCTACTGCATCCATCACTCCCTTCCAATTCAACGCATCCCAATCTGGGTCATCCGTTCCTTCTTCAAGCCTCATTGGTACACCTACTCCCTCCATCCAAGATTCCAAGCCCACTATTGCCTCTATTTCTCCTTCTGTCTCCGACGCCGCCACAGAGCCTTTCAAAGACAAACCACCTTCCGACTGGACATTACCCGATGTCGTCGCTTGGCTTAAATCCAAGAGCTTCGACGAAGATGTCTGTGAAAAGTTCGCTGAACAAGAAATAACAGGAGACGTTCTGCTAGAGCTCGACGTCAACGTGTTGAAGAATGAAATCGGCATCATGGCTTTCGGAAAGAGGGTGAGAATCGCGAATGCGATCGCTGAGCTCAAAAGACCTCCTTCGCCTATGATGCCCATGACTCCCATTAACCAACAAGGATTCAATATGGGAAGTGGACTAGGACAATATTCGCCACAAGCGTTCCCCACGCAATCTCCTCATTCAGGATCGTTCACGCAAGCGCACTCGAGGAATCAGAGTCAGGCACATTCACACCATTCGTTCCCTGGATCTATTGTACCCGGGACGCCTGGTGGCAATGGTACAGCAGGCAGCGTTAAAGACTCTTATTCGGTGCATTCTGCAGGAGGTGTTATATTCGTTCCAAACTCTGCAGGAGGAGAGCTTACAACGAGTCCATTGTCAGGCAAGAGACTTTCATCCTCGCCTAGTGACAGTGCTTTGGGAAGTAGAGATGGGGATGGAGAGGAACAGGGAGCGGTTAGCGAAGGTGAGGCGTTGAGCAGTATGACTAATTCGGCGTCTTCGAAGAGGAGGTTGTTTGGGAGATCTCATGATTCGGCGGCTAGTGAGGGAAGGAAATCGTCGAGGAATTCGAAGGATGGAGGGGAAGAAGCTAAAGAGAAGGAGAAGGAAGGAGGTGCACCTGCACCTGCACCTACGGCGAGACATAGACCGAGGAAGAGTATTGATGGAGGGAAGGGAGGGGAGAATAACAGGCTGAGCATATTTGGGAGTACGTTTAGTGGGTCTTTGGGTAAGCAGAAGCATAGGAAACCACCACCGAGGTACTCGACGTGAGTGTCACCACTTTTCTTTCGTCTCTATATATTGATTCTGTGTTCTACAGCGTTGGAGAGGATGGTGCGATGGACAGTGACAATGCAGATAAGGCTGCCGCTAGTGGTTCCTCATTTCACTTGCCGAAATTCTCCACAGGTCCCAGAAAATCCTCTGGGAGACCTGGTTCGTCAAGTGGGCTCAAGTCTAAGGAAGGCGATACACCTACGAAAGATCGAGATCAAGGGTTATTGAGGAAGAGGACATCGTCGTACCCTGGACCTAGTTCCGCTGCCAGTCATGCCTCGAGGGAGAGGAAGGACAAAGAGAAAGATAAGGACAAGGACAAGGACAAGGGGAACGAAAAGGGAGAAACGACGAATGGGCATGGAGAGGGTGCAGATGCCGGTCCTCAGAGCCCGTTGAAACCCGGCCAGAGTATCCTCGATCAAATTGGAGAACCTGATCATTCGGGATGGATGAGGAAGAAGGGGGATAGATACAATAGCTGGAAGTTGAGATATTTCGTGCTCAAGGGACAGCATATGTATTGTTTGAAGAGTGATAGTCACGCAGTGGGTTATCTGTTCACCAAGTATGCCGGTTTCTATAGTTCTGATTACTGTGTTACTTTTTGCAGGAGACGAAGATCAAGGGTTACATCAACATTGTCGGCTACAAAGTCACCGTTGACGAGAATGTGAACCCCGGAAAGTACGGGTTCAGGATTGACCACGACCATGACAAGACGCATTTCTTTAGTTCGGACGAAAAGGCTGTCATTAGGGATTGGATGAAGGCAATTATGAAGGCTACCATTGGAAGAGACTATACCAGTGCGTCTTTTTTTTTTGTTTCTTTTGAATACGGTACTCAAGAGAATGTATCCTGTGTACAGAACCTGTCATCTCCTCCTTCAATGCCCCGACTATCCCTCTCATGGTTGCCCAGGCAATGAACCCTGCTCCTCGACCTCCGTCTCCAACTGCCCGAGATGCCACCCAGAAAGCTATGCGTCGTGAAAACCCCAATCAACTCTCGAGCCGAGATGCTCGCGTGCTTATGGGTCTTCCAGGCCCAGACAGTAAAGAAGAACGTACCAGACTCGACTCGTTCTTTAGCACCCAGACCGTAGCTTCTGACGCAAATAAGGATCCTAAGGATGCCAGTACTAGTCCCACTAGCGCTGCGCCCCCAAGACCTTCTCGAGAGGCACGCCGGGCTAGTGTGACTCACTCTATACCAGTAAATATAGTCTTTTGAGCATTATGGTCTCTAGACAATGACCTTACTAACCACTAAGTTATCTATGCAGTCTTCATCTACTACACTGACCAGTGACGACAGCCTGTTTGAATGGGCCAACGGACATTTACCATCTTCCCTCCAAATCAATTCTAGCATTGAGCCCGTCTGTGGTGGGCTCGCGCTGTTGCGTCTCGCAGAAGCCATCAAAGGTCGTCCTTCTTCTCCACCCGTACCGGATTCAGCGTTCCCTCGTGACCTGAACGATGACAAGCTTGAGGGGTTCTTTAGGTTGTTTGACTTCTTATTGGATAACGATGTCAAGATGGGGAGTGTTAGTATCAATGATGTGAGGACGGGGAACAGGGAAAAGATTGTTCAGTTGCTTAAAGCGCTCAAGGCTTGGGAGGATAAGAGGAGGGCGATTGCGCAGAGTATTGGTAAAGGGTCGGTTCAGGCAGGACCGTTCATTGCTGCTGGGATGTGATTTTTGTTTCTTTCTGGTCAACCCTGGCTCTTGTGTATTCATTTTTTTCTGTTAAAGTTTATGGGGACTGTGATAGGACTGTCGTATCTACGTATTGAAGTCTGCGCTTCTACTGCTTTTTGCAACTAACTCGTTGAATTACATACTTGAGGTCTCTTTTTGTTTTACTTTCTCGTTCTCTCTCACATCATATCTACGGTATTGTTACAGCATTGTTTTTATTGGCAGTTTTCGTGTACAAGCTTCTCTATCCGTGTGCTACATACGTTACCTCTCCATCCTCCATTGCAAGTATCAAACGTTAAACCCCTGACAATTACAGAACTTTTTTTAACCTCAAGTACGAGCGCCCACAACGTATGTATGTAAAGACACGGTGAACTTTTTCTTGAACGCTGCGTCAAGCACACGCAACTTGCTACCAATCAAAAAGCAATGAGAATGGCGAGCAAACATCTCCCAAAACTGTTCTCGGCGTCGACGCCGCGTCGGCTTTCCTCTGTAACACTACAATCACTCCAACGTCCAGCAAGTCTCAAACTTCCTTCTTCGTGTTCTTCGCTTCTCGAATCTGTCAAGAAAGCAAACAATGTCTTACTTCCACAAGGGCCTTTCAAAAGGGATGTGGACCCCGTCTTTCGATGTACCTCTGGGTCCGGATCGGAATCTGAGACGCGTTTTGACAAGGAGAATCTCGTTTCCTTTTTCCCAGACGTTAATGGCGACGTTGTTGGACTCTTGAGACCCCAAGTCTTGGAAACGCTTCTGGCAGAAAAGGATGAGGAACTGTTGATTTCGAGTTCTAGTCGGGGCGTATCTTTAAAAAGTGGATTAGATTACGACGCTCGAAGCGCCTACATAAACAATCTGGTAAAGAGATGGAAGGAACGAGGCTTATTCAGTGATATCCTACGAGGTGCGGAGTGCTACTAGCTTTCAGTTCTTGAAGTGGCGTAACTAACTGACATGTTTCATATATGCAGGCTGGAGCGATGAACCGTTTCCTGTCTATGAAAATTGGATGTCGACAAGTCGTCTTGCATTTTCAATCGAGAGAGCTGCGTTACCGCTTTTCGGATTTCCCAATTATGGATGTTTGATGACTGGTATGTCTTTGCGAGTTTGGGCCACTTCGAACTCACATTTACGGAAATGGAACAGGATACTTTGTGTGCCCTAAAACAAGCGAAACTTGGATATGGGTACCTCGTCGCTCTCGACGTAAAAAGACGTGAGTAGCTATATATGCTCTTCTTCAAGGTGTCATATAACTTGAAATATTTTCCTTCCAGGTGGCCAGGAAAACTGGACGTGACCGTCGGTGGTGGGCTCGGTACCTATGAAACCCCTCTCAACACGATAATTCGTGAATCTATTGAAGAAGCCTCTTTCGACGAAACCCATGTTGCAGCCTCCATCAAACCAGCAGGTTTACTGACTCTCCACAACCGTAACCCGTCAGGCTGGCTGCTTCCAGGTGTCTATTACCTATTTGATCTTGAACTGCCCGGTGATAATTCAATTCAACCAAAAGTTACTGTTAGTGCGGAAGAAGGTGGTGAAGTGGAGTCCTTCGAATTGATGTCCGCTCAAGAGGTGTTGGACAATATCGCAGCAGGTGAATTCAAGTCGAGTTCGGCGTTGGCCTTGGTGGACTTTTTGATACGGCGCGGTCTCTATACTAGTGAGACAGATGAGAGATATGTAGATGTTTGTATGGAGTTGCGGCAAAGGTTCTATTAATCGGTATGTAGCTCGTACTTTCCATATCCAAAATTTGGTCACATACTTTTTTGTTTTCAGCCTTCCAAATCTTTTTTCTCGAAAAGTATACTAATGCTACTACCAATAACCATTATCGAGTATTCTTGCACTTACAGTACGACAAAAAAACTTCTGCTCAATACAAATTGTCATACCCGAGCTGCGTATCGTATTCTGCAACATCCTTCAGAATACAGTATTGTCTAGTTCACCATCCGTCTCTGTCAAAACGTAGCCGCGGTCTCCCAAAAATTGGTACCGGTGTCAAAATTTTGGATGTTCAGAGTACAGATAGTTTTACAATTGAAATGGAGCTATACAGTTGACTACAAGCCACGTTCTACCACTCAAGAGTCCCTTGATCTGGGTCTCTCTTCCAATCAAACACACCACCACGACCAAAAAACTGTTCCTCGTCAAACCCCGCGTCTTTCATAGCCTCTTGG
Source organism: Dendrothele bispora CBS 962.96 (assembly GCA_004369135.1). Classification (NCBI taxonomy): domain Eukaryota; kingdom Fungi; phylum Basidiomycota; class Agaricomycetes; order Agaricales; genus Dendrothele; species Dendrothele bispora. The sequence continues at coordinate 176,914 of ML179068.1, read as the reverse complement.
ACTCCTACTTCAAGTAGAGATCGACCGGGAGTTTTTCCTCCGTCCTGGCAGTTTAAAAACCTGTAGCAGAGGGAATCAATCAAGAAAACAGCCGAGAGAATGGGTCAACCACTCACCGCATATCTTCATCCAGATTAAGGTAGGAATCCCTCATCGCCTCGTTTGACTCAGGAACAAGACGGTCACCGAGTTCTTTGTGTCGGTCCAAGAAAGCTTGGAATTGTTCGGACGTGATTACAAGATTACGGGCGTCGCGAAGAGAGCCGGTTTCTTTGCCCGTATTCTCGCTATCGAGGAGAAGGACTTGAAATACCTAAGAAGGGGTGAATGAGCAAAATGAGATATCTGTAGAAAGGGATGGACAATTACCTTCCACCTGAAAGGCGCCAGTTCCTGGATGGATTGGGCCATGCTTTCTTCCCAGTTGTGGCTGCAAGAGTTTACCTTCAATCAAACGGACCACCCGACAAAACAAAGCTCAGTTTAAAGAGCCACTTACACTGTCACGACAGTGTTGATCTTCACTTTTATTCCTCGACAACGACACCTATAATAACATCGAACCCGTATCAGAAAGGCAAGTCCTCTTGATGCTCAAATAAAGTGAAGCCTACCACTCCGCAACCTCAAAAACCTTCTGAATGTGTCCAGGCCTCCCGTTCTCTGCCCTCCCCTGGAGCACATTCGTCTCCGGTACAAAACTATCACAAGAAATAGCCATTACATCCAAATACTGGCCATACGTATCCAACCACTTTTCTGTCACCTTTGATCCGTTGTTCACTACGCTGCAGGATTCCAATCCGAGTTCCTCTTTACAAAATTTGAAAACCTCGCCAATGAAATGAGGTTGAAGAAAGGGTTCTCCGCCACTGATGTTAAGCTTCTTCATCCCTGCGTCGGCAAGCATGCGGAGTCCGTGTTTGGCGCTATCGAGGGGTAAAATCTTGAGGTTTTTGGAAGTGTGAAAGCAGAAATCACAAGAGTAGTTGCATTTGCTGAAAGAAAAGAAATATACATAGAGGGAAAGATCAGGTAAAGATCAGGTAAATAGTTCTTTCTCACTGGAAAATTTGTGGCGTAAAAAATGGATAACTCACCGGTGAGGAAAATAATTGACAGACAATGGAACTAGTTTCTGTTCCGGTTCAATGGCTATGCTTAGAAGAGGTAAAGAGGACAGAGCACGAGAGACCCAGGAGGAAAGAGACATCGCTGGTTTTCCAAGTTTTGTCTGGGGAGTAAAGTAATCCACCTTGGGCTCTGGAGCTTTTAATGTCCAGAGAATTTACCTTTGGCAACGGAGCGCCAAAGCACCAAAGCATGACTCTCCATTAACAGTAAACCCCGAAGGAACGATCTTCGATCTGAACAACTTTGTCTAGGTTAAGCAACGATCGAACTGCCGGCTACGAGTTCATGCAGTCGACTGGTCTTTCACGTCTAGACAATATGTGAAACTGAGTTTGTTTGTGGCTATCGAAACTCAAAATCTAAAGCGAGGTAGATATGAACAAACGCTGTTTAAGACGAATGGGAATAGAATTGAAATAGGATGGTTGACCCTTCTAAGGTGGAAGAAAGAGAGCGGAATACCCTATTCGAGATTCATGAGTACTTTTGATTTCATTTGATGAAATCTTATATTGAAGTGACAAATTAAAGGAAGAGGGTCTTTCCAGGTCTTTCTAGAGTCTTCCATAATAAATCACTGTGGAGAAATGGAGAGACTTGTGTAAGTCGAATGCCAATAAAGTTTGACATCTGACGAGTGGCCATGGTAATATGAGAAAAAAGACATCACTGCGCACCATGACAGATGTGAAGTGTATCACACGAGGCCTTGTCCGTATACATGTAGTATGTATAGAAAATACACCTGAAGAGAACTTTAAAGACTGGAAACGGAAACACCGGGACCTTGGACAGGGATGGTGACGAGATTAAGGATCACGGGGAACAAAAGAACCCAAGTACAAAGTGTCATGAAGTACACGCTGGCAGTTACAACTTGACGTGAAGGGATTCCCTAATTTTTTGATGTTTTTGTCGCCGCTTTGGGAAATTTACATCTTTCTAGAGAGGATGATGGATGAACTTGAGCGCTTAGGTGCCGGAACTTCACGTCGCGACTCGCGGTGATACACACGGACCGATGTGAACGCCTGTGAGGAACGGGTGATAGATTATGATGAGATCGGAACAGAGGAAAACTTTCAAGTTTCCGAATGGAAGGTGACCGGTGAAGAATCGTAAAGATGGAATGGCATTGGAGGACACTTTGAAACTTGACTGTTTTTTTCAGCAAGGGACGAGAACGAAAACATATAAGTATGATACAACTCTTGATAAAGCTTTGTAGTACAAAGAAACGATGACTTGAGGTTTACAACTTGGACTTGGACTTGACCGAGACATCCACAGTCTTCCACTGCCCAAAAAAGAGAGAGAGAGAAAGGTCGTCAACAAGTCAGTTCTCTATACAGTCTTTTGAGTCAAGTAAAGCGCATAAGTATACTCACCCAAGGATACCATTCCCCTTCCACCTCCCCCAACCTATCCTTAAACTTCGGTTCTCTCTTCTCCCTAAACGACTTGACCCCTTCTTCCGCATCCCTGCTCTTCCCCAACGTCGCCATCCCTCTCGAATCCAACAAATGGTTTTCCTCGATACTCCCTCCTGGGTTCTGTATCAACCCTTTCGTGTAAGCGACGGAGACTTGGGACGTGTGAGTGGCGAGTTCATGAGCGAAGGTGAGAGCGGCAGGGAGGACGTCGGTCCGGGTGGGGAGGATGGTATGGTAGAGGGGTTGGAGGAGGGGAGAAGTAGGAGAGAGTGTGGACCCAGAAAGAAGGAGGGAAGTGGCACGGGAATGGCCGAGGAGACGGGGGAGAAGGTAGGTTGACGTTGCTAGTGAGATTTGGGAAATTGAGATGAGTAGAACGTTTTGAGGAGGAATTGAACAAAAATTGAAAAAAAAACAGTGAATAGTTAATGCGTACCTTCGGGAACGATCCCACGTCTGACGAAAGGGAAAGTGAGTTTCGCGCTTTCCCATACGAAGCGGAAGTCGAATGGGAGTTGCATCGCCGTCATTCCTACACCAGCCTATAAAATTATTTATTAGGGAGAGGCAGAATTGGTCAGCTTTCTTCCTCCAACGCGAGTGAACGAATGGAGTTCGAGGGTTTCGAAGGTGAATAAACTGAGAAGGAGATAGGTTTTACTCACAGCATGGCCGTTCACCGCAGCAATAGTAATCTTTCTACACCGATAGATAGCCATAGAGACCATTCCACCCGTGTCTCGATGTTCTATAGTTTAATTAATTAGAACTTAAGTCTGGTGAAAGAGAAAGAAGAAATTTGAATTTTCAGTTTAAAAAAAGCGCACCGGTGTCCTTCTCGTCTTCCGCGAAAAGTTTCCAACCTTGGGAGATATCGGCCTACATGGTAAACCAAAGAATGGGTGTCAGTAACTTCGTTTGTCGTGGATCCATGGACGTTGGACGGGAGGCTCTAGGAAACAAGAAAGGTTCCAGGGAAGAAAACAGGAAACCCTTACACCAGAGCAATAAGCCGGCGCACTAGGATCTGCGGTGACCACGATTACTCGAACACGGTCGTCTTTATCCGCGATCTCGAAAGTTTTGAGTAACTCCCATGGTAGAGTCTTATTCCAGCTGTTTCGTCTGTGATTTGCATATAGAGAAAGAAACCAATGCAAGGTCAGAACAAAGCATTCCGAGTCAACCACGTAATAACTCGATCGCGAGCAAGTACTAGTTCTAAATCTAAATCTGGAACGCACTGTTTTGGACGATTGATGGTCAAGATGAGCACAGCTCCGTCGAGTCGGGTGATGATTTCTTTGAACCCGAGAGAGGTGTAGTCACCAGGATTAGTAGGGGAAGACATCGCTTCGTTTGCGTTTGAACCTCTGAGACTTGTAGAAAGAGAAAGACTGGGTTATTTATGTACAATCGTTACTGTATAGTACCGGCGTTTGAAGTAACCGAGATCAACTTGAAGGGTCAGCTGGATAGAAGAAATCGAGTGATTCTCCATTACGACTCCGAGGCTGAGGAATCGTCTTTACACGCCTCGGTCGGTCACCGATGTGGTGTTGTTTGTCAATACCTTTATTACCAATCAGGCGGAAACTCCCGTGTTGGACCAGGAGCCTTTGAGCCATTAGGCCTCGTACCTGCCACGCTCGCGGTGGCCCAATTCATTATCCTATGGTTAGGATTTTGGAGTACGGTTGCAGAAGACGATTCAGGAGCTGAAGCTTGAAAAATGACATGATGTTATGAAGCAAAGTCGAGTCTGAAATATAACCGGTCTTTATAGAAAGCCATTCCGGTCCCCACCTTCCCAGCCTCTGTCTCTTGGTTATAACAGCCCGAAACTATGGACTACGGCTTTCAAATTCGTCAAGCACAATAGGTCTAAAACTGTTCCCTCCAGCTGAATAACTTGATGTTCACAGTCCTTCACGATGTAAAGCGTGATAACGTTCAAATGGGACCATCGGTACTTGTCGGACTAAGGAAAAGCAATTGCGCAACCTGCAGTCGCAATCGAATCCCACCCAGTTATTAAAGGATTTCAGAATGCGCTGGTGGTTGTGCGGTTCACAGGCCTTTCCTTTGTCGTTTTGAGTTCTCTTGTCGTTCTGAATCGTGTTCTTCCTATATGTACCGACGATATGATGATAAGGTGTACATGTTCGAGTCCTTGCGCTCTGCACTCTGAGCAGTGTGTGATCGCCACAGTTCGGTTGTTTGGAAAGACAGAAGAGTTCAGAGCATTCATCGTTCAAACGTTCAAGCTTTGTTGGACTGTCACGAAGACTAATGTAGTAAAATATTTCAACGATGCATCAAACCGATACTAAATAGCTTTTTTACAGCTTTCTATCATTCAATCGAATACGTTTATGATAGTAATTATAGTCGGAGATCTTTATAGCAGATCATATGTCAACGGATAAGTTGCCTAGTGTCTATATTCAATAATTCCCGAAGCCGATTTCGTATGTGCGGAGTACCAGGGAAATCCAAAAAAGAAATCCAATCCCAAAGCATACAGAAAAGCTGTAAAAAAACCTCAACAGCTTTTTGAAGGACCTACTTACTATAACATTCCCTCAAACTGTCACGGAACTTTCAGCTACTAGTCAGCTTATACGGCTGGAGTCACCCGCAGTGACCCACTTCGAAGAGGCTATATGCATAATCGTGTTTCAAGGTTAATGGTTAGATAGAATGCATACGATACTCTCTACAGCTTCAATAGAAACTTGCGATTCGGTATGTGCTAACAGGGCGAATAATAACGTCGCGGAAGAGTTCGGAATACCTCAGCACATACCTGTCAATGACTCAGATTCAAGTTCCTAGATACATATACTTACCTAAGTACTTGCAGACTTCCTCGTTGTTCCTGAACTTGGTTGGCCTCGAGCTGAGCCCCGTGCACGGTCTCGAAGAGGTTCCGATTAACGTGTAAGCACGAATCTTTGAATTCGTGCCTTTTAACAGGTCCTTGCAGCTTCTTTCCTCTTCTAAGTGGGTTTTTAGTTGGTTACTTGTTGGCTAGGGGTACCACCGGACCTTCTATCAGCGTTGATAAAGCGTTCGGTAGATCGTTAATAGCGGGCGAGGTCAGAAGGCCCAGGATAAGTGAGTGAATGAGTTTCGTGTTCAGAGCACAAGTACGGTGGGTGTCTTGGGAAAGATAATTGAGTCTAGTGCCACATCGAGCGGGAAAATGGCGAATGAGCCCGGGAACTTGAGGGCTTGTAATGGATTTCTTGACGTCAGGAGGTCCGAAGCATTCCGGAATCTTCTTTTGTGGCCTAACCGAAAGAATAAGACGGGATCCTGTTAACAATTTGGTGTCAAGTAGACTATACCAAAAACATGAGCAGTTTTGGAGTTTCAGTTCCGGATGACGAACCAACTTATGCAGATAAGTTGACGGTTTTGACACGCTAGTATAACGTTATTTTTGCCATTCGTCTTGATCTCTATGACCCGAGTCAAAATCACAATCATAATCCTGTCCAGAACTAAACAAGCAGGTGTTTCTGCGACGAGTCGGTGCTGTAGATGGGCTATGCAGACAAAGCTCGACCCCCCGACTCGACATCGCAAATCTACCGGAGTATGGTTGAAGCAATTCTCTTGACAAGTTGATATCCATCTGGAACGCGAGTTGACACATGCATAGGTTAAGAAGAAAAGCTGTAGAAAAACTCGTTGAGAGAATAGAAATCCGATGTATACGGTATGGAGCAAAATTTAAAGACGATCGGGAAATGACTTGAGAAAGGAGCAGAAGATGAGAAGAAAAGCTGTATACTACTAATGGTAAACAACTCCAAATTCGTTGATGAAGTCGGGAGTTGAGAATACAGTGTGAGGCTGTGCAATTCCCAGGGACACTGATCTATTCAGTCATTATAAAAAGGAGAACCAACAGGCGGGGTAAAAGCCGTCGTAGTCCAACTGACCTTTTCCTCGCTCCGTCATAATGTCTGTCAACAACATCGACACCAAGAACCGAGTTCCTTCTCCCTCCCACCACAACGTGGTCGACCACGACGCGCCTAATGGTGGGTTCAGTTCCCTTCGACTGTTGTTGTCCTCGCATACCAAAGTCGAGTTCTAATTGGTTTCAAATGTTCAACAAAAAGTGACTGATGATTATTCAGAGCCGACAAGAGTGTCGACCCAACCAGGAAAGTCTCATATGATTCAGGTGCAGCCGTTGAAGAGGAGTGAGATGCAGGTAAGTTGCTAAACCTTTCATTGCTTGAAGAACGTCGTCGCTCAGTAATAATTGTGCTTTAAGCCATCTTACGCCCAAGACTTGGGAACTGGCGAGGTGAGAAAACTTGAGACAGCCAAGAAAGTTTTTCATTCTAAATGTTGATGGCTGGTCGGTGTCTTGTCGAATTAGGTCACTCATGGTATCTATGGATCTATGCTTCAATGCTTGGGCACCTTTACTGGTTTGATCGGGTACGTATTCCTTTCCATACTCTTTCCAAAAAATATTAAATCACTTGGTATGTAGTATGGTTCCTTGCTGCCCATGCCCCAACCCATTCCGCGAAGTCAACCAAGGTGAGTTCTATCGCATATCATACGATTCGAAGACACTTCTTTCTCACTGGATCCTTCTTTGAATATTCATTCCCTCACACGCTCGTGGTGTTCTAAAATCTTTTGAATGACAGGCTCTGTCGGCTTGGTGTCTCGTTTCGGACAATTCTACAAAGCCGTTGATCCCGGTCTTGTCCAAGTCAACGTCTGCACAGAATCGCTGCGTATCGTGGACGTCAAAATCCAGATCAGTCCTATTGGTAGACAGACTGTCATGTGCGTAACACCATCTCTCCCTCTTAAATTTAGTTTGGACCTATTTTTGACTCATGGTTGCTTTCTTATTTATAGTACCCGGGACAATGTCAACGTCGAGATGTTCGTACTATTTCCCATTGCTCCCGCCCTTTCTTCTGGCTGTATTCAGAACATCGCACTAACCTTTTCTTCATAAATTCCCTCTATGCAATAATTTAGTGACTCTGTCATCTACTTCCAAATTTGCAATCCCTACCGTGCCGCCTTCGGCATCACCGACCTCCGTCAAGCTTTAATCGAACGAGCCCAAACCACGCTCCGTCACGTTGTCGGTGCTCGCGCCGTCCAATCCGTGGTGACCGAGCGTGAAGCGATCGCGTTCGAGATTGCCGAAATCGTTGGTGACGTCGCTGACAAGTGGGGTGTCGCTATCGAGGGCATCCTCATCAAAGACATCATCTTCTCTCCGGAAGTTTCGGCCAGTTTGAGTTCGGCAGCTCAACAGAAGAGGATTGGTGAGAGTAAGGTTATCGCAGCAAGAGCGGAAGTGGACGCGGCTAGGCTGATGAGACAGGCTGCGGATATTTTGGCTTCGCCAGCTGCGATGCAGATTAGGCAACTTGAGGCTTGTCAGTGTTTTTTTTTGTTTTTTTTCAACTGGTACCTTTGTATTGACCCTTTTTTTCCTGTGTTTCTTTTTCCAGTGCAACAAATGGCCAAGTCAGGCAACAGCAAAGTCATCTTCGTCCCCATGCAGCTTCAAAGCGACATCGCCGGCCAACTCTCTCACAGCTCTCCCGGTGCTTCTGGTTCAGGTGCAGGTGCAATGATCGCCAACGAAGCCGCCGACGGTGGCGAAGGCTCCAATTTCGGTGCAGCTGGTCAGGTGGGATTGTTGAACAGCATTGCTCAGATGTGAACATAAAAAGTCGAGCTGAAAAAAAACCTTTTTTTTTTTTGGGTCGGTCAGTTTTGAATTCTGAACGAATGAACGGAACAAGATCGACCTTGATCAGCACTGGTTTTCCTTGACTTGTTTTTTTTTTCACCTGTGAGCCTTTGTTAGGCCCCATTCTCGCTCCATGCCCTATCCGAAATTTCCGAAATTTCCTCCACCTCGTACCTTTCTAACCGCCCCAGTTTTTTTATTTATTCAAAAAAACCTTGGATCAGATACCCCCCTCTCCAAACCTCCTCCAATTGCTACCTACCTATCTATCCTGGCGGTTGTACATTACTACTTGATCTTCATGCTTCAAGTTGTTTTTTCATGATCTTTTTGATGTACCTTACTCACGTCACCTTTTTTTTATTAATGACTGAATGTCCCCCCCTTTTCTCGAGGGCTTGCTTTTAACGACCTCGTTTATGTGTTTTAGTAGCACTTTTTACGATTACAGCCCTTTTTGTACGCAGTACGCATTCTTGATTGTAATCCAAAAACTTTTGCTTTTTGGCATTACTTTTGTTTGGCATGAACGTTTCTGGAAACTAAGATTATTGGTCTGTTTATTGAGGGTACGTATACGAAATCTTTGCTCATTGTATTTGATCAAGTTCTCTATAAAAGGACTTCGTGTAGATCCCCCCTACTTGTATTGAGGGTCACGGTGGTCCGTGGGCGTCTACTGTTGTACAACGCCACATTAGAAAGGGATCCTTCGCGAGATTTCTTCGGAGTAGGAAGCTCGTTAAAACTTCTCGAACCAATCCATATGTACACATGTACTATACACACACTTTTTGTCAATGCGATACACGATCAAATCAAGAAGCTTAAGGCAAAGAAAGAAAAAGAGCTAAACTACAAGTAAAAAAGAGTGTCGTAAGCTAGGCTGTAAAGTCTGTTATGGATAAGTAACAATTGAAAAAGGATCCAGATGTCCAGCTTTATCCAAGAAAAAACAAATAAGTGAAGAAAAAAAATGCGACCTCCGTTCTCCGAGTCTCTCAGCTTCCTCTTAGAAGAAATCCCCTCCAGGTCCATGTCTACTCAACCCATGAGGTTCCCGCTGGAACATCGAGCTCTCATCCCTCGGACTCCCTACAGCCATCAAAGATTCCGATCCGCCCATATCCACAGCAGCAGCGTTCGCAGCAGCCCAATTACCCAAAGTCGGTAAAATACCCACACCTCCACCGGAATGATGACGATGGGAACTCGTCTGCCTCGTGGGCGAGTCTTGAACCCCATACCCAGATCCAGAGCCAACCCCAAGCCTGAAATTCTGCATTCTCTTGCTCAAAGTCTGTAGAACCGATCCTGACCCTTTGCCCATCGGTGTGGACCACGCCGCTGCTGCTGCTGCTCCCGCGGTAATCCGTTGAGGTGAAAGTTGCGATTCATCACCACCATCTTCATCGCCTTGAATGTAAGTCGAATGGATGGACGAGTCCGATAACCCCCGTCGACGTAGCGTACGTTCTAGTAAAGGACCCACTCGGTCCGGTTCCTCATCTTCTTCATCGTCCCTACTATCACCACCGACACGAGACGAGTTTTCCAGATCAACGACAGCATCGACGTTTCTTGACATCCGATGTTGGTGACTTGCCCTCACGGTCGTAGGACTCGGAATAGTCGCTTGACGATACGGTGAAGGAGCCATCGGCTCGTTTGTCTGTAGCGACACTACTCTCTTTGGGATTTTGACCCAAGGTTCTTCAGAACTGGGGTGAGCTGGAGCTCCAGCGAATATGCCCATCACGTTCATCGAGGGTTTACTCGTCAACGGAGGTGGTGGTCTTGAAGAGGAAGAAGAAGAGGCTTGAGCGTTAGCAGGACTCGCAGCTGACGTGCTCGTCGTCGCTCTACCGGTACCAGAACCAGAAAACTCGACGTTGACGGTCGTAGCAGAAGCAGAAAGAGCCGGTCCGAGTTTCGGTACAAATCTAGGTGGCCTGACGGTTTCTCTTCCACTGACGGAACGTGTAAGTGTAGCACCTGCAGATGGGGTTCCACTTCGATCTTGTCCTTCGCTGGAGCGTCCGACAGGAGCACCAAACAGCTTGGTTATAGGTGCGATCCAAGCACCCACAACCGCTGCGTTTCCGTCCTTCTGCGCTCTCCGCTTCTCGGCTTCCGCTTTAGCTGGATCCAAAGCTAATTCACTGATCCTAGGAGCGATAGAAGGATCTAAAATGACATCGTTCAACGTCACCCGCATCTCTCCCATCGCCACAAACAGATCCCTGATCAACTTGAAGAATGCTCTGAGATCTTTGCGATTACACAACGTCACCGTTTTCTCGTCTTCTAGCAGATACCGGAATTGGTTTCGCAGACCAGCTGCTTCACTGAGAATGTTGTTTACCGTACTGCGTGAAAGATGACCGACGTCTGCACCTCGTAAATGTTGTCGTTTCAGTCGGTTTGTAAGTGTCAGGGCGTCAGACTGAGCCATGCGGTTCAGTAATTGAACGACACGCTCTATGAGAATGGCCATATTAGAAGCAGTGGATTCGGAGAATGAAGATGACTCTGATCGAGGATCGTGTGGGGAAGGTGTAGGTACAGGGATAGGCGACAGTTTGCCAGAAGAAGGCAATGGAGTTTCGGGACTTTCAGTCTGTACTCCACGAGAACGGGTGAGAAGGAAGAGGGGTTTATGGTATCGTGTTTTCTCCGGTGGAGCGGGTATCTCGTCTTCCTGTTCATCGACCTGGATTTCGATTTCGTAAGGAGAGGTGGGGTATCGCGGTAACGGTTGGCTGTAGGATGAGAACCTGGATTCTGATGCCGCTGTTGAATCAGTAGGGGAAAGAGGTAAATGAGTAGTGTCGGGTGTCAAAGGCCGTTGTCCCTGTTTCCCATAAGTTTCTTTCTCGACTAAGTAGTTCGGTAAGCACTCACAAAGCCTCTCCGTTCCAAGCTGGAGGGTCGACCTTTCTTTTGGGATGACTAGAAGATGTTAAGAAACCTGCATGTCAAGAGCTAAAAGAAAACTCACTTGCGGCTCCTTGAGCAGATTGCTGGGCATGCTGCCCGAATAGTAATGTTGCTTGAATTGTAGCCCAAGCGGTGTAGTTGCTAGGAAAACGTGAGTCGGAGGTAGGATGAAAGCATCATAAATCAACTCACCTCGACTAGGTCGATTGGGTTGATTTACCCGTTGCTCTTCCACTTCCTGCTGTAATGCATACAAATCATCCCTGGATTCGGCCAACAAGGCCTGCAGTTCCGCGTTGTCCCTCTTCAAGCCTTCGTTATCATCGACGAGAGATTCTAAGATGCTTGTAATTTCGGAATGGTCCGGTGTGGCCAGGGACCCGATCTGACATATAATTTCACTCTACTAAGTGTCAATCGTTAAGAACGATGGGAACATACTTTGGTATTCAGAGACTCTATCCTCGACCGTGCATCTTGTAGATTAGATTCTGATTCCTCCAACCGATGCTGACGCTTTTCCTCCAGCTCATCCTGTAGCCGTCTGACATCCGCCTGCAGTTTCACTAGATCCGGGTCAGCCGGGGTTAAACACACAAAGAATAATTCCACGCACGAGTCCGTTCCTTCAACGCTGCAAACCGAGATTCTGCTAATCTAGCCCTTTGAGACTCGAAATCACGCTCTTGTTGCATATCATCTTTCTCTTTCATTGCAGCAGACAAACGGGTCTCCCATCCCACGGATTTTGCATGGCTAGTCGAAAGTCTCGATATCGTAGTTCGGGCTTCTTGAAGTTCTTGTAGCAGTGTTTTACTAGATACTTCGGTGACCTCATTGTTTACAAGAGCCTGAGTGAGACGCTGGATGTTATGAGAAGTAAGGACCAAGGATAAGAACACGGTGTGAAATTGGAACGAACCTTCTCCAACGTGTGTTTCTCTTTTAATAGCTCCGAGACTCGAGAATCTACATCCTCTGTATCATCGTCTGTGCTTGCCTGATTATCAGGGAAAGTCTGCAGTTGTATCGGCGTGGTAGTTATTTCATTGAAGTTGATGTCACGCACTTCATGCTTGCGTACATATGCCTCATGCCGCTGCAGCAAAGCCTGGCCAACTTCTGTAGGTAGGAAGGTGAGTTGAAATGGGTTAGAGGTACGGAGTATGACGACGTACGAGCACTGAGAGTTAAACGGCTTTCCAACCGTGACTTCTTGGCCTGCCATGCCAAAGTATTTTCGCAATCCGGCCTTCCACAACAACATGTGAGCGAAGATGGAGGCTCCGGCGAAGAAACCCGAGAAAAGTTGGCCAATGCGAGTGTCAAATCATCGATTGTGTTTGCTGCAATGTCGAGACTGTTCGCCAGTTGGGAATCTGATTCTGGAGTAATTGGGCGGGAATCAGCCCTCTGCATGATTTGAGAAGTTGGTATAGGTCGTGCTTTCATGCTGGTTGGGTTCAAAAGAGAGAAAGTAAGCACAGTTGCGCAGATAAATATATGGGCAAAGCGGAAAGGCGAGTGAACCGTGACCGAGGCGAGTCGGTTCACAGGTGATTCGATCGTGCGGAAATTGGGCTCGGGCCGGTCATTTATGAACAAATGTTGTGCAGGACCACAATGTCCACAATGTCCTTGTTCTTCGGCCTATTCCTCTACACATCAAGAGCTAACACATACATAACCATTGAGTTCAACTTCAGCTCGCCCGATCTCTCAGTTCCTCAATCCTGAGCACCCGCCGTTACTCTCTTCTCGCCGCCAAGGCACGCACAGAAGCACGTCCATCATTGCCATCATTGGATGTGAATATCGTAAATCAATGCCAGTTTTCGAGTGACGAGGAAGCTGCCTGTGTCAAGGAGGTTTGGTATCAACCTACGAAAAATTCATCATTCAGGATGAAGTCTGTTTTCACTTCAATTCGCCTATGTTCGTCCTGCGAACGAAGTCCTTCAGTCCGAATAAATTATTCCGTCGCTGAATTATTCAAAAGTATTCCCCGACGAGTATGCGGAGCTCGTGAAGAGAATCAGTGAAGAGTCGCTCGTCGACTGATAGGATTTGATATCTCCAAAGAAGGACGGTGGAAAAAGTCACCCTTCATTTTTCTGACTTCGATTGTTTATGAGCCAACTTTGTTGCAGCACTTCATTGGCATTGGGACCCACAAAAAGATCCTAACCCTCACCTTTTTTGTGCTCTACCCAACGTGCGTTTTGTACGTTTGAATCACTGTGGTGCAAAGAAGGTAAAGGACAGGAATTCATACCTGACAAGATAGGAATTTTTATTCCCCACGACAACGATAAGTAAAAACGCCTAGTGATGAATCCACATTGTTCACTCTCGACAGGTACCCAAACACATCTGTTAAGTAGGTTTTTGCTAGTTACAATTGTTGAACTTTGTTCCATTTCCATCTACTATTATACACAGCCTCATTGCTATATGTAGAATACCTACTATAACTATGTGCACTGCATGGTCTGTGTTGATCCGAGCCCTTTGGAATAAGACCATAACATCCATTCGCCCAAACGTGGTCGCGAATACCAAGGATGTTATAAGAAAAGTGATTCATCCCAAAAAGACGTTATTGTATAATATTTCCCGGCTAATAGGGGTAAATACAATGATCGGGCACTCCCATAATAAAGGCGTCTACGGTACTCCAGGCTCTACGGCTTTTTACCGTTCAAGCTCGAGGAGAAGGCTTCCGTTTCTCGCCCCCTGAAATCCTAACGATTCCACTAGTCGGAACGCATTTAGGACAGGCAGAACACCCTTCCTGGCGCTCCTCCTACTCTCCATATTGGAAGCTAGTAGAAGTAGCAGTCCTTAGTTAGACCTCCTAACTGTTTACCCTAGGTAGTAGTAGCTCACGGCTTTTACCGTTGAACACTCTGTCAACTTCCGCGAAACTACGATTGGGGGAGTAAAGCCTTCTTCGAAAACCCGTTTGCATGGTCGTTTGAAGTGCTTTATACTATATGAAGTCGGCTATTCATCTGCGCATTGCGACAAACGGAACAAGTTTTCCTCGTTTTTGTATTCTATGTGGTAAGTAAGGCTAAATCCTCACTAAAGTGTTTCTTTGAGGGGGAACTGAAGCCTAGTATCGCAGTCATAACCGTTATAGGTATCAAGCAAGCCTCAGGCCCACAAGTCAAAAACGTAAACTTGCCGTCAAAGGTATGCTGCACTTAGGACGGTTACGGGTCTCTTAGACTACATCCCACCTAATACACCGTCTCACGAAAGACCTAGAGCGTCAATACATCGCATACTATTACTGACTCCCGTTGTTCAGGCTCATTAATTCGTGGCCAGTTACGCTTGTGTTTGACGCAACGTACGAGTTCAAATTTTAGCTCTGAAGCCACTGTGGTCCCAGCTCATGATAAGAAGTGTGACTGTCACTCTAATACTGTTCACGTATACATGCGCTACGTTTAACGGACGAGCCGCTGCATACTACAGAGAGCTCTGAAACTGCTGCGTAAAAAGACGTTAAAGCCAAGCCCATGTAGTACGATTTGCACCCGTATCGTTAAGGTTATTAAAGGCAAACAACCACTACATGTTTCGCAAGTAATGGATTTAGTCAACTTAAGAGACCGCTCATGTGAGTTGAAGGTCATCGAAAGCTTCGCAGCGGAGTTCGTCTAACTTTTCAAAAGCGGGATTCAACAACTTTGGGAGTAGCTTTCTATTAGCAACTGAAGTTGCAGATCCTCAATTTAACTGGCCAAGCTAGTACGAATCTCAAGACTAAAAAAAATCTGAATCACCTTATCTAAAAATAAAGGTATACTGTCCACCTCTCTTCAGCGAATCGATGAATGCCAAGAGCATGAACAGTCGTCTTATTAGAGCGAATAAAAAAAACGAGGCAGATATTATACGGCACATAGGCATTGAAAAGCGGTTATGACAGCTAATCGAGGTTGAGTGGAACTGCCCGATAACTGCCCGCAACCAATAGGACAATTCTCAAAGGGTCAGAAACAAAATCGCCTAGTGCGGGCTTAAGACACTGAAAAAAAAGTTGAGAGTTCAGTCGTTCAGGGAGTTCAAGGACTTGGTCAATTACAAATAAGAGTGCTCGTACCTGAACAGGGCATTTAGGTGTCGGAAGGAAGCACCTGACTCCCATGAACTGGACGGTTCACATGACCATGGAGACTCCCACAAATCATTTGAAAGTCGGCAACAGGAAACATACTTATACCAGTTGCTAAAGAATTATAGTGCATGTACTCTAATTTCCAATAGTTTCAAGATAATTGACGACTCAGGCCGACCTGAATGGAAACTTCAACGTACGGACCAGGCGAGGACGACAGCTTCAGTTGAGACGGCGCGAAAAGAAAAAGCTGAGTTACGGCGCATAAATGAGTGAAACGCATTGAGACGTCTAGTCGTTCAAAACGCCGCATACTACACATATTTAAATATGCGTAAAATCTAGATAATATGCACATAGTTGAAACATATTCGGCTACCCCCTCAACGTAGCAAAGAATATGCGCACAGTAGTTAAAATACGTTAGTAAATAAGTGTTAAATATGGCACAGAAAATATGTGTGAAAAACCATGGTCAAACGTGGTAAATGTGTGTAACGAAAAGACAGCAACGACTTCTAAAGAACAGGTATTCGATAGGAACGCTTTTTGAATATATCAATTTACTGATTTCATGCCACCGTGATCTTGTACGGCTTCAATACTAGTCTACGTCTGAGCAATATACATCGACTGTGTCGTTCCTAGGATAATTTGACTGGGTTTTCGATGCTGCATCTCTATGAATAGTCTAGACCACTCGACTCCTGGGTACTCTAGCAGGGTGGCGACTAATTCCCCGTATAGGACTACAGTCGCTTTCTCTGACATTATTCGCACGGCTACCGTGCATGTGAACTCTATTACGACTTCGCCTAAGGTGCCCGACAAAGAGCCCGATAGATATCGATAACAGTCACAGAGCGAGTAGCTAGTTTTCTTGGCGAGCAATATTTCAGTAACACAGGGACTATAGAGGCCACAGGTAGCCACATTTTGTAGGGTGGAACAGACTTACTCGTTCATGTTCAGCCCGGTAACGGTTGTTTTTGCTGCACTGTTGATTTCATCTACTTCTGAAGTAAACTCATCCACTCACTGACCCTTCTACATGCGTGAAGTTGATTACGGATGGCAACACCGGGTAACAGGAACATCTCAGGTAGTATTCTACGATCTAGATCCGCCCTCTATCGGCATTACTTGAACCAAAGCCACTCAGCCTAGCTACCACATAACAGGTAGGTGACAAATGCTCGAATCTTTCGTCGCTTCCTTCCTTCGCGATCCAGTTGCCACTGGAATTGGTTATAGTTGTCAAGTGATCTCAATGTGCGGAAATTTCACGTCATCTTGACTTATGCAAAAAGCTACCGCTCATGTACCCCCCTTCTCTTATTTCTCTGCACGCTGCCGCCTTCTTACAGTTGTAAGTGTAGCATGAGTTTCAGGTCGAACGTCTATGTGCACTGACTAGTCAACTGGGGTTTCTAAGGATAACGCAAAACGAGAATTATAGACGTCAGCTACAGATTAGTAAGCCCCCACAAACAAACATAAACATTAAGAGCGTCGCTAAAGTGACCACACATATAAATAACGTCGAACATTCGGCGCGCTTTTAAGTAAAGTATGCCTCACATGTAATACATCTTCACGTCGATATAGCGTTCCAAGAACCATGCACCTAGCCCGGCTACCGTCTTGCCACACTACAGCTGCCCGCCTATGCAACTAGCGTACAGTTCCGAAATGTAGTACTAATCACTGCAAAACGAATCTAGGACTGAACCGCCCGAGAAGGACGAAAAAACCCAGAACCGTCTTGAACTAATTTGCGCGACTAGATGTACGGACCCGTGTACTATCTCTCTATGTTTGCTTAGCGTCGCCTATTAAAATGCAGCGTCAAGCTATTAGATAGATTAAGTTCTCCCTCATTCAACCGAGCGTCGCACATGTTGCGCCTAGTCGAAAAATGTGAGCCCATATTTCGGGTACTCACTCTAAAACATACTTCAACGTATTTGCGCACATCGCGAATACGAAAATATGCCTAATGTGTGAGATATGCACAGGTCTATCAACCACTACATAAGAGCAGGACGTCATGAATTAAGATGAAGCTACCAAAACACCAGATGACTACATCACCAATCTTTCGTTGAACACCGAGTGGTAATTTTAGCTAGTAACCCGCAGTTTCCGAATCAAGCCACCAAAGAAGCCCTTCGCGTAACAGACAGCTCCCGTCGATGACGATGACGACTCACGTGTTACCGTACTGGATGGTGCTGTATAGACCCCTGTCTCTTCAATCTGCAATCATTTATATGAATCTTCCTGAATCCCGCTGACGAAGAGGTTATTTTCCTTTTCTGAACTCGTATTTCGAGAGAGTATAATATCTGTCATCTGGCTTCAGTAATATATGATGTCTGTTCCCAC
>ML179068.1:0-155034 GCA_004369135.1 Dendrothele bispora CBS 962.96 | reverse complement strand
ACCCATCTCGTGTTTTTTCCACTCCCAATCCTAGAAAAACACCCAGGGTTACGGTTACTTCACGACGTTGTTTCAACCGAGTATTTGTTAGCTTCAGTCTTTTTACTTCCCACTGAAAAAGGTGGTAGGAAGAAACCTCCATAGTTTAGGATAGTCAGCTGCTCGCTGAGAAGTGACTAAGAGAAGCGCTCGAGGCGTATGAGCAGCCCCTTGTGAAAACTTATTAAGTCGCTGCCTTATTAAATTAAGCCTGACTTCCTTAAGCAAGCGTCCTGCTTGTATCCGCTTAACTTCACTTTTGTCTGAAGTAGGACTTACTACTTAAAAAGTATCCAACTTTGGTTTGGGAGAACTGTGTCCGTCGGAGGAGCAGTGAGCTTTTGACCGCAACTAAATGCTATAAGTTTAGGTTACTACCGTTACTACCTGCACGAAGACACGCACGGAACCGCCGCTCTTCTCTCATTGCCGCCCACGAGTCCTAACTCCTTGACTCTCTAGCCCGCTCGACTTCAACTCGAGTTACCAATAAACAATCGAGAACTACACATCTCCTTATCCGGCTTCTTGTCCTGTAACACCTGTAACACCAGCAGGACGTGTTGTAAACAAGTATTTACTGGCCGGGCTCGGGTTAAAGGCGTGCTAGCTTAGTGGACACTTGGCTGAGCGGAGCCAGTGCCAAGTGAGCGGAAAGGCGAAACGGGTATATAAATAGACGCGTTGACACGAATGAAAGAGAGAAAACTTGGGTTGGTCGTACTTTCGTGCTGGATATGGTTGAAGAGTTTAGTACGTCTCCCGACTAAGGGCGGGTTAATGAGGTCTTAGTCTAAGGGTTGACCGCTTGTCAGAGCTGTAACGTCGTTTGTGTTAGCTACTAAACTGTGAGCGTAACCGGTTGAAAAGAGCCCAAAGAAGCGGCCTCGGAGGTAGAAGCGAGTGTACAACAACAACCTTCCGGCCTAACGCTTTTATGAAACCGTACCGTCCGGTTCTTCAGTGCCAACCTTTCGGCAAATTGAGAGTCACGAGCATGCAGCAGTATGAGGCATGGAGATTGGGTAAAGTTGAGTGGAAGGATGGATGTCTTCAACCGGTCCGAAACGACGTCGCCGTACTCCGTATACATGCGTTCGTACTTCACGCACTGTAGTTGAAGTTACTTTATTGATGGTGCGGCTATGTTGACGTCTGAAAGGGACTATTAGTCCGTTCGTGTCTGCTACTATGTCTCCTACATCTAAGAGCTCAGAGCCTCGATAATTTTCTCTTTGTGTGCAACCTCTTCCAAGCAAGGTTAAAGTGTGGCACAAGAATAGGAACCAGGAATGAAGAGTATTGTAGGTCGCAGAGTGAGTCCGAGAACATTTGTTACTCCAGTGGCTTCATAGATCATTTTGTGACGATGTTCTTGAAGTTCTTCGGGCTTGATGCTATAGCTCTGAAAGCTGATCGGTACGTTTTAGGCACCCTACCCTCTGGGCAAACAGACGACGTTACTTTCTCTTTCTACTATACGTTGTTCTCGCACTAAAGCTCAGAGTTTCCCGATCTAATCGTCTTAGAGCCAAACGTCGCAACTTCCTTGCCTGAGCACGCACCTTAATAAGAAACACACAAATTGGGGCCGACTGGGCCTAGATCACTTTGACGTCCGCCTACAGTCTGCCGATGTCCTACTCGACCTCCTTTTCGCAGTCGTAGCCAACCTCCTTAGTCTTAGATTAGATGTTCTACGTGCCAGCTCCTATCTCAGAGACTTACGGTTTCATACAAGGGTAGCAAGAATTGCTAACTGTGAATCATCTCACTTTAATATACAGTCTAGCCCAGGGACCGGTGTGGCCTGGTAAGGCTTTAATGTTCGTAGAATCTTAGAGAGCAGCTACTATTGCTTCCGAACTTCTCCCTGTTGCGCCTTGACGTCCGGAACAACCGGCTTAGGTCCCTACTAAACATACGTAATGTCGTCCTTCACCTTCTCGTTGCCCATTTAGTTGGGTTAGCTGGATCAGCTCCACTCAACTAAAACACTACGAAAGTAGGATGGAGGCTGAGTGCAAAAGGGTCGTTGATGTGGGCGAACCTGATGTTAAGTTCGTTGTAATGATAAGCCCGTCGTACGGGTCGTTAGACGAGTTCCTCGGCGTTCACTCAAAAGAAAATCGAGAACTGTACGTCCAAAGAATTGTAGAAGATCAGTAGGGTTTTCTTTCCAGCTGGGAGGTCGAACCTTGCCTCTCCGAAACACTCACGAATGGCTTGATGAATCAGCTCTTTCTTTGAATACCCTTTGTCCCTGTTGCCGGAAACTGTGGGCTGTGATGAGTAAATGGAGAAAGGGGATGACTAAGTTGTCGCCGTAGTCTTAGGTTCAAAAAGTAGGATGTCGGTTGGCAATGGCGCTATGGGGTGGAGAGGAATGCTTTAGCTTTAGGTCCAGCTACTTGTCCTTCTGCTCTATGGGCGAGGTGGCCTCTTTTGTGCTATGGTATTTGGGGAGAAGGAAGAGTGGGCAAGAGCACCTCATGTCTGACTTTCAGGGCTTTGAGGTAACGGAAGAAGACCGTTTGACAGCGGATAGGGACATGGATGTGGAAGGGGTGTGCTAGGAGCTAGTCTCAGTAGAAGTAAGAGGCTTAGATGACGAAGATTATACCGGTAAGAGTATCTCGCACAGCAAGTTAATGACTTGGCGTACCGAGTCAGACTGCGGGACTGTGAATGTTTGGCTGACTTTGCTGTTGTAAATGCTCCACGTCTGCAGCCAGGTAGAAAGTGCGTCATGCCATTTGTTGTAAGAGTCACTTCGTCGACCAGACGCTTTGGTTAAGGCCATAGACGATCTTCTGCTCTTTTGCCACTGCAACACATTAGCGTTTCTAGAGTCTCGTAAGAAGTTCAACTAGTCCCTAGACAAACACCGCTACCCTCTCTACGCCCACTGCAACTTGCTACAGTAAAATCTAGGAAGATAGCGAGGATCCTAGTCACTTAATCGAAACCTAGGTCGATTTCGCCTTCGGCTCTTCGCCTCTCGCGTCTTCCTGCCTTTGCGTCGCCAACACCCACGAACCTAGCGTGGATATTGGTTCGACAAACCACGAGGACAGCCTGCAAGGTCGCTTCCTGTTCTAGCTTCACCTTGGGGTAGACGTCCACGATGTGAATGTGCAAGGCAGTCACCTTCTCTTTGGCAGTCCGGTGGATCTAAACATGGCTTTGAGCCTGGCCGAGAAAGACGAAGACGATGCTACGTGCGTTTTGTACGTTTGAATCACTGTGGTGCAAAGAAGGTAAAGGACAGGAATTCATACCTGACAAGATAGGAATTTTTATTCCCCACGACAACGATAAGTAAAAACGCCTAGTGATGAATCCACATTGTTCACTCTCGACAGGTACCCAAACACATCTGTTAAGTAGGTTTTTGCTAGTTACAATTGTTGAACTTTGTTCCATTTCCATCTACTATTATACACAGCCTCATTGCTATATGTAGAATACCTACTATAACTATGTGCACTGCATGGTCTGTGCACCCTTGTCTGTAGTATATAATGACTTCGGTCTACTGTCTATAATATGAGAGAGCTTTATGCTCAAGTCTTTTCCTTTTATTGGAGAAGCAGTCGCCCTAAGTCCTTCTAAGTATATTTACTAACGTCTAACTTCTCTGTCCCCAGATATGTCGTGGTAGGTCATGCCATTGTGCACTCAGCAGTAGCAGTAGCTGCCCTCGACAGGTTATGGGCCCCGAGGTCCACCCTCCTTTGACGCCCGTCGTAACATGCACCGTAATTGGCTGCAAACCTCGACGTTGAGCTCAGGAGGTGGTTGATCTCCGACTATCTGGACACGAGGTGGTGATCCGTTTGCGCGTCGTTACACGCTGCATTCGTTGATCTCTCTCATTGTTATTGCAGTAACAGGCTTGCGCGTTTTACACGCTGCGACCCTCTTTCTCTCTCTTTAATTAGATAGATTATCGATCTGCGCGTTTTATCCGCTGCGATCGTTTTTCTCTTTTTATTGCGATTTTGATCTGCGCGTTTTATCCGCTGCGATCCTAATCTGCAGGTTGCTCCCATTGATCTGCGCGTCGTTACATGCTGCGATCTTTGTGCGATCACCGATCCGCGCGTCGTTACACGCTGCGATCGGGCCGATCCATAGCAATAACCTTGCGATTAGTTGATCTACATAATTATCTTTGTTGTAATTAATTTTTGCGCGTCTTATCCGCTGCAATAAATATACACATTGGTGAAATCGCTGCGATCATTACAAATCCGCATAAACACCCCCGAATTTAGACACGCTGCAGTGTTAAGAGCACAGCGCGAATCTTAAATCAGTCCGTTTGCATGCTGTACTTTGAGTACGATGTGAATGTTGACATTCTCTGCTGCATTACTTCGAGTACTGCGCAAATTTTATCCGTTTTACTGCACTACTTCGTGTACTGTAGTGAACGTTGATATTGGTTGATGTCACCGTTGAGTAGCGCCCTTTTGGCTGCTTTTTACTCTTAAACAGTGTAGGACAAACACTGTCGGTCCGACTCTCCAAACCCTTTTTATACTCTATCCCCGCCTAGATCTAGCATCTTTTGATGTTCTCAAGGCCAGTGGAATGTCATTGTTGACGGCCATCTTGCCAGTCACTGACACTAAATGAAGTCTTTACTTCTTTAGACCTTTTTCGTCTTTTACGACGATTTTTCCACCGGTGCCGGAGATATCAGGTATACCATGGCTTTAGCCGTCGGTTCTTTTACCTTAGATAGCTATCGATCTCCCGATAAACATCCCGCCTCCGCTCACATTATGTTTTTACGGCCATCGGCACGGTTTTTACCGTTCCAAACCCCTTAATCAGGTGACGCTATTTAGCCCCCTGATAGGTATCTCTACGTCATGCAGTTTAATCGGATGCTGCTGTTCACTTTAAACGAGCGCTCTGATCATAACTTCGGCATGAGTGCCACCGTCTTTTTTGGCTGTTAGCGGAAGGATAGCTTCCTGACTTCAGATCGCAGGCTTTACCTTGCAGACTGGTCATGTGGAACGCCACGGTTGATGTGAATAAGGTTGCAATCATTGATGTCGCGCGTCTAAATACGCTGCAATTCTCTGATCTGCTTATTCAAAGGATGCGATCATAATCTCTGCGCGCTTCATGCGCTGCAAAACTTTGATCTGCATATTACGCTAAGTCGTAACTCGCGCATTTAATTACGCTGCAGGTATCGACAGCAGGAGCGGACCAGGCATGCACTTTATGTGCGCCGTCCATCCTTTAATCCTTTGATAACCTTTAATTCTTTTACGAAGAAATCTACGATTTCGTCAGGGACAACGGCTTAATTGCTAGTCACCCTCGAAGACATTGTCATGTCAAACCCTCAGTCCGGGCCGGAAGGCTGTGGATTTCGATCCCTCGTGGATTGATTAACTTTGGGAAAGACTTCGACGAAGTTTTCTTGGGCCCCTAAGACAAAGATAAACTCTTAACAGTGTAACCAATGCGCGTCAATATGCTGCAAGGTGAGTGAGTTAAGCTAGTATTTTATTAGTTACTCCACTGTATATTATATACTTTGAATATATGAGCGCGTTTATTCTGCTGCCAAGTATGAGAAGTGTAAGAGTTAACGACTTTCCTCTATGGAAATGTCTATCTTAGTCTATAGATCGGATCTCTACATGATCGAACCGGTCAATTTAAGTCCTAGACGTTGAATCAACGATTCTCTTTCGATTGGGAACCCTTTAGGGTGATAACTTTAGTGCGAGGTGACGCTCAGCACTTTAAGAGAGTTAACATTTGGTTAGAAGGTTTTTACCTCACCAACAAACGTCATTTATTGGAATTTATTCCTACTTTTAGCATGATGTCGCGAGAAATTGCAGACACTTGCGTCTTCCATCTCGAGAGACATTACGTCGCCGATCAGGCTATTTTTCGCGATTTTTATAATCCTGCTGAAGAATATACGCCTTTTCACGAATTCTCGAACACTTGAGCATGCAACGCAGTTTGTGTTTGCATTAGTGCTTAATTACTCGGACTTTTGTTCGGTATTGTCATACGCTGCATTTGTGCGCGATTGATAAAGCACTTTGCGCCTTAATTTAGGCTGCATCAGACTCGTGTTTGAATTCACCGTAGACTTTGCCGTTCAAATTAAAAACTGAACACCACTCCGTCGCCTTAATTGGCAGTACTTACCATATCGGAAGTAAGGGGGAGTTTCTTTGTGAAATCACTCCTAAATCGGAATGAATGGTGTATCTTATGTTTTTGCTCCTTTTGAACAAGGCAAACAGCGTTACGCGTCTACTTATCGGCTGAAGTATATCATATTTCGTGAAGTTTGCTGGTACGTTTGCCCAAAAGCTTCTTCCGAAATGAGGGGTTAGCATCAAAGCGCCTTCAACTGTCTCACAAGTTGCCATTTTCGGCACTCGATGATGATGGATCCCATTTGTCAATCCTCCAGATTGATTCCTGACGATGAAGATGATCGAAGGTTATACCTCTCATCCTCCTCGCGGTCCTTCCCACAAGACGGACAGGATTTACGCAAGGCTGATCACCTTAGCAATCCTAAAGTCCCCCGCTCTTTGCCTTCGGAAGAGGAGCTCGAACTTGCCATTTTTCGGCATCTCGGACCTCATGGCATCTGCGGAAATAATACCCTCACGGGCTAGTAACATAAATGGGGATAATCGGCCCTTTATAATATGTTATTGCAGAAAAACCCTACTTAGTGAAAAGAATATTGTAGGAACCATAAGCGCTGGTGCAAACCCGCTTACCTACAATACCAGAATAAGGTTTCCCGAGCCTAGTTCTGTGCCTTTAAGGTTCTACACTATTGGCGACACCCAACTCTGCACTAAAACGTGAGGATGATGGCGAAACTATGCCGGGAAGGGGGAGAAATTATACTTTGCTTTCCAAAGCAATTTTAAAGGAATTAATCGAAAATGCCGCGAAAAAACCCGCGCTTAGGCATTACCGAGAATTGCTCGCCTGTTAAAGGCTTGAAGCAGGAGGAATGGAAGATTGTTTGCCGAGAAGAATTTAGAGGCACTTCTCTAAGGCATAACATCTTTTAAAAATGGTAGATCGACCTATTTTATTAAAATGGTCAAAACTTTATAAAACCGATGAGTCTCTTAAAGGCGGACTTGTCATTAAGGTTTTTCATAGATCAAAGGCTTATACCTCGATCGAGTCTTTTATCCAAGTGAATCCACTTCGAGACAGTGCAACTCGTCCCCGCATTGGCAGCGCTTATGTGCAGCGCCTATATGGCAAACTCGATGATGTTGAATTACGCGGAACATCCCGATGGTCCTTAATTCCATCGGATAGGAGCACAAAGGTCTTAATTGACTTTATTTTTTACTTTTCTTTCTTTCGCCCTCTATGGCTTCGAGCACGTCCCTTTTTGGAGACATTCCCAAAACGTTAGGGGTTAGCCTTAAAAAGCACCTTTATAAAACGCTATGGAATTTGCTTGATATTCGTCCATGAAGGAACTTGGTTTAGTCCAAACTGGTTCTGTTGTGGGCACTTTAAGTCTTCACTTTTTAAGACTAGGCTTGATTTTTATCGCCATTGTCTATGTGGATGACGCCAGGACAATGTCCTTGTTCATAAGCGAAATGTTTATGAAGAATTGGGAAAGTATGGTCTTCATGGCTGCAAACGCGCCTATTTGATCTACTTAAGTGATAAACCGCTGCACATGCAATATATTTTGCCTGCGCGAAATTTCACTATCTACCACGTTCTGTAGAACTCTGCAGCCACTGTCCTGCATTAAAGAGTTTTCGAACATTGTGGAACTTTATCCCATTCTTTTGTTAAAAGATTTTATCGAATCTCATCTCTATATTTTGGAGATAAAAACATTTTTACGCTGTGACTTAAAAATTTGCGCAATTTTTTGCTGCTTTTACCCGGTCAAGGCTTTACCGCCTGTACCAATTCAGATTGGACATCTGACTCGAACTTGATTAGTTGATAGACTCTGTAGCCACAGTCCTACACCAAAGAGTTAGTCACTTTCAATGTTCACGTCAAAGTACGTCTTTAACGGAAATGACAAATCTCTCATCCATTTGCGCACCTTACATGCTGCATTTGTTGATTATACATGGTCTAACTGACGTGATGTCGTAATCTTCTGGCTGCATTAGCGCTTGCTGCACTTTGCGCGAGCTGCATTGCGCTAAAGACTCCATTGTCACAGTTAGTGCTGCCCTGACTCCGACTTTGACTCACTCCGGCTCCACTCCACGTGACTCCGGCTCCAAACGGCATCGACTCGGAGTCAAGTCATTATTTTTTCGACTCACTCCCACTCGAGTCGCTTGGAGTCGCTTACAGCTAGAGTCACTACAAATGCTGTATAATTTTGCGTCATGGTGGGAAAACCGCCCCAAAATAGCCGGAAACTGAAAAAAATTGAATACATTTGAGGCCAGTGACTCAAGTCGGCTCGAGTCGGAGTCAATTCACAGAAAGTCAACTGAGTCACAAGTCAAAATGAAGACTTGACTCACTCAAAAACCGGCTCGACTCGGCGACTAGTCGGAGTCGAGTCGAGTCACGTGCAGCACTAGTCACAGTATCGACCTTATGACTTTTGTCAACTATAGCGTCTACTTTTAGCGCTTATAAATCAATTCACTGGCTGCTTTTAGCGCCATACATGGCTTTGAGTCAACTTGTTCTCACCATTTTACAAATTTATTTTTACTCTTCGGCTGCTCGGCTGCTCAATTAAGCGCCAATCTAGCGCCATTTATATCAATTTACCGGCAGCTTACTTAGCGCCAAAATCCCATTTATTTACTTTTACTTTTATTGTACAAAGTAGTTACGCTTACATACTTCTTTAGGTAGTATTTAGCGAGGGGGAGTGTTGAACTTTGTTCCATTTCCATCTACTATTATACACAGCCTCATTGCTATATGTAGAATACCTACTATAACTATGTGCACTGCATGGTCTGTGCACCCTTGTCTGTAGTATATAATGACTTCGGTCTACTGTCTATAATATGAGAGAGCTTTATGCTCAAGTCTTTTCCTTTTATTGGAGAAGCAGTCGCCCTAAGTCCTTCTAAGTATATTTACTAACGTCTAACTTCTCTGTCCCCAGATATGTCGTGGTAGGTCATGCCATTGTGCACTCAGCAGTAGCAGTAGCTGCCCTCGACAACAATCTCTTCCTGAAGAAATCACCGAACTAAGGCTTTGTCTTTCAATGATTGATTTTAATGGTGAGCCACAAGTTGCTTTCTAACCACTACATCAGTAGACCACAAAACCATCTAAGTAGAATTAAGTACTGCAGTACGAGAATACATCAGCAAGTTTCGAGGCGTATAGAGTGTGTAATCCGTATAAAAGCATAAGCGCTATGCGCGTTTATGCAACTTCATACAAAATTTGATTGATGGGCTTTATACCCGAGTGTATAAAGCTGATCCGGTTGTAATGTGCGAGGGAACTTATTGCCTTTTGCATTAATATCTGCACTCGACGTAAAATTGTTCGCTATTTGTTTGTATTTGTCTATCCTGTGCCCAGGCATGTAGTCATCGTGTTTAGTCAAGTTTTTCCAAGACCGAAAAAAGCCGGAAGAGCCCGGCAAGTCAGGGTTTAAGCAAAACTTGACTAATCATGATGTAAAGCCTTGACATTGATGAAGGTTTCCTCCCTTCGACATCTCACCGTTGTGCCTTTGGCCCGGTCCACGTACCATGAAGGATATATCTGCACTTCTGCTTACTGTACACTCCGTATGAGATGAGTTTTCGCGCTGCAGCAAGTTGCCCTTTACCCAGCAAGGCACGGGGAGAAACGAATACGAACAAATAGTGAATCGGTTTTCCAATCGAGTGCAGTTCTTGGCCTGCCAAAGGCAATAGGTATTTTTGGAATCCGGCCTTCCACTGCATCATGTGACGTGTATCTGGAGGCTCGGGCTTTGAACCTTTTGTTGATTTTGCTTCTGCGAGTGTCACGTCATCGATTGTGTTCGCTGCAATGTCGAGACTGTTCGCCAGTTGGGAATCTGATTCTGGAGTAATTGGGCGGGAATCAGCCCTCTGCATGATTTGAGAAGATGGTATAGGTCGTGCTTTCGTGCTGGTTGGGTTCAAAAGAGAGAAAGTAAGCACAGTTGCGCAGATAAATATATGGGCAAAGCGGAAAGGCGAGTCGTGACCGAGGCGAGTCGGTTCACAGGTGATTCGATGATGATCGTGCGGAAATTGGGCTCGGGCCGGTCATTTATGAACAAATGTTGTGCAGGACCACAATGTCCACAATGTCCTTGTTCTTCGGCCTATTCCTCTACACATCAAGAGCTAACACATACATAACCATTGAGTTCAACTTCAGCTCGCCCGATCTCTCAGTTCCTCAATATTCAATCCTGAGTACCCGCCGTTATTCTCTTCTCGCCGCCAAGGCACGCACAGAAGCACGTCCATCATTGCCATCATTGGATGTGAATATCGTAAATCAATGCCAGTTTTCGAGTGACGAGGAAGCTGCCTGTGTCAAGGAGGTTTGGTATCAACCTACGAAAAATTCATCATTCAGGACGAAGTCTGTTTTCACTTCAATTCGCCTATGTTCGTCCTGCGAACGAAGTCCTTCAGTCCGAATAAATTATTCCGTCGCTGAATTATTCAAAAGTATTCCCCGACGAGTATGCGGAGCTCGTGAAGAGAATCAGTGAAGAGTCGCTCGTCGACTGATAGGATTTGATATCTCCAAAGAAGGACGGTGGAAAAAGTCACCCTTCATTTTTCTGACTTCGATTGTTTATAAGCCAACTTTGTTGCAGCACACGATGCTTCATTGGCATCGGGACCCACAAAAAAATCCTAACTCTCACCTTTTTGTGCTCTACCCAACGTGCGTTTTGTACGTTTGAATCACCGTGGTGCAAAGAAGGTACAGGACAGGAATTCATACCTGACGAGATAGGAATTTTTATTCCCCACGACAGTTAACGATAAGTAAAAACGTCTAGTGATGAATCCACATCGTTCACTCTCGACACTCAAACACATCTGTTAAGTAGGCTTTTGCTAGTTACGATCTCTTCCTGAAGGAATCACCGAACAATCCTAGTAAGGCTTTGTCTCTCAATGATTGATTTTAATGGTGAGCCACAAGTTGCTTTCTAACCACTATATTAGTATTGACCACAAACTACAGTACGAGATAGGGTTATCATATAATGTGAGTAAATACGCGGTATTGAGTCGGCTTCAAACATCAGAATAGTACAGTTAGACACAATAGAAAAGCGCAGCAGAGTTGACTTGAACTTCCGGAGACGATGTTCAACTTCAAAGGTAATTCCAGCCGGACTCAGGAGTTGATAGAACTTGATAACAATCTCATGTACGTGATATTAGGACTCGTTGACCATATTTATACAAAGTACTTGGGTGAAAGTTTACTAAATACGGTCAGAGGTACCAGTACACTTGGCGGTTCAAGTTGGTTCCGTCCACGAAGGAGGTGTTTATTTACGGGACAAGTCCATGTTCTTGAGAATAAACATTAGTTGGTTCAGGAACTTGAGGGTCTTGCTGACTTGAGAGTTGAAAAAAAAGTCACAGAATTCGGGCGTGATCCGCTAAAACGTCGACTAGGACACCTTATCAGGATATTCCTTGCCCGACTAGCCCGTTGATGTGAGTTGGATCTGATCGACAGATTGGCGAAAAGTACGGATAGAGGCTTATTATAGCCGGAGCAAAAAAAAAAATATCAGATTTTCTACAGCTTACTAGACCCGTAAGTATCTAAGGGACTTCTCTCCACCTGTCATATGAAATAAAAATCTATTCCACTAAGCTAAAAAAAATCAGAATTCTCTAAGCAGATGCGGTTAAACTACCTCCAGTCGTAAGTCGTTATTTTTGGGTGAGACTTTCGACAACTTAGGGCTAAAGTAGGCTAAATTTTTCAATCTTCTTGTGGCGGCTCTTCGAAAGCTACCGGAAGTTGAGTGTACTCACCGGATAACTCAGTAGGACTAAGAGGTAGGTAGGTAGGTAGAGTGAATCGCTGATTTGTGTAATGAACGCTTTGTACATCATGAAAACTGAAATTCTCGTTGTTTTGCCCAGGTTTTTTGTACCTGAACCAAAATTTTGTGAAAATGCTTGTCAAAGTCTCGTGGAATCATATTTCCTGAGCTGGAATTTGCATCGTGTACATATGCACTTGTCTTCATCTCACTGTCAGTGTGAAGATTAGTACTCGACCCTGGTGTGACCTAAGTTCGATTTTAAACTTTGGCCTACTTTGGTTCGCTTTGACCGGTGCTTTGCTCACTTGTTGCCCTCAGTCATTATTTTATACATAACTGGTAGATCCGGAAACTCTGCCAGATCCTCCACCCTACATCGGATTCTCTGGGCATTGGCAGGATTGACGTGGTATGGAACTCCTTCTAGTGCAAAAAAATACCCGGATTCCGAACGAACTATGGATATTTCCAATATGACGCTGTGTTCCGCCGTCAAGGACGCATGTACAAATGGGAATTTGTTGTGAAATTGGCGCCGTCGTGACTCGTCTCTAAGTCTACTCTACTGACAATTGGCCACTGAGGACTGGAGTGAGCAGATGATACATTTAAATGTCAAATAAATTATTGGGAGACTGGTGTCAAATTAGAATCGAGTTGACAACCTCGTCAATGTTTTGGGGTTAAGGCCCAGGGATATGAGGACTGAAGAAGACTGAAGATGGCTGAAAGGATCCATGCACACATATGCGAGGTTGCCAGATTCTCAACAAGGTTTGAGACGTCCCTAAAAATTAATAAGGAATCCAAATTTGGGGAACAATGGAAAAGTTGGCTGCATAGCCACCCACGAGATCTAATGACCACGATTCCATTCAGTTATAGTCATGATCAACAAACACCATGGAATCGAAGAGGTTTTGTATTCAAGTTCGATGGAGACTTTAGAGAAAATGGGAACATGTCTGCACGTTGTCTCATGGAAGTTAGCTGAAAGTAGGGACTATATTGTCCTTCCAAAAGAAGCAGTCTGGGAACAAAAATTTGAGAGGGGATCATATGCCACGCGGCATATCCGTCACAGATGTGAGCTGGAACTTGGATGAAAGTACGCACTCGCCAAGCTCGTAGACTCACTGGGAGGCTTTATTTTGGAGGCTACTCACTCTATTCGTTAGTGGTATAAGCATGTATAAGCATTGTATCGGAGAGGCCAAAGAGGGTACGCACAGCCACTACAACAAAGGATTGATATAGTTGTGGTCGAGCCTACCTCAATTGACAGCTCTGGGCGATCGATCCTCGGCCATAAATCTCATGTATATCGCAAAGTTTCTTTCGTGATCGAATGAGAGTACGAGAAAAAAAGGAATTTTTGGCCTGTGGCTGAAACAGCTATTTGAATGATTGTCTGGAGGATCGTTGTTCTTGTAAATAATGGTCATGGACAATGAAAGAACATACACTCCCTGTCAAAATTTTAAGCCTAGTAAGGTGAAAGATCGGTCAAAGGGGCTGGAAACTACCTGAAAAAGTAAAAGGAGGGACCGCTTACGCAGCATTGGCAGGATTTAACACTCCGCCCAGTAATATTTTTCCCGGCTCCGCAATAAATTTGACACCTCCTACTCCTGACGGCCTCAGAACCTCTATCTGGATCCGTTGTGCCTGCGGAGAGAATTTATAGCGGGTCTCTTTGTCCACCGTGCTCCTTTGCGACGTGCATCCCCCACCTCTTTGACCCAGAGTCTTTCCCAAGTACTCCTTTCCAAACCCTCTTGGGATACCCCAGCCTGCCTTAAAATCTCTAAATCTCTTGTATCTCGTTGTCGATAATCGTTTGTTGCACATCGTTTCTCTCTCTCCTCGTTTCGTTTTTCGTTACAGTTCATCGTTCATCGCTGTTTTCCGCTTCACGCTCCCCTCCGTACGTTAAATATCCCAACTATCTCAACTTATCGTTCATATCTCCTCCCTGCACTGTCTCGCTCCTCTTGTTTCATTTGTCCGGGCTTTTCGTTTTCGTTATTTACGTTTTCTTGCATCTTCCAGCCATCTATCCAGCCTCATCCCTTTCTTTGATTGCTCTCGAACATTGCCTTTCCTCCACTAAAAATATCAACAATGCCACGCCGCGACGATCTTGAATACCCGCCTGGTCTACCAATGCGGTTTGGAACAGGCGGGAACGGAGTTGTCGATGTAGGGGGGATCAGCGGTATGTCTGGTCTGGGCAACGGAATATCGTTGAATCGCCCTACTGGAACTTATACCCCAATTTCTGATGGGCGACGGCCATCTATGGCGTCGCCCTCTGGCTTCACCACGTTCTGGGATCAGCACCAGCAACCCCGAAACGCGGAAGTACCAAACAAACGCAATCCCGGCGGTTCTGAAGAAGGCGCGATTAGCTTCAGTCACGCCCCGAATCTCCCTTCTCTTCCGAACCACCACCAGCCTCCCTCCCCTCCCTTATCTATCTCATACTCGCCCAGCGCAGACAGAGACGCACACCGTTTTCTCGTGTCTCCTACTATCGCGTCACCCTCAACGCCGAATTCTACGAGCAACACCCCGGCCACCTCCAATACGACACGCTCAACGCTCTGGTGGGGCGAATTGGAACCTTGGATGGACGAAGAATACGCAAAGCAAGTTTGCGGGCTCATGGGCTGGGATTCGGTCAACATCAAAGTGCCTCAACCACCACAAGACCCATCGACTGGGCATCAGGCCAACAATCCCGGATATTGCTTTTTAACATTTCCGTCACCCGCCCACGCTGCTTCCGTGCTCGCCCAAGTCAATAATGGCACAGGGGTACAGATCACAATGCCTAATTCCTCAAAACCCTTCTCGCTCAACTGGGCGTCGAACGTTGCTCCACCATTCTCATCGTCAACTCAAATGCAGTCCGACCTTCCTCTACTCTCCAACATCCCCAATCTCGCTGGTCTCGCCGCCTTGCAGCAACCACAACAAGCTCAGCAACAGTATCCGAAGGAGTATAGTATCTTCGTAGGCGATCTAGCCCCTGAGACCTCGAATTCGGACTTGGTAGCAGTCTTCCGCAATCCAGTCCTCGGTCTTCGTAACGATCGTGAACCCAAGTTCATTCGCCCTTTTTTGAGCTGCAAGAGTGCCAAGATCATGCTCGATCCTGTTACTGGGGTTTCAAGAGGTTATGGTTTCGTTAGGTGAGTTTCTAGAGCCTGTCATTATGGTATCGACTCTAAACCAAACGACTCAGGTTCACCGACGAAGCGGACCAGCAACGTGCGTTAATCGAGATGCACGGTTTATACTGTCTTTCACGACCGAGTGTGTACCTCCTATACCTTGATGTATGCGCATATACTCACCTTCATCCGTTTCTTCAGTGCGTATCTCTCCTGCGACAGCCAAGTTCAAGCCTATGGCACCCCTGGAGCAACAACTAGCTCAGCAGCTTCGATATTCTGTGACAGACCCTGCACAAGTTCAAGCACTTTCCCAACTCGCCTCCATTCCAGTTACCGCGTCCTCTGTGGGGCAGACTAAAAGCGTGTCTGCCCCTATCGCTGCTGGGAATAATACCTCTACTAACAATGTTTCCGCGTCTTCTATCACTTCTTCTAGTTCGGCCAACTCTAATGGCAGTCTGGCTTCTACGGCAACCGCGTTCAGCTCCGTCTCATCCGACGACATTATGAATCAGATGGGATACGGATCTTCAGGATCTACTGGAGCCGACACTACCCCGAAGAGTGCTGCATCCACCGCCTCTCAGACCACGGCAGATGCCAACACTCGATACATGATTTCTGAAGAGTCTTGGAAGCATCATGCTCAGGCTCGTGCCATTCTCGGAAATCTGATTGGACCTAATGGAGAGCAGCTTACCTCGACTGATCCATACAACACCACTGTCTTCGTTGGTGGCCTGTCACCCCTCATTTCGGAAGAAACGCTTCGCACTTTCTTCACTCCTTTCGGAGACATTCACTATGTACGTCTTCCTTCAGTGCACACCGGCTTCTTGATCTAATATTTCTCTATTCAGGTCAAAGTCCCTGTCGGGAAACATTGTGGTTTCGTACAATTTGTACGTAAGGCCGATGCCGAACGTGCCATTGAGAAGATGCAAGGCTTTCCAATTGGCGGAAGTAGAATTCGTCTGAGCTGGGGAAGGAGTCAATGTCAGTCACTTTTTCTTTTATTTACAATACCTTAATGACAGTCTTCTTCTTCCAGACAAAGCCGCCCAAGCAGCTGCCCAGGCTGCTCAAGCTGCCGCTCTCCAATCCCAACTTCCTGTTTCGTTGCAGAATTCTCTTGGTTCACTCACTCAAGAGCAAGCTGTACAGCTCTTGCAAAAGTTGACGATGCAAGGATTCCTAAACCCACCTTCCTCGATGTCGTCTGCCCCAGAGAATGTTCTCAACAATAATGGATCCTATAGTTCTGGAATGCTGGGTCATAACGGGGTCGAGTCCGTTCATCAGCGTGCTACAGCCGGGTTCTACGGAGACGAGAAGCTCCGTGCTGCCCATCTGTCTTCACGGGAGGATCTTTTGCAGCCAGGACAGAATTTTTCTGATATCTTCCAAAACTACGACGTCTTCTCTGCATCGCAGGAAGGCAGGCAATCGTCGTTTTCGCCATTCTCTCCTGATCCCATGAATCTGTATAGCTCGGTGAATAATCCCAGTGCCAATCCTTTCTCGCACTCTCAGCTAGCTTCACTTTCCACGGAAAGCATCCTCAAGGAGCGACGAGACTCCTATAGTACTCGTTCTCCTGTAAGCGCGGGTCCGGAGGGCAAGACATTTCCACCATTTGGATCACTCAATTCCACCTCTTCAGAGGATGGAAACGGCCGGAATGGGATGGACAGGCTCTCCCCAACCTCTGCACGCTCCCCTAGTGCTTCTTCAAGATATCAACTTTTCCAAGGTACCTCGCCCATTGGTTCCGGCCGTGAAGGCTCGCCGCCTAACTTGAACATCGGAAATGGTAGAATTCCTGTCCCGATTTCCAGGCCATCTTCTGGACAAGCTCCCGGTTCTGGGGGATTGTCTGCTATTGGAGCTGGAGGCCTCAGCCAAATGGGATCCGGACGTGGTAGCGTTGTTGCCAACGTTCCCAGTCTGGGGGGTTATGAAGCCGTTCATGACTTGAACGGCACTATGGCCAAGTTGGACTTGAGTGAGAGAGAAAAGTACGCCCGGCCTTGGGCTTCCAAGTCTCCTGCAGCAAGTTCCGAGAGCAGTGGTACCTCGGTACAATTTCAGCTGTCCATGGACGATGGTTCCAGTGCTTCAGCTATAGACGAACGCAGAGGGTCTCAGTAAATGATCGGCGTCGACTTCTGTGATTCTCAACCACTCGCTTATTGGTGCCACGTGCATTATTTCCATTCACTTCCAGATTTGATCAATTATCTCTTTTCCTTTCTTGGATATAAATCTCTTGCGACTTCTCTTTCACGTACAACGATTTCTACCACATCTTAAACGTTATATTCGATTTTTCTTTGATTGTGGTTTCTCTTTTACAAAGAAGTGCGCCCTTGTCTTCCGTATTTTCTGCATCGCCCGGCGACTCTAATCGGAGAAGCCGTTTTACGACCCTTTCGTACATAACCACCTGCGGATCCTCCTTTGTGTCGTTTTCCTTTCATCTCCTTTCATCTCCTGTCTCTTGTCTATCGCTCGTCTGCCACAGCTCTTGTTTTGTTTTGTCTAATTGTTGAAAATGTTTACTATACAGCGTTCGAGTTCTCTCCATTTCTCTTTCTTATCATCGTGATTCCTTCCAAGTCCTGTTCGCACATTCTTGTCGTTACCTCTGTCCTCGATGTTTCCGCTTTTTAGTAACCCGTGTCATATGTTTTGCGTCGTAACAAATGAAACATTATTGTCAAGCTCTTTCGAGCCATATTTTGATCTTTGAATCTCCGACGTAAATCTTTACGAGACAAATGTTGTAGCATACTAAATTGAGAGAGAGCTATCTGTTTGCGGAAGTGGAGATGACAGACTCAGGGAAAGAGAGAGGAATCAGAAGCGGTGGTGTTGCAAACACCTTCCAAGCAACCCTTGAATAAATAGTAGGGGAAGTCGATTATTTTTGTCGAAAAGAAGATATTCTGAGTACGCGGTGGTTTAAAGTAGTACTTAATGTGAAGGGGCGATAGAAGCTGTACCAATTAAGGTCCCCTGAAGCATGAGGATGAACGGTGATTCGAGTGCTGGTGACCTCAGAACTGAATATCAAGCCTCACTGTCAGACTCGGTGGAACCTGCCTTTCTCCGACAGTAAAGTATGAAGAGGTCCCTACGTCCCCACGAATGGATAGCAAGAACACCAAAGCCTAGTACGGCTTGAATTTCCGGGACGCCTTGAGTTTCTCCACTTTGGCTTTGTCCATCTCCCAATTTTTCTTCAACTCCAAAAGCTCTAAAACCAACCGAGTACATCAGCCTCAAACTCGAAATAGCAACGACTAAAAAGAAGTAAACATACCCTTCCTCTGCTTCTCCGCCTTTTGGAAAGCATAAAAACTTTCCTTTTCCTTCCTAGTCTTTCTCTTCTTTCTCCTACCTTCACTTGCTTCCCCACTCTCCTGGAATTTTTTACTAGCGACTCCAACCCCACCACCCAACGTTTGTCCGTATGCACCACCACGGGTGACCAAAGTGAACCCGTCTTCGTCCACGATAGCCTCTCCCTTGCGGTATTTGGACTTTTGTTTTGTTTTTGCAACTTCGAACTCGTATAGCTCCATCGCACTGTCGACGTGTTCCCGTACAGAGTCCAGAGGAGGTCTTAAGGAGTCGTAAAGTGTCATATAATGGGCGAGTCCAGATGGTTCTTCGATTTCAGACGAAGCTGAGGAGCTAGGCCAGGGTCGAGGTTTAGCACTATTCGATGACGATTGTAGCGAAGAGAGGCATCGATCCATGGAAGACTCGTCGAGAAAGACGACATGTGCCGATTGTCCTGTACCTCGTAATTTTCGTAGAAGTTTGGTGGGTAACGGAATGACCTTTGGTGGCTCATTTTTCTTCTTGGAAGTTTTTTGTCGTTTTCGGGATTGAGAGTTATCCATAGCAACGTTTTGGTTTTCATCAGCCATGTCTTCCGCTCCGTCACCTTCCATGTCTTCATCTTCCTCGTCCTCGCTAGTCTCATCCTCTTCTTCTGCCTCTACATCCTCTGCTCCATCTGAATCGAAGACTATTCGCTCTACTGTACCAAAAGGCTTCAACAGTATTATCACATCTCTTTCTGTAGCATCTGGAGGTACATTGACCAAAAACAACGTTCGTCCATTAGGCCAAGGGTTGTTGGTGGATTTTTTGGAGGTAGTATGAGCTCGTGCATAGATGAAATGAGTACTCGTGCTAGAGTATGTTACAGGTAGCACTTGTAACCCATTTATCGAAACAGAGGAAGACGTAGCCATTTTTTTTTCGCGTGTTGAAATGGCCGATAGGCAAGAAACCGCGATTGGTGTTTGGTGCGGAAGCACATGCCAAATAGTAGTACGCCAGCTCCGGTCTTCCGGAATCTACTATGTAAGAATCAAGTAGGTTTAATACTGGTTGACTGCGCGCCCTTTGATTCTAAATGAGTCTCTACCCTTAAGCTTGCAGATATGCACACAAAAAAACGATGACCACTGCAGGACTCGAACCTGCAACCTTTTGGTACACTCAGCAATCGAAGCCAAACGCGCTACCATTGCGCCAAGTAGCCATGTTAAACAGCTGTCCTGTATCATGTATATACCGATTTACAGCTTTGACAAAGGCTGTGCGGCTTCGAATACCTCAGTACCCAAAATTTTTGCCGGAGTTTCTGGATTGTCACACAGAGATTTGCGCCCACTCGAGGGTCCACACTCGATAACGTCCTTCCAAAGTCTTGAATCTCAGGAACGTCATTGACTCGTTGTAACTTGTGTACTGCGTTGCGCTTTGTATTGATTTGACTGAGGAAAAAATTAAGTTATAATATATATATGCACAACTAAATCCTATGTAGATGAAGAATTAAGAAAGTCCAACCCAGAATACTGAAACAAAACCACAAAGGAAAACTATGGATACAAAGTTGGTACTACTTGGTGCGACGTCTATTCTAAACTTTATTGCTATCATTAGTCCGTCATGACTTCGTGAACTGTACGTTGAGAAAGTGAGAATGAAGAATCAGAGGGTTTGCGTTTCGAGTTCATTACTATTAGACTTGGGCTTCCTTGTTTCTCTCCTCTTCTTGGAGTTCCTTAGCAATTTTGAGGTCCTGTTATTGAGAAAGTCAACTCGGGACTATTGGTGATGGGGAAAAAAAAAGAACGTACAAGACAAGGAGCAAACTTGCTGTGTTCTCTAATTCTCGCTCCGTATTTGTAGAACAAGAACGGAATAGGTGCCAAGAGGAGCCCAATGAGTCCGACCAGTGTCGAAGCCCAGTTGATACCCAATTTCGTGTACATTTGGACCGTGAACAAAGGGAAAGCAGCTCCGACCAGGGATCGAATGACAGTGTTTGCAGCAAATGCCGATGCGCTATACATCCTGAAGAAAGCATGAGTTTATGTCTAATTCAAGACGAACGAAACTCTGAGATACTCACAGATACGTGTCGACAAGATAGCTCAAGCAAGACATAAAGATCAGACTGATACTGGTTCCTAGTACCACCGTAGCAACTGCTGGTACTGCCCAGTGGATGCTGGGATAGTTACCAGTCCAACCGAGCCAGAAGCTACCAATGACGAGGATAGGTCCTCCAAGCATAGCACCGTAGAGTCTCATTTCGGCTGGTGGGAATCCTCTCCATTTGTCCGAGATGTCGGAGACGCGTTGGGAGAAGCGGAAATTGATGATGGCTCCGATTGTCGTGCCGATGCCGACACCGATGAAGATGAGTCCATTTTGAGAAAGAGTGAAGCCTCGGGTCTCAATGAAAATAACGGGGAAAGCTTCGAACACTGATAAAAAGAAAGGAGAAAGTAGGTGTGAGTTGAAGCTCGAAGGAAGGACAGAACGGAATTTGGGCTTACGTGCATATAAAACACCATAGACGACAGAGAGATATATCGTGACGAGGACAAGGATGGGCTCTTTGGAAAGCATGATGAATGGGCGATAGATAGTTCGATGAAGAGTGTTTCTGAATGACCAGTCCTGTTTTTCGTGCTCAGCGATAAGGTTCTTATTTGCCACCGGGTCCGCTTTACGTAAACGTTGAGCCTAGAAAACCACGGTTAGCTGTCAAGTCCGAACCGAATGGACGTCGAAAATGTACCTTTTTCTGGAGAATGACTGGTCCGTATGTTTCGGGCATCAAGAGAATCATCAGGATAGTTGATGCTCCAGCGAATATAAACATGATCCAGAAAATCCATGCCCATGATAATGAGCTTTCGGCGACGCTGTATAAGGGAAGCAATGAACACCAAGTAACAGGAGACACATGTCAAGAACTTACAATCCACCGATCAATGGTCCAAGAACAGGTCCAAGGAAGACACTAGCAGAGAAAATGCTAGTGGCTGGTCCCCTTCCTTTTGCCGGCCAGATGTCGGCAAGAAGCCCTGTGTAAAGACGATTCAATACATTCCATACAAATGTCGATCACTTAAACCTTACCTCCACCAACGGTAAGGGGCGCCACAGCGAAGAAACCAGAGAAGAATCGTGTGACGAGAAGTGTTTGGATGTTCGGTGCTAGTGCTTGACCGAGTATGAAGAGAGTGTAAATTATCAACGCGACCATCATGACTGGTCTTCGACCAAGCAATTCACTCCCGGGACCTGCAATCAGGGGCTGTATAGAGTTGAGAAATGTGAGGGTGAAACGAGTGAGGCTGCCAGCTTACCCCAATGACATATCCCAGTAGGAACACACTGGTGATCAAATATGATACTTCATGTGAGATCCCGAAGCGTTCAATAATTCGTAGAGTCGCTGAAGTAGGTGCAGAAGACGCAAAGGTGCTGCACAGAATGCGTTCAGGATGCTGATGGTAATGCAGGAGTAATAAGAATTTTTCAAACGTACACATTGACTGTTATGGATGCGCAGAGAATGGTTATCAACCATTTCTTTGTGTTGGACCAGTTCTGTGGGTTTGTGGGATCATCGGGACCGTCCCAAGTTACGAACTTTTCCTTCTCCTCAGATTGAGGTTCTGAAACTTGTTGAACGTATGTTTCGGGTTCATGAACATCGTCGTTGGCATATTTCTTGATACGTTTTTCTTCACTAAGAATTTCTTGTTCTAAGGCGTGCCGTGTTCTATCGATAATAGTAATGGATGAACGGGGGGTATTCTGAACGGTTAGAGTGCCGGTCGTGGGGCGCGACATTGGGAAGGAAAGAGGGAGAGGTGAACTCCAAAAAAAAATAACCGCATTTTTGTACTTTCAGAAACGGTAGATCGGTTCGTTTTCGAACCGATTCACCGTCTTATTCCATGAGTAAGATTCCTCCGTAAATTACTCATCCATGTGCAGGGAAATTTTTCTTCCAAAGGTCGGGACTCGGTGATGAGGGCCCTTGAGATGACTAATTTAGTCAGCTATCCTTTTGCCTCTTCAAAAAAAGCCATGATAAGAGTTTACCTTGTGAACATAAATGAAGTCGGGGTATCTGATTAGGACACGAGGACTACATCGAGTAGTTCAGGTGCACAGATACTCGAGTTTCGAAGGAAAAGTGCTCGAGAGCGTTTGTTTGGTATAGTTATTTTCAGAGGGTTTCCGCTTCAAGTTTAGCGCGACCGACCGACGCGCACAGTTTACCTAAAACCAATCACTCAACGATATGTGCACTACAGTCATCGCGACATCGGGCTCGATCAGTGTACAGTCACTGACATCGATCAGCCTGTCTTTAAGGCGGCCTTCAGCTTTGTAATTATCTTCTTTCGATATCAACAGCAAGCAACAAGTAGTCTCGAAGTTGCAGACGATCTTGTCTGGACTTTTACATGGAGTGTCCGCCTTCATTCCGGAGCTTGGCTTACTATCCCGAGTATCGTGTGTACTATTTTGCCGCTATATTACCGACGGTATGATGGCGGCCATCCGAGCTGTGCTTGACATTGGCAAAATTAGGCAAAAATCTCATCAAAGCCTCCTACATAATTTGTCCGTATCCAAAGCCGTCTGCATCTCAGATCACAGCAGGACGTCGACCTCTACATTATACATTATGGCCTGTAAACAAGATTTCTCGACTTGGCATGAGGCTGGGAAGCTCGAACTGGTCTTCGAAAATATTGGTATGTAATATTTTGTCCGACTGTCCCTCGAGCTCTTTACGATCTTGGTTCACGCATACGGCAACATGAACGATCCATTTCTGTTATGGAGTCTCAGTCAATACTTAGATTCAAACTGTTATCATCAGGTCCTACTGTGTATATTATACTTGCGTGGCGCAGAATTTCTTCCGTACCGACACTCAGTCATCAGCTCGTACCTGCTCGTACCTGCTCGTACACGTTTTACTAAGAATGCCCTGCAATCGCGACGGCCATGGAACATCAGTCTGCGTGGCCAGGCGGCATATATTTCCGCTCTATGCGGCAAATACATAGGTCGGGTTAAGGAAGACCGAAGACGTGGGAGACACAGAACTCTGTCTTCGCCCTCAATGGGTCAGTACCTTTATGCAGTGTCTTTACTCAGTCGAGTTCTTGCGATGTTTTGACTCATTCTCTCGAGGGGTGAAAACAGTAGTGTCTGGTACGGGTTTACTTCTACATATACACTGACGAGGTGTTCTTAAACGAGTCCTTGCTACCTCATTACATCATATGGCGAGATGCAAAATTACTCGAATGCTCTTGGAAACGCCAACTGCATTAGACGGTTTTTATCCGTTGCCCGTCTTCGCCGACAGATCTGTACATACTTTTTTCGGCAGGCGCCGGTAGGGACCTATAGCTCTTCGTACTGTAACTTTGGTGCATACCAGTACCCTCAAGTCGTGAATAGGTATATTGACTCTCAAAAAGCATGAACCTCTTCAGAATTTCACTACAGTTTACTTGCCAGTGTTTTTACTGGTTGAGACCTTGCCGATGGTATGTTTTCTCATATCAGTCCTCTGGGTCTGCGGCATACTTACACGGATGTCATATGGAAACATACATATGATGATCATTATCCCCGTGTCGACTATGTACTGCTTCGAATTAACGAGCAATGCGTGCAGATCATTAGCAAGAGTGCCACTGGTCAATGTCATCTTTTTCTTAGTCAACAAGCTGTTTCTTTGAGGCCACTTCGAAGAGTCTAAAACGAAATCAAGAATACTGTACATTTAGACTGACTAGCAATATACATATCCCTCCAGGGTCGACGTTACGATCAGGGGTTGCGTATGTTACCCACAATGTAATATACACATCCGGGGCTGATACAATGACTTGTAACAAAGTGTGTCCGTTTCACGGAAGTCGCTAATCTTGAGGGCATTTTGGAGTCTGTTTTGGAGGAATCCGCCACACCTTCCTCACGGTCTCCTGTCAGTGGCGCGATGCCCTGACAACCTCGTTCCCGGAATTGCTGTACACGGCCTCTCTATTTTCTGTTTCAGTTATGCATGTACTTGCAATTGGTCCGACTACGAATAAAACATATACATTTTTGGATAGGACTCTTGATTTGTCGCGAGTCTGACGCGTCTAAATAACGAGAACCTTACATAATCCCACAACAGACTTGCCAGACAAGTTGCTTTCCTTCTTCGATTTTTCTTTCCTTAACTCCAAGTGTCTGCAGAGTGGCGTTTGTTGAGGTTCGTATTCCTGTTCCCTTATGATGGACTCTGAAGGACTTAAACTGATGCTCATTCCATGCCAGTGATTTAGAGACCGGCCGTCTGTACGGTACACTGCTGGAGCGATATGCCCCGTCGACCTTCAGCTGCAATCACGAATAATATCTCAAACTCCTCTATGAACTCTTCTCAAACTCGAGTTCACAAGAACAATGACTCCCATCACCACATATTTGGGCAATCCCAATCCTCAACTTCCCTGGGGGCTTCTGCGACACCTCAGAACAAAATCATCGCAGTTTTGGTCAATCGATTAAAGAACAAAGTGAGTGGTCGGAATCTCGTCCACCACTAAGCTTCTGACGTTTCAAGCGTCCCACATAGTTACCCTGCAATTCTGGTGTACATCTCGACCATTTGGAGGCTGATAATGCTACACAACAAGCTATTGATGCTTTGATCAACCTCTCTCATGAAAGTCTCGATATGATTGCGTTTAACTTGGGGGAGCTGCTACAACGTCTTGCAGAGGTGTGTGTTTACGGTATTCGAGCAGACTCTCTCTAATAGTTGGAAGTAGCAAGGAAACACAGTTGAGATTCTGCAATCGCAATTATTCATTCTCAAAGTTCTCTCGGTAGCAATGGCTTCTAGATGGCTCTCAAGCAACCCTCGGTCTAGCTCTAGAACGAGTAATGATGATGCGAAACGAACTGCTACCCGTCCCGGGCCTGCCGACCAACCTTCCACTCCTGTTCCTTGGTCTGAACCTCCACCCCTGGAGGAGAGCTGCGCCAAATACATCTTGAGTGTCATGGTACTGTTTCTTAGACAGACCACTGTGCAGGATGATTCGTTGCTGATGCCCTCAAGCCCCTTCTCCGACGTCTCCTTCCGTGATTATGAGACTGCTGACGCGCTCGAAGTGTCTGACTTGCCTGAAGTAGCAGAAAATGGGACCTCTGGGCCGCGTATCGCCGATTTTCTGAAACAAGAGTTACGCACACGTCCCTCTTCCAGTTCGTTCAAGTCTACGGGAAAGATGAGCACGAGTTCCTATATTCTCGTCCCAGGAAGCAGTGCCGTTTACGAGAAGACCCATATGTCCTCAGTCAAGTCGGCGACATCGTTGAACAATCACATCAGGAAGTTTGCCGGAAGGATCATTTTCCACATCTCTGCTTCCAACTGGAAGGTGGTGTTTCATCGTTTGAGAGCCAA
Organism: Dendrothele bispora CBS 962.96; assembly: GCA_004369135.1. Classification (NCBI taxonomy): domain Eukaryota; kingdom Fungi; phylum Basidiomycota; class Agaricomycetes; order Agaricales; genus Dendrothele; species Dendrothele bispora. The sequence continues at coordinate 128,942 of ML179068.1, read as the reverse complement.
GATCCATATGATGGCGTCCGACGACATTTCTGATACAGTGGACTTGCATATACTCACTCACAGTGTGCTAGACAAGCAAAGATTGTTCCATGTGTTTAATGGTGTGCCGATTCTTTGTTCGCTTCTTTCGAGTCTTGTTGCTCATGATTTTATCTTACAGAGCTTTCTTCTTTACTCGTCAATATGAATCCCGAAGCTCATAGAGCGATCGCCGGGCCACTACGATCTGCTATCTGGTCGTGGGTTGATCACTTCCCGTCCGAGTTCAACGAGGCCATCCGCTCTCGAGGCAAGATGGAAGGTGTTTCTGGTGTATTTGATCTCCTATACACCAAGTCTTCCGGATCAGAGCGTGTGCTTTGGCCGTGCTTGGTCATTTTGCATTGCATCAATCCTGAACGTGTCACATCGGATATACAATCTATCGGTGCCGCAACTGGTGGACGAGCAAGTAACAGGGCAGCAAAGTTTACTGAAGAAGTGATGCGTCCATCGAACTACTACTCGAAGCTCGGACAGGCTTCGTTAGTTTGCGCTACCGATTTGTGTCGAGCAGCTATGAATGTGAAGGCTGGTCTAGACGAGGTACCCTTGCAGATGTTGGCATTTGATGTAGCTCACGAAATCAAGGTCATTTTCATTCTGTCTGTCTCTGATGCATTCCTCATCTCCTCTCTAGAGTCAAATATTCAATCCATCACGTAAAAGCTTCTGGGAATACACTGAAGAAATTGATGTTGCGCTCTTCGCAGAAGCTCTGGTCTCAATATTCCGCTTTTCACCAGAAGAAGACGCTCTCGCACTGTTTTCGGTCTGCGTTGAAGCCGAGCGTTCAGAAGCAGTCAAGATATGTGCTGTGAGAGCTGCCCTGACTCTAGTCCAAGAGGTGAGGTGATCTCGCTTTGAGTATGTCCAGTCGTCTCATTTGAATGCGCCCAGGCTCCACGCTTTGTATGGCAGAAGCCCTTGACAAAGTTAGAGAGTCTCATGGCACCCCGTCTTCGGGCGATGCACTTGGTAACCTTCATAATCGTTTGATTCATATACCCTAGCATCTAAAGCTTCCTTTAGGCAATCTGTTCTCGTCGTCCTGAAGTTGATACGGTTGGTATCAGGCGCAGCGCGTCATATCCGAAGGTAAAGCACACACACTCGCAGCCTCTTACCGACAAAGAGCTTCTCGTACTAGCGATTCTGTCGCTATGGCGAGCACACACACCTTTTTTCCTAAGTGAAATGAAAGAGGAGCAGGAAGAGGAGTGGTCTAATGGTGCCGTGAAGGTCTGGGAGAGTCCACTGAACATTGCCGTCAAGATTTCGGCTGCTACCGCTTCTTTGCATGAAGCAAAGATGGCTTTCATGATGAAGTCACACGTTTTAGGACAATATGGTGGTGTCAAGTGGTTGCATTTTGCTATGTTTGTGATCTTTTTACCCAAGAAAATTGATTGCTATACTGAACACTGTTTCTAAAGGATAACTACACTTACCAGCGTGGTCACTTCTTTGATGAATGACCGAACCAATGTTGATCACCAACGATTGTGGACGCGTTATACGCTACAGATTTTGGAGCTTTTCAGGAGACCGGCCGAGGCATGTTTTGAAGTCTAATCACGTTCGCTAGTCTCTGACCTAGTGTCAATTTGAATAGCACCAAAATATCAACGCCATTCAGCGTAATCCCGCGCGTGTTCCTGCATTTCTACTCACAGAAATTGCGTTGCTCGTGACATTGCCTTCCGCCGATAATGGCATTTCACATCTCGCCGCCCAGGGTCTTCGACTGTTGGCACATCTTGAGAACCAGTCAGGTGCACCTGTGAATCCCACTGTCAGTGAAGATGACCAGCCGAAAAGATATCCCGTTTATGACCGTCTCGGTGATCCAAAAATCATCGTTGTTGGAAGAGTTGGCCATCAGAAGCGTGTCAGGAAACTCTTGAGACTCATGCCTTATTGCGCCGCTGTGAACGTTGCCGTATGGTCTGAATGTTATTGGAGATGGAGAGCGTTGTTGGAGTTTGTCGTTGATGAAATCGGTAAGAATGGGGACGATGCCACTATCAGGAAGGGAAGATCAAACGATACCATTACTGTATGGATTTTTTCTTACTTTGGGTCGAAGTAAACTGATCTCCCTCGTTCAATTCAGGAAAAGATCTGTCAATGGCAAAATTTGACATTATTTCTGGCTTCTACTGCAGGCACTTGTCTTCAAGAACATGATCCTGTCCTTCTGGCTTCTGCTATCCCTGCCAAACAGATTCCAGATAAATTGCGTAAATTGGAAAGTCCTGTGACTCATGTGACGACGTTCGTCAACGATCTCACTGCGCTACTCATTTTCGAGGATGTGCAAATCAGAGATACTGCACGAGAGGCCTTAGGCGCTGAATTGAGCTCTAGGTTGTACAAGACAATACTCAAATACTTTGACGAGTGAGGTCACTTTCAGACTGCCTGTCATGCTTGGACTGACTGGTTTTTTAAGTGTTGTTGGATCTGTTGCTGAATCTTCTGACAATAAGGAGATACGAGAGATCACTAGCAAGGATAACATACTTCTCTTTGCTGACCAGGTGCGAATTTGCCTCGTTCGTGTAAGAAAACTTTCTGACCAAAACACACTCTTTTGTCACAGTTCATTGCTGTACTCAAATTGATCACCGAGCATACTTCAGCACGACAAGAGATTGTCAGCATTGACATCGGTCCGACTTTGGAGGGCCTCGCATTACTGATTGTTGAATATGGCACATCAGAATCTTCCCGCATCAAGAGCAAGTTCTGTGTTCTTTGCGAAAGCGTTTGTGATCGTACAGAATCTTTGATGCTTCGAAAAGACAACATCACTCGTAAAAATTTGCTGGAGACTATAATTACTTGGATACAAACACCTGACGTCAGGCTCATACTTTATGTTAAGCTTTCTTTGTCTGACTTTACTATCTTTCAGCCAACTCTAGACAGTGCCTACGTCCAGTATGAACTGAACATGGCTTGCTTGCGGACTATCGTAAAGCTCCTCGATCGACTTCAGCTCGGCTCACCAGAGGCTGCAAATGGTGACGATACCGTCCATACCGTTTCTCGACTATTCAACAGATATTCAACCATACTTCTGAATGGGTTCGATTACTGCCAAGCTGAGCCCCCGGTTAGTCTTCAGCGCCATCTCTCCTATTCATCTCGTTAAAATCTGGTGAAAAGACCTCAGATAGTGTGTCCGAACTAGGATCAATGCAGATAGTAAGGCCGTTTTATCTTTAGGGTCGCGTACCTTAAGTAACTTTTCCCAGAGAATGCGAAGTTCCAACCGCGAAGCCGAGCTGCGCGAGCTCATCATAACTGGTCTTTCTCACCTTGTCAGTGCCAACAGCGAAAGCGGATTCAAGCAATGCTTGCCTCTAGCTTACCACGAGGACAGCCGAAAGCGAACGATTTTTACTCATGTCTTTGCTCGAGTAATAAGTCAGGGGACCAAGTTTGACGCCAAAGACCAGACTGTAGGTAGTAATGGACAGCATCGCCTGGTAGAGGTAAGTATCACGCTGGTACCTTTGACCTCCAAATCTAATACGACCACCTACGTACAGCTCGTTAAAGAAGCTGATGTAAGTTCAGAACGGCAATTGTGGCTCACTCACTGAACCGCGATTATTAGATGACATTGGTGATCGCGTTGTGCGAAACTTGTCCGCCCACCGAGGTTGATGGCATGATCTCTGTCCTACTGAATCTATTCGACACTCGAACGTCCCTTATAAAGCTGATCAAAGTCATGATCGACCGTGAGGTTGCAAACACAGGTGAATCAACTATCTACTTAACCGAAGACTGATGATCAATCGTCTACAGAGAACGACGCGGCTTTGTTCAGAGGTAACAGCACCTGCACACGTTTCTTGTCGGCCTTTGCAAGAGTACATGGTTACAACTACCTCCGCAGCTTGGTCGCTCCCCTGATCAAGTGTATGGAGTCTCTGCCATCGGGACAAGGATATGAGTTGGATCCCGCAAAGGCCGGAGAGCAAGACGTCGTTCAGAATAGAAAGAACGTCGAGTTCGTTGCGGAATCTTTTCTTCAGATCATTGTGTCTTCTACTTCAGCTTTACCCTCGTAAGTGTAACTTCTGTTCTGGTATCATCAACTAACTTCTGCTCAGTATGTTCCGTGAAATCTGTGTGCATATTGCCAAGACCGTGTTCGTTATTTTTTGGATGTTCTCGTCAATTTGAATGTCTGGTTTGACTTCCTTCCTTAACAGTTATGATAGATGGCCCGACGCCAAGTTTGCAGCACTGGGTGCTTTTGTTTTTCTGAGGTAATAGGTCTTTTAATCATGTCTCGAGTTACCTGTAATTTTCTGTCGTTAGGTTCATCTCTCCTGCAGTCGTCACACCTGAGACGATAGATCTGGAATCGCCGAACGATAGCCTCCGACGCGGTCTCACTTTAATTGCGAAGATCATTCAAAACTTAGCTAACAATATTTTCTTCGGAAAAGAGGCCCACATGATGGTTCTCAATGATTTTCTTCGAGACCATATTGCTCACGTCACTCGGTATTTGAGCGAGCTAAACGTAAGATGTACTCCCATGATTGATCTTCTCATACTTACAACACCTATAGCGTTACACTCCTGGTGAAGGCGACGATGACGAGTGGCTGGGTACCGCTGCAGATGACACGGATATTGCTGTTCTCCACAGGTTCTTTGACAGGCATGCGGACAAGATTGGGAAGGAGTTACTCAGTATCACCAAGCCATCTGCTGACAGCGGAAAGCGCGCATGGGATGCTTTATGTACTCTCCTCGTAGACCTCGGTCCCCCTCTTGAACCTCCAAAACCGTCGATGCAATACAGCAAGGAACACCGTCTTTATAAAGACTTGATGGCTCGCCACGAGGGCAAATCGACAGATGCCGTTCAACATATTTTCGTCAGCACTGGCCTGTCCTCAGTGAGCTCCTCTCCTCACGTATATTCCAAAATCGTTTTTCATTTCAGATCATAGGATCCGCATGATCCAGTCTATTTCGTGCTCCGGTTCAACAAAATTGACGTGGAAGCTTTAGACCTAGAGCTTCTTATGTATCATATGTTCAAAGTAAGGGTTGTTATTCCATGCCACGAGAATATTTCTGAGAGCCTTTCCCTTCTCAGCTTTTGCTATCTCCAGAATACCAAGATGCATATGTCGAAATCGTTGTGGATTGTACTGATTTAACGTCGATTTCCGAATTACCGATTCCCTGGGTCAAAGTAGCCATTGAATTTATTCCAGCTGATATTCGTTCAAAGATGTTGAGGACTCACTTCCTCAATCCGAATACGCTCACTCAAAAATACCTGCGCAGAATGTACAATATCTCTTCTGGTGAGATCCCCAAGTCCTCTAACGCTCCACATTGCTAAGTTTCTACAGGCAATTTCTTTTTTGGCGAAGTAAAGACATGGTCGTCGATATCTGATTTGCTTCCACATGTTCCTGCGACTGTCATTGAGTCTCCTGCCCTTAATGATCCATGTAGGTGTTTAAATTTCTCGGTGTCAAAGACACGGTCCCCTAACTTTCCAACAGTGAGCCTAGAAAAAGAGCCTTCTGACCTTTTTGCTGAAGTCACTATGAAAATCGACCAAAACCGAGTCCCTGTAAACTTGACAATCGGTATCACTCACATACGCATAACATCTGTAAGCTCCGAGAAGCCCCCTTGTGCTAGCTGAGTCTGATGTACGTTTATAGATCCGCGCCGTCAACGTCTCACCAGGAATTGCATGCAAATCTACCGACATTATTCTACTAGCGGACGTGAGCGACGTCTATAATGTTCAAACGGGTCAGGAAACGAACGAATTCATAATTCGTCGTAGCCGTCAAGGTGATACACTGTATTTCACTTCTCCAGCCCGAGAAATCATTATCAGGGTGGGTCTTTTCCCTTGAATCTCGTCCATATTCCCTCTATCTTATCATCCAACTTTAGACAATACGGGCGGCGAAAGCGCGCCTCAGAGATCACCAAAATCCGATAGCAGATCGTTTTATGCGGTTTTCTAACGTCCCTGCAACCTTGCTACATGTTGGATTCCTTAGTGTGGATATGTTTGACGAAGAGCTCCGTGCCGGTGCATATGATCTGTTAGGGGCGGTTTGCAAGTATCTGAACTATGAGAAAGGTCCTGTTGGTTCCAAAGGTAAACTTTACTGATCTTCTGTACCATGTGTATACTTACGACCTTATAGCCGGATTTATTCCTGGCGATATGATGGCGTTCGTCATCAACCTAAGCGGTCGCATTGCACAGTTTGCGCCCCAGCTTACCTTGGACTTCATTTCTGAGGTTTCGACAGGAATCGTTACCATGAAGACAAACCACCACATTCTCCAGCGAATCAACTGTCTCCGTTACATGAGCCCTTGGATCAAGAACCTTGACATGTTCGCAAACCCACTAAGCTCATTTTATGACCGTTCGGGCGCCAGACTGCGCGATTGTGTACGGGTGATGAGTGACTTGGCAGTTGCAGTACCAGAGGTATGTAACAGACTTTCTTTGTAGGCGCAAATACAGATTGTTTTCCTTCCAGTTGGCGACGAATGCTGTACAAAAGTATGTTTGGTCCGAAGTTGCAAGGCTCGACAGCGGCGTTGTCGACATAATCTTTGACGAGCTGGTACGAACGGCAACCGATGGAGGAATTGGATCCCACCGGTGTGAAACTATCGCCCATTCAGTCGCCGCTTTATCATGTATAAGCGTTCGTGGCCGGCTACACGCCAAGTTGCGCAAAGTACGATTATCCTTGGCTTACACGACATTTCATCTATCTAACTAGTATACAGGCCATTATCAAAGCATCCCCTCGCCTTTCAAGATCCCCTGCCGAAAACTCTGGCTGGCCAGAGGTTGCCACTTTATTGCGTATAACTCTCATTGCCGGGTTTGAAACAAACTACCCGTCCCATAATCAGCTCTACGTCCCTGAGGTGATCCATGTTGTCTCTTTAGTTGCAGGTGTCGGTTCAACATTGGTTCGGAAAACTGTATATGGGATCATCATCAACTTGCTTCAATCTTTGTATATGCCCCGTTTGGAGGAGGGCATAGAACAAGAGCTTAAACAGCTCATTGCGGATTGTTCGACTCAAGAAGTTCTTCACTTGTTCGGTTTATCCCGCCCAACAAGCACGAGCGAGTACAGCAGCTTCGAAATACCGAACGATAAGACCAGCATTGATATGCAATCGAAATTGACTGCCCTTCTCGCTCGAATTCTCGAAGTTTCGTCAGGGTCTCGTGGTATGTTAATTATTGACAATCAAACTGCCCGCTTTCTCAGGTCTCTGCTTAGGTCAATTGAATGTGTGGAGAGCTCGGTGGATGAGCTTGGCTACTGCGTCTGCTTTCCAGTATTCTTCAATGATCCAAATGCGTTCATTCACAGCTTTGGGAGCCCTAGCTATATCAGACGTTGACGACGACTTTATGTATCAGATGCTCATGGCTTTCAGGACAGCGTTAGCACAACCTGAGAACTCTGACACGGTCGCGCTTGTCAGTATGCTGCGATGCATCACAAAGGTTCTACCAGGACTTCCACATGACTCTCGACACATACCTCAACTTTTCTGGCTTGGCGTAGCTTTTCTCCAGTCAAGTCATATGGCGTTTTTTGAAGAAGCGGCCAGTCTAGTTTCCTTAAGTGTGAAAGAGATGGAGAAGAGAGGAATGTTTGAAGGATCCACTTTATCTTTCAGGCTTCTCAATGCTCGGTCTGCTATCGAAGAGCCTGCCCAGCAATTCGACAGCACTTTGCAGTTGTCCTACGACACAAACTTCTCCTTTTCACTGGCTGCTGTCGTCTTCAAAGGCGTGCGACACACTGGGTTGAAGGACGCTGCTGAAGAGGTTCTCAGGACAATGCTTTCCACAACGGTTCGCGCCGCTTCTCAGGCTCCACACGATTCGATGAATGGTTACGCCAATACACTGGATCCTGATGCGTTAGGATACTTCCTTGCCTTGATTCCATTATCCACCACGAAGGCGCTATACCGACGCTTGTTGACGGATTGCGACCTTGACGAATCCTTATTACCCGAGGAGGAGGCAGAAATTGCGGATGAAAGCGCAGGTTTGCCTATCGTGTCTATGGACTTCCTCGGTATCAACGATCCTACAACTGCGCTGTTTGCCACGTCGTTTATCGGTGTCATACTCATGACTGCACAAGGTGACGATGCCGAGACAGAAATACTCTATGGTCTCCTTGCGGAAATTGCAAATATCTTCCCAGAAACAATACAAATGGTGTACGAAAGTCTGCAGGACCGGATCAAATATATATTCGCCAATTCCTCCAATCCTGCTATCATCCGTTATGTCTCTGATATTATCCGTATTGCTCTGGACGAGAGTTTCCGTGTTGGCGAAAATCACATAGGCCCTCGTATGGGCGTGCTACGAAACTCTTCCTCTACAGTGAACACGTTGGATGAGTCCTCTTCTATTCACGGGCCTAGTCGTAATCACCAGCGAGCTCTGGAAGAGCAAGGAATGCAAGGTCTCACAAAGAACTTCCAGTTCTTGCAGTCCTCACAACCAACCCACAACAATGCTGCTGCAAGGGTGTTGAATCTAATTTCTAATCTCGTTACCCTCATGGTGTCTTAGAATTGTCATAGTTATTCGTTCTTGTATTTGTTTTGTTTTCCTGAGCACGACATTCATTTTTTACATTAGGGTGTATTTATTTTGAGTATCCTACTACATAGTTATATCGCATCCCTTGTCTGGTAATACCTACATTTCTGTGTATTTTGTATAGTCAATCACATTGTTTGTACAGGATTCGAATGTGAGGGGATGCCTGAGCCCAAGACACGAAATGTAAGATCAGAGTAAAAGTGGTGAATACAGGAAATCTTATATCACGACACCCGAGTTCTGTCATTCAAAAAAATATTTCAGTCAGGCTGTTTGTGCAGTACTTATGTCGCCACTTTCGGACTTGTCGACAGTAAATTCCAAATACTTGTCCTCAAGTTGCGGCGGGAAACTGGTCTTGCTCGTAGGCTTATCCAGCACTGAAACATCCTGCAACGAGATATATCGAGGAGGCTGCAAACGGTAGAAAGGTCGGCCTCGAAATGATACTTTTCCTTCTCAGATATGTAGGCTGTCATTCCCTGTTAATGATATGCTGAAAAATGCGTAATTTGCAAGTAGAAGCATTACATAGATGGGAGAGCAAATGATTCAAAGATGTACGTAGTATATATGCAGAGAATAAGAACATGCCAAAAGTCTAATAAAACTTGAGCAAGAATAAACTTGCAGGTGGTTGCATAGTACTGAGCTATGAATGACGCTGCATCCGTTCTTTTAAATCCTCTTCAATATCCTCGTCAAAACTCTTCTCCGAATCGTCCTCCTTCAACTTCGCATGCTCTTCCAGTGCTTCCAAACCCGGCATCACACTCTTGGAGTCACTCACGTCAACTCCGTACAACGCCTCGACGACTTTCCAATCTCTCATAGAAAGACTCCCGCTCCAGTATCCATCGCTCGTGGGTACGGCAGTCGCACCTGAAAGTGCCCTCTCCATGTCCCATTCACTAAACTTGGGCGCCGTCTGCTGCTTCCACACTTGCTCGTTTAGTTCGGAGAACCCTGGTACGTTCACAGGGAGTCCGGGGTATTTGCTTAATCCGGTGAAGGCTTCGTCGATACGGTCCGAGAGGTTTTCTTTGGTGATGAAGGTGTCGGCTTGGTGGTACAACGAGATGAGAGCGCGCATTTTTTCTGGTGGAAGTGAATGGGCAATTTTGGGTTGGTTAAAGGAGGGACTCGAGGAGAATAAATGTCGTCTGAAAAGACGTGAGTGAGATGATGCCTGCTGCAATGTTTTGGCGACGCGAGAAGACATTCCGAGGGTTGGTGGAAGTTGAGCCAGAGACGCGTTGAAGTGTCGAAATTATTTGCACAGCCACACTAGTCTCCTATAAGTATACATAATCCCTTGCCCGTTTCACTTTAAGTTGTTATTTTACATGTAAACATGTCGTCTGCTCGTGAGTCTACATTGTCTTTTCGTCAATCTACAAGTGAAGCTCTCTCCTGTGAATTCAACGGACATTGTGCCGTCTGTCTCGAAGAAGCCACTGTATGCGGTCATGCAGCTCATATATTGGATCAATCTGTGGCTGGCCGAACTCAGGTAAGATCTTTCTCGGCAATAATCTGCACCTCCAATTCCCAACAACTAAGGTGATCGACAGGTCGAAATCGGAGAAAGAGTTCGTCTGTTAAACGGACCGTTCAATAGGAGAGGACAAGAAAATGGACTATGGCGTACGACTGACTTTCATAACCATCGACAATGTTTTACTCCTAATTGTTTTTTGATAGTTTGTTCTCACTGCCATCTCAGACTCCTGACTTCGACTCCAAGCACTACAATACCAGCATGCTTCTTCCCAGCTCTTCCTGTTCTGAACTACCTCATCAAACATTATTCGGAGAATCAAGAAACTGGAATGACTGTCGATGAGGTATGTATATATATGATGTGCTTTTACAGTCATATACGTTGTTTTGAATGTTGTCCAGGTTTTGGACTCTCTCGTTGCGAACCCGGGACAAGACCCAGAAGCAGCAGCCTTTGTCGGCCTGTTTCGTCTCCTACCGACAGATGCTCCTGGCCAGGATGGGACTTTGAGTTCGACATACTTCAAATCAACCCCTCGATTCCCCCATCAACAAATTCTCACTAGGACCTGGACGTGGACAGATGCAAGTGAACCGCTTCCTCCAAACACTCAAACGTATCGTATCTATGATGCCCGTGAAGTGGACGCCTCAAAACCGATGGTGCTGGGTTTGATACCATTATACCTCAGTTTGCATCCAGTATATCAGGAGCAACACTGGAGGCTCGAGAGGTCGACAGGGCTTCTTCTTACCTTTGCGCTGACTCACTTGACGGTTACGTTGCTTGGCACGCCCAATAACAAACTTGGTTATGATCCCCCCGTCGAATGTGTCAAAACAGCCCAGCTATTGACGGTTCTCCAGTCAATAGCTTTCAATAGTACTCCAACTCGCCTACCAACTATAGCTGAAGGCAACAAGTTGCCACGACTGATTTCAGACCAACCCTCCGTCAACATTTTTGATGAGTTGGATGAACTAGCTGACCTGGAGCAGAAGGAAACCATTGATCGTAAAATGTCAACATCAAATGTAAAAAACTATTTGTCCTCTATAAGCGATATCAAGTTTGACTTCACTACTGAGCCGATTGATGATTTCGACACACATGAACTTGGTAAGTGGAATTCTTCATCAGTTGTTTACTTTATACCCACTCCTCACCTCTTCAGAGACCCTTGCTCCTCATCCAATCCAAACCCCTCTCGAGGAAGGTCCTGACGAGTCGCTAGACTGGATTTGGGGACCACATAAAAGGGCCAATGACATTATTTTATCGGAAACCAATCGCATTGAAAGGGATCCTTGTTATATGAAGAAACAGTTCTATTCGATTGAAAATGGGACAATCACCTTTTCGGATGGAAGACTTGGAATACGACCGTCGGCTCTGCTAAAGCGAATCCAAAGATTGTCAGAAGACGTGCCTTAACTCCTCACAAGATGGTACTGATGGTTCCCTATCATCCTCCTTTCAATCAACTGCATCCATTCTCTTGACTCTGATCTATAATGACTGTTTCCTTTCATCTGTATCATTTCGGCATATACCTTCCTCCTTTAGCCACTTATACCACTCAGTTCTACCACTCTTTAACAACATGTTGTGGCCTTTCCTCTCTTCCTTCTCACTTATATTATTACTTCAAAATCTGTCGTTGTCTTAAATTAGGTTCAACCTCATTGCGTATGATAGCTAGATATTTTCATCTTACACTACTATACAACTTATAATTACGGGCTTTGTGTCTATAGTAGCAACCAGGTATAGAGAGATTCCGACGTCGGAGCAGTACAACCATACCCCACAATGAAATCTTGAATCGCCAGTCTGATTGGACAAGTCCAAGAGCTGAACGCCGGGGACACGTCGATACCAACGAGTAACAGTACTTATAGCATTTTCGGCCTTACATACAACTGCTCTGATAGTAACCTCCGGCACCTTCCAGATTTTGCTTCACGCCCGCCACTCCGAGTGCCAGCTCTCCTCTGTCAAATAAGAGGGCTGCATATCTACAGTGGTGAATAGCGAAGACGAATGTAGGTAATGCGAGCCTATATCCCGGGAAGAATACCTTCTTGGAGTAGTCTCTTGTTGACTGCCCATTACAAGGAATAGTACCCGGTTACAGATGATGGAATGCAGAATACGGTGAGGACTGTCAGACCGATTAGTTCAATCACTGTGTAAAAGGGAATTATTTGAGACGAACTAGGCAAGCCAGGGGCCGATTGACTAAAGAACACATCAGCCGTCGAAAAAGACATGCCGAATGCTTTTACCTACCGGTCCTAGTGCAGAACTGAACATGTTTCCAACCGTGAGGACTGACATAGGTCAGCTCAATATCGAGTAAACGCCAATGCGCAGCGTTTACTTACCAATCAAATAGACGTATAACAGGATTCCTGTGTGCTATATGGTCAACACAAACTTGAATAGGCGAGGGAAACATCAGTCTCACCCTCTTTGTAGAACTGCATCACCCAGGGGGAGCGTGTACGTCGTACTATGATCAATCATCAATGAGCTCCAATCTCTGCGGGAGAAACAGAATCCCTACTGTGCTGATATCCTTTCACACCCATAACACCTGCTGCAACTAAGAACGAAATGTCAACTACACGACATGGAAAAAAGATACTCAAAGACACACCGAACTCGCATAAGGCCAACAAAGCATACACGATAAAGATTATATTACTAGCATCGGTCATGTTACAGCCGCGTTCGTTCAGTGGCGTTGGACCATCTAGAAATCGTTCAGAGTCAGGGAAGAAACTCAACAAGAAGGTACTACTCACATCGGAGCGATTGAGCCTCCTTCACAGTAAAGTAGAAACACGGAGGGAGGAATGCCTGTCAACGAAATGAGCATTAGGATAGAAGCAACATGTCCGGTTGACAGCACATACCAGCGTCAACAAGCAAAAAAAGATTAGGATGGAGCGCCGGCGCTCCCACAGCGCATAAGTCCGCAACATCAGAACAACTGGCCGAGATGAGTTTTCAAAACACTCGTACGGCGAGAATGTACAGCAACCTTACCTTCTGCGAAAGCCATTCCGACAAACATAAACCCTGTACTTGAGGTCAGAAACTACAAGATGCGGCACTAGAAGAAACCCGCTAACATATGATTACTTGATTTTGAACGAGACATTGCTGGAACAGATTGATGAGATGCTGACTATGGGGTTGCCTGCGTACTGACCTCTGGGGTTATCACCGGCGCAAAGTTAACTTGGAAAAAAAAGATAAGCCAAATCCGAAAAATTTAACGCAAATCAATACCATTGATGTTCAAGACGGCGTCGATAAATGGGAGATATCGGTTTATAAAAAATAGAATAGAGCCCAAAGCCAGAGGCTTCGACCATACATATGTCACCTATGATTTGCGTTCAGCTTCCGCCACTTCAGGATCTGCATACTCTGTACATTACCTCCTGGTCAAGAGTGCAGATGTAATCATAGACCTAATAAAATCATTAATGAACACACGAGCGTTTAAATGACGCGCGTGACACTAACGAGCAAAGTTATGCAGACGACTAGATTACCTGGAATCAATTTAAGGGGCTGTAAATTTTTGAGTACTAAGATCACGGCCAAGGACAATTGTCACTCACCGGCGCCTGACTCATTTTTTTTGCGCTCGAACGTTTTAAAAGCGGGTATCCACCCACAGTGAGTGGAGGAGGATGGCTCGGAGTTCTGACATGAATCGTTCTCGTCATTATATACAATGACCTGGCGTCTGGGATCTATAAGTGTTGACACGTCGATAGAAGTAATGATTCTAGTGCTCTATTTTGAGTCTCCATTAGAGCGCGAAACACATGATCATCAGTGGTTCCGAGGTTTAAAGGTTTGCAAACTTTGACCGACAACTGGGAAGCATAACATATTGATTGTCGCGGGTAAAGAAGAAGGCGTGGATAGAGCTAAACATACTCAGCACTCACGGTATTCAACGGCAGAGCAAGCAACTTGGTATTTTGGTGCTGAGGTCATTTTCCTATAAATACGAAGACTTGAGGTGCTAGTAGGATCAAAGCTTCGAAGATAGACGCTTTCCCGGTACCCACGACGCGTCGCAACCACCGAATTCCATCACGTCTACTTGGGGCATTCCATCTACACGAAGTTGACAAGGAGCTGAAAGAGAAGATGAAAATAGGCACGGATCCGAAATGAGCACGGGTGCGGGTTTTGTTTTCCGAGGCGAAGCAGCTCGAACTTTGAGAGTCGCCAGGAAAGACACTGATATTAAAAGTTCATTTGGGCAGTTGACCAGTCAATCCATCCACTGTCCAATAGGCTGCTTGAACGAGTCCTATTTTACCTCCTATGTCAAGGCGAGAAGACATTCCGAAGGGTTGGTGGAAGCTGAGCTAGAGACGCCGAACCTTAGAGTTGAGAATGGACGCGTCGGAATTATTTACGTGGCCACAATAACGGTCTCAATTTCCGCATCCATTTGCACGTAATTCATAATAATACACAGTTACGATTCCAAGTGAACAGTAAGAAAATGATAGTCTGTTTGTGTTTGCTCTAGTAGAGCCTACAAGATACGATCCAGCTCAAAGATGTGTCTTGATACCCGCTTTTTCCAATAAAGCCTTTTCTTTCCTTAGTCGCTCCGCTTCCTTACGAACGAGAGCAGGTGCCCTTTTGAGTTCTCTTTGGCCGACTTGTTGGATGTGTACCTGCAGCATAAAAGGGATCAGCAAATGAAAATCTTAGAGACTAGTGAGACTAACAGCATCAGGACCCTAAAAAAAAATTGATGTTAGTTACGAAAAGGATGGGTGGTCATAGAAAGGCTCACATCAGCAATACGAAGCGTTCTCAACCCGGCCCAAGTAGAAGCCAGTTCTTGATCTTGGCAAACACCTTCAGCACCAAAGGATTGGATTGCCCTGTCAACGACTTGGAGGGCCATGCTAGGAACAACAAACTAATTTTCCACGTGAGTCAAAAGTCCCCCTAGCATGGCATCGTGAACTAACTTTAGCTATCCCAATCTCCTTCAGTGCTCCTTTGGCCTTGTATTTGTCAATCTAAAGTTTAATAGCGAGTAATTAGGTACCAACACGCAAAAGGAATAGTGGATTTGCCTTACCTGTAGTGCAGCACTCAACACTAACAATCTAGCGCTTTCAATCTCGGCGCGAGAACGGGCAATATCGGCGATTACAGTCCCTTTAGTGGAAGATCAGATCCAAAAACACCCGATATCAACCTGATGAATAGACAGAAAACGCACCATGCTCGTGCAAGTACTTTCCAAATGTTTTCTTCTTGGGGTCAGTGACTCGGCGAAGCATGGTGTCCAAAGCGTTTTGAGCGGCACCGATAGATCTCATACAATGGTGAATACGACCCGGTCTGGGGTTAAGATGCCAGTCAGTCAGTTAGTACGTTTCGATAAAGAAGCTTCGAGATCTGTGTACATACCCCAGACGTCCTTGAATGATCTTGTGCCCATATAACAAGAAACTTATTAGCGGCTCCGTGAAAGACGCATTAGTTCACATTGTGCAATTACCTCAAAACCTCTTCCCCATCCCAGAACGAGATTACCAACAGGGACCCGGACGTTGTCATAGATAATTTCGCAATGGCCTTCAGGAGCATCATCATAGCCAAACACCTTCATAGGTCGGACGATTTTGATGCCCGGAGTGTCTGCTGGAACGATGACCACGCTCTGTTGGTTGTAAGCGCTCTTGTTGTTCGGGTCGCTCTTCCCCATGACCAAGTGCAATTTACACCTTGGGTCCCCGGCACCGCTGATCCACCTACGTAAGACGAGTAATCTCGTTATATAACAGCTAATTATACCGAGCGGGTTATGAATAACTGACCACTTATGACCGTTAATAACGATTTCATTGCCTTCTTGAACTAGAGAAGTACGGATATTCGTAGCGTCTGACGAGGCCACTAAATATAACAAAACCAGAAAAGAGTGGTAAACATCTGGGGTCAATGACCCACTTGAACTACGAAACGGTAAAACAACTGACCGTGCTTCTCGGTCATGGCAAACGCAGACCGAATTTCACCGTTCAAAAGAGGTATGAGCCATTTCTTCTGTTGCTCGGCATTTCCATAACGTGCCAACACCTCTGTATTTCAACGATCAGTCAGGGGGAAACAATCTTTTCTCAGACGACCACGGAGGATCTTCGCAAGACCAAAAAAACGAAATGAAAAAACTGACCCATGTTTCCAGTATCCGGAGCAGAACAGTTGACGGCTTGAGGCGCGAAATGTCCACCGCGTCCGAGGATTTCAGCCATGACAGCATACTGGCAAAGAAAAAGACGCGTGAGGTAAGTTGAAAGTGAATTTTGCAATTGTTTTTCAAAAAAAAAAAACTCGTTGTCGAGAAGTGAATGAACCACAAAAACAACATTACCTCAAGATTCGTGAGGGGTACTCCAAACTCTGGGTAATGTTCTTTGCTTAAGAAAAGATTCCAGAGTCCCTGTTTCTTGGCCTTGACTTTCAACTCTTCGACGACCGGGATGACGGTCTTCCAACGTTGTACGGGATCATCGGGCACTTGGGCGTGAATAAGCGCTCTTGCGGGGAAGACTTCATCCTAGAAATGCATATTTTGTTCGTTTTGACAGGTTCATTGGATTAGATTTGAGAGCTTTTTTTAGAATATAGTAAGAGAATCGGAGGGGAAGGGGTTTGAACATACCTCCAAGAACTTGATAAGCTTTGCCAAAGTCTCTTTCGCATACGGAGAAAACTTATCCTCCACCTTTTTTTTTTAGAAAAAGAAATATAGAAAAATCCGGGGTCGGGTCGGGGTCAAAACAAATACAACTGATCCAGGGTGGGGAGACCGAGTTCTTGGTCTCTCTCCAACAAAAGCCAAACTTACCATGTTCCAAGAAGCCTCTGACGTCCATTCTACAACTGGATGAGCTGCCATCTCGTGGTTTCAAATAGAGAAAGTAATAGAGAAACTAAGGGAGGGTTTTTTCTTCGTGTGTTGGTTTACTCTCAAGAGGTTTCCGGTAATAATGTCTAGTCTCTTTCCCGGCTTTTTCAGCTTTGATCGGCAACAAGAGAAAGCCGGTTAACCGGTTTTCTGCCCAGGCCCCTCCGCTCCTCCGCCCTCCCCGCTGCTCCCCGCCGGTCATTTGATGTCCGCGCGGGTGCAAGTTGAAGCGCATATCATTCTCGGCGAGAACGCCCGAGAACAGCCTTCCACTCATAAGTAAGAAGGGGAGGGGCGACTAACGAGAAATCACTAGCACTTTTTCTGACTTACCCCTGAGTTTCTCGGTCTCCACTCCAGAAATCCTTAACGAAGGCCAGATTCGAATTCCACTGTGGAAAAACTAACCAATCATACATCAAGTGAACTCGAAAAAACAATTTTTAAACAATCCAATCATCAAGTCCTCCTTAGCAAAAAGTATTTACTACATATACAATCGTGGGTTGTGTGTGGACGATGAGGAGGGGAAAAGAGCACAAGAATTCCTAGCTATAGGTAACGAGCTTTAATGTACACGGGTACACAACAAAAAACATTAGTCGTGGGAGATCGTAAAGAAGTTAGGTACGGTGAAGAATGGATAGATGAGACAAACGACACTTGTATACGATAGGTAAAGCTTTAGAGATACATACAGAGTTAGGGAAGGGACAACTAGGAGAAAGAAGATAAATTACACATATAGCTGGATTGTTACATAGAACTTCTTTGTCTGTGTGTAAGAGTATGTGTGTGCGTGCACGCATAGAGAGTTGAAGCGTATTGAGCTGATAAAGAAAAAACTAAATATTTGACATAGGATCATGAAACAGATGTTCAGTAACGGACAAACGAGATCGGTTGGGATTAATGAGCAAAGCGCATAAAAAAAAAGAGACAAGAAAAACAAAAGAAGCCCAGGACGCGAATTAGCGAGGTAATGAACCTCCATCGGGGTCACCTAAAGTAAAAGGAAGATCAGGATTATACTCAAAAGCAACGGGATCATAACTCTGCCACAGTGACTCTTGTTCACCCATGTAATTGTCTCCATTGGAATATATCCCAGAGGTGTAATTACGAATGAACTCCAGCCCACGGAACGGTAGGCCAGGAGCAGCGAACGTTGAAGTAGGGGGCGTAGTCGAAAGCCCAAGCGAACTGTTCATGTCTTGATTGTTGTTGTTCGAATCAAAGCTGGGGAACATGGGATCCAGAGGTGACGCGTATCCTCGACCTGGACTAGCGTTATACGACATCGACGGTCCGTCTTGCGAATTGTGGAACATCCCATTGTTGTTTCCTTGTCCGTTGTTATTGTTCCACGATGGTTGTCCTCCAGAGAAACCGAGGTTCGACTGAAGCCCATAATCATAATCATACCGCGGAGACGGAATCTGAGTTGAAGAAAGCGTAGGCGATCCATAGTTGAAGGTATGCCCAGGCGCAAGCGTAGGACTCGTTGCTTCTTGTGTCTGATTTTCCGCCACGGTCGTGATAGGAGAAGGAAGATTGCCAGAGGCCGGTGAGCTATGAGCACTACCACCGTTGGTGACAGAAGGATGAACAGAAGTGGGACTAGAAAAGCTTTGGAAGTAAGGGCCCATAGCGCCATGTTCTCGAGACTCTGGATCATCCAGTCCTCGCCGACGAGAGGAGGATCTAGCCCTAGTCGAAGCTGCTGAACCATTGTTTTTTTTTTGATCAGAAAAAGAAGCACAGTGGAAGGCAAAGAAAGCAATACAATCACTCACTATCAACACGATACGGGGACACGGCAGCAATTCGTCTCGACCGATTCGTACTAGGATCTCGAGACGGATTTCTACGAGACTGGCTCCTCATCGCTCTCGAAACAGCACGCTGAGAGCTCGAACTCGCCGAATTCCGTCTCTCCAACATCGAAGCCCCAGCCGTCGTGGTCGCACTCGGAGGAACCGTCATAGGTATCTCTTCTTTAGGTCCCTGCACGATCGCTTCGGTCGCTGTACTCGTCAACTCCACAAGCAGCTCTTTACATTTCCTCGCTCCAGGCCATTGACCTTCCCATGACTCCAAAGCCGGCAGAGTACTCTTCGCTTCCTCCATCGCTGCGGAACCGGCTCTAGGGTCATTAGCATGCATCGCATACAGAAGCAAAATCACTGCGGAGCTGAACAAGTGCTGAATGAAAAACGCGAGGTGATGCGAAGGAGGGACGACGTTCTTCATCGATGGCGCAAGACGAATGCACGAACGTGCGGACGAGACGGCTTTCGCGGTGGATCTGGGCGTGACGAGTTGATCGCGTTTGACGGGGAGGAAGTTTCGATGGAGCGTGGTGAGCATCGAATAATAATGACTGCATAGAACAGCTCCCATTGACACTTGTTCGTCCGTCTGGGACTGAGACTTGAAAACGGCAGGCAAATCGTTACACCACTGCGTCAATTCGTTGTCCAACACCTCGACGGTCCTCTGCAACTCGGCTTTACGTTCCGGTTCCAAATTGTCTTTACAGTTTTCCAGCGCGTAGACTTCTCGAAGCACTCGGCCGCCAATCTGGTACAACTTGATCATGGCTACTGAGCCTGTCATAAGCGAGAGCGGTTTCGAGCTCATAGACGCTCCGTCAAAGTATTCGGGAAGATTCTCGTCGTCGACTTCCACGGGAAGTTCGACATCACAGTCTGTGTCATTAATTCCAATAGGCCGGCCGAGAGCGACCGCGAGCATGCGATCAAGAGTGTAGACGCCCCACCAAATCTTTCGTCTCGTCTCCTTTTCGATGTTGGAGATAGTCAGCCTACGAGGAGACCGCTTTGATTCCGAGGGTTCGAGGGTAAGCTAAAGATAAAAGGACGAGTTGATATAGAGATAAAGGACTTACATGGAGTCCGAGATCTTGCCCGGTCCGAACGGCCTGACCAACAAGGAGCCACGCCTGAGGAAGGCAATTTATGGAACACAGGAACGACGAAAGAAGGATGAAGCACTGCACGTGTGCGACTTGGGTGTTGGCATGACTGATGTATTGCAGTATCAAAGCGCTGAAAGAGTTTATCGCATGAGTTATACCAAATCAGTGGACAGTGTGTGGTTGTAAACCTTACCGCTCATAATACAACATACCCATTCCACCTTCATCCGGCCTCGCACTGAGCAGTAGCCTCTCGTCTTGAACTAGGCTGGCAGCACATGCAAATACGGAGAAGATGAGGGAGATAAAAGCGGTTTCTTTGCGGGCCAGATTATGGTCATGAATATTGTTCATAACATGATTGTATTGTTGTAGGAAACTAGGTTTGTCGAGCACGGGCATGAGAAAATGAATTCTCGAGAAATAAGCGTTAACCTAGGGGGTAGGGTGAAGATAATTAGGCAACCTTCGGCAAAATAATTGGAGATTGGGGGGGCAGGGAACCCTTCACGCACCAGTTTGTCAGCTAGATCTCTTTCTGGATATTCTACTTCTTCTGGTCCGGGTAGCGCTGAATGAACTTTGCCAAAGAAAACGGAGGCCGGGAAGTATAATTTATTCACGTTGGGACCGGGCGCAAGGGGGTCTTCTTCCATGGGAGAGATGCGGTGCGTAGGCGCGGTCGTAAGAGACCGGAATGATTGGATGAGGGACATCGTTGAAGATCCACCTATCCAACGAAGATGACCGTGCTCGTCGAGTGCAAGCTGCCCAAAGGATTCACTGACATCGTCCTCGATTTTGACGGGGTTGGTAGGCTGAGGACTGGGACTCTCTTTGGGAGCAATAGTGCGGAGGATAGCGGCAGCGGGAGTGGCAATTTCTGGTGGCAGAGGCATCATGCCACCGTCAGATCCTGTTGGAAGATTTGTCCCGTCGAGAGCAGGGGCAATTTGAGTAAATAGGGATTCCATGTGAAGCAGCCGGGCTTCGAGTTCCTGTACATAGCTGGAGAGGGAGTTAGGAGGAAAGAAGGGTAAGTCGGGAACAAAATCAGAACGCACTGTCTGCTGAGCGCAGCTATGGAGGAGTGATTAGAAGTTAATTGTTAATGGAAATGAAGAGCGATCACGCACCTCTATCTTTCGTCTGCAACCAAGTACACTGGGAACCCGATGTTGCACACTGGGAGCAGGTTGGCTCACATCCGTCGCATTTGATCTTTTTGCGCCTGTAAATGGTATGTTTAATTAAGAAAAAACAAACCCACCCATAAAAGAGAATATTGCATACCTGCAGCTCTCACAGGCCCTCCAGACTCTTCTGCGTTGAAGCTGAATAGGTTTTGCGCCGTCTGGAGGAGGCTGGTCGTCTTCTGGACGTTTCTTCTTGGATTGCTGAGCCATGGAGAAAGAAGGAGGTTCGTCGGACTTGGCCATGCGGGAAGACAAGCAAAAGGGTATTTAAGACAAATCCCTGGCGTCACGAAGGACGACACAACAACAAGATCGGGCCGAATCAAGTGCCTGATTAGGAAACGCTCCTCGAAACTTTTTGTCGAGGTTTTTCTTTTTTCTGTTTGTGGGGCGAGTTGCCGCTTATCGTTCCTCTTTATATACTCTGGTCCTATCATTCAGATTTCCCCCTCGTGCCCTGAGCGGGGCAGTGTCCCTTTCTTTACGCAACATCTCCTTCGCGTACATATCCTTACCACTCGCTCCCCTCTCTCTCGGTGTCAACGGCGTCTGCGCGCACGCATTCATTTCGCAATCGATAAAAGACTCCTGCTTTATCGTGCTTTTTTATCTTCCGTTCGCGACGCCGTAACAATATGGATCAGTTCCATATGGCCAGGATGCCACAGCAGTCAACCGTCATTAGACATAGCATATAGATAATCATAATAATGACCGGGTATACTATAGATGTCTTTATGTTACACATAAGGGAGGAAAAAAATCTCCGAATCCGAGAGGAACGCAAACGAACAAAAAAGCAGGCCCAAGCTGTAAATCCGCAGAATGTCTACAGTGGTTTCCCATGCATGTGTTTTCCCCGGAAAAAAAACCATGGCCAACTGACTGTATGTTGTCTTCGAATAATTCGGACAAAAACGCATGGAATACCGAACTGCAGCTTGAATTTTTCTGTGGCAGTGCCTTGTTTGATTCCTAAGCCATTGACGTCAAGGTACTCATTGGTACACAAACAAACCCACGTTCTCTCCGAGTCCCTTTCCAAACTCCAGTTGTTTCGTTTTTCCGCAAGTAGTAGTACATAAAATGACCGAAGAAGCGGCAGCAACAGCGACGACGACTCAACCCACCGCAACTATAGGTGCAGAGAGCATTTTGGATGACCCAGAGGAGGCTGAGACGCAGGTATGTGCAATCGTCATTGTAACCCCCCGTCCCCCCTTTAGTTTCGGTTTCTTAGGAAAAAACGCGTCTAACAAGCCTTGTCTTCTTTTGTTCATCCGTTTCTTTCCGTGTTACTAGGAAATTCTTCTAATGAAACAGCGGGTAGCAGAAATGGAGGCCGAGGCTGAGAAACTGCGACAACTCCAAGCTGCAGCCGAGGCAGGCGACTCCACTGCAGGTAGTGCCCCTCCAGAGAGCGAGGACGATAAAGCTGCTGCTGATGGTAGGAGTGTTTATGTTGGGAATGTCAGTTTCCTGTTTTCGTTCGATTTTCCAAACGTGTATAAACGTGTCTAACCTGATTAATCTTTGTTTCCTTGAAGGTTGACTATAGCGCGACACCAGAAGATATACAGGCACATTTTCAAGCTTGTGGGACTATCAACCGAGTGACTATTCTCTGTGATAAATTTACAGGTCATCCAAAAGGGTACTGTCTTTCTCCTCCTCCGCAGTTCCTCTTCTTTTTGTTCTGGACTTTTTCTTTTCTTTTCATCTAACGTCAAAACATTTGGTCATTTATTTCACCTAGCTACGCATACGTTGAATTTGCAGAGCCCGAACACATCGACGCGGCGTTGACGATGGACAACTCTCTTTTCCATGGTAGATTAATTAAGGCATGTTTTTTTTTGTTGCACAGTCGCTGTTGATCATCAGCGCAAACTTTTCATCTCCACACAACTCATGATGTTTTTTTTGATTGTTCTATTGTTCATGCTGTGCCATGAATGTAGGTTACCGCAAAAAGGACGAATATCCCTGGATTCAATCGGGGAAGGGGACGAGGGGCATACCGAGGAGGTTACAGGGGAGGTTACCGAGGAGGTGGTGGTTACCAGCCTTATAGAGCTCGTGGAAGGTACGTCCATCCGTCTGTTCACGACTTGCAACTGTAAGGCTCAGTGACTGTGCTATGTGCTAATTTGACTCTTAACAGAGGACGAGGACGAGGTTTTTAAAATTAAAGGGACCAACCCACACGTTTGCTTTTAAGCACTTCTTTAGTTCTTTTGTTGTGTAACATATTCTCAAAACATTACATCCTAGTACAACTTGTAATGATACCTTGCAATAAAATACTTACTTAGTAGATGCAGCGGTAACAGTGCAACTTATGTGTCGAAAGTCTTATTGCTAAAAAATGGTTTGAGTAAAAATTACCTTCGTGTGAAATTTGACAACACTTTTCGTCCTTACACCAAACCGGTTAGCTACGTCCTTTTTGACGCGAAAAAAACTCTCTTGATGTTGCTGCCCAACCTCTCCAAATGGACCGCTGGAACAGCTAGGACGATGTCCACAGCATCATCCAAAACCTCCTCCCCAAAACCCTACCCATTCTCCAAAACCGCTCTCGTCCTCCCCGAAGCTCGTTCCCCACCTCCCAAACCCTTATTACAAGGCAAAGGTCTCATGCCACACCTCCTCAAAACCCTTCCCCCTCAACAAAAACAAACCATGCTTCGCAACCTCTTCTCTCGTAAATCCCCCAACTGCATTTTACCTGGTTCGATCGTGAACGCGACGTTGGAACATGCTCCTTTTCAGTTTACTGGAGTCGTGTTGGGAGTGAGGAGGAGAGGACCTGATACGTCTCTTGTGTTGAGAAACGTGGTACAGAGAATGGGTGTGGAGATGCAGATTTATCCTTGTTCGCCTCATGTGAAAGAGTTGAAGGTGGTTAGACAACCGCCGAGAGGAAGGATGAGGAGGGCCAAGTTGTTTTATTTGAGGGACTCGCCGGAGAAGATGAGTGCGATTGCGGGTGGGAGTAGGAAATGAGAGAGAGTTTTTTTTTGCTCAGGAGGTGAGTTGAGACTCAAGGAAGGGAGTTGGTGGTGAAACTTCACGCGTACTGACGGTTTGTGCGATTTTGTTCGACGTGTTTTAGAGGTCCTGATTAATTGGCAGAGGCTGCGATACACTTGCTGTAATAACCCTTCAGTGCCATTTTTTCAGATTCACGAGCTCCATTAGTCCGTAGTATGTTCCTACTGGACTCACACAAAACCTATACATCCTAGATTAATTATAAGTGTTGGAGAAGGTCTTTCTGTACTAGACTCTAGGTCTTAATTAGCTGTTCCTGGCATCCTCCATACTGGGCCCCTTTCGACAGATCTTTTGGAAAAATCACAGTAAGCTTCGAGGCTAGTATATAAACGGGTTGCTGTGATATACTTAGCATCAAATGTGACGACTGCAAATATGAATCTAGGAGTCATTATCATTATGAATGTTTCGATAGAAATTCCATTGAGGAGGCAATAGGTCTACCCAAAAATACCACCACGTCCACCTGGTCCACCTGAGTAGATATCCGGAGCTTTCAATTTGCAGTGCTTTGAAGTAATAGAAGAGTTGCTTGAGACGAATTGCCGTCCGAGGCGGCGCGGCGGGTACCTAGCGGACAGCCTGCGTTCGATTTCGGGGGTTCACGTTGGCTCTACACTGTCACGATATTTACTCCGTGCAACCCAAAAAAATGGCTCCTAGTCGTTCTCGCACCGAGTCCTTGCGTAACTCTGCCTACAACGCCAACTCACCATCCAAACGTCATTCCTCCACAGGTCCCCCTCTACCACGCAATGTCCGCAGTCCTTCTCCCACATTCTCAGAAACGACGAACGTATCAGCTATGAATTTTGGTATAGACGGCCCCTCCAAGATCATCACTCGTACGGATCTCAAGGCTAGTGTGCAAGCTTATGAACGAGTGCGTAGTAGATAAACTTTGATTTCTCATTATCCGAAACCCAAAAGCTCTCGTGCTCATACATATCTCTTGTCTCTAGCTCATGGACACCTGCGCCAATTATCGGTCGGCTCTCATGACAATGTCTCAAGCCACTGCGTCTTTTGCAGATGCTATGGAGGTCTGCAGTGGGTCAGTTTCCAAGTTTTCATAACCCCTTGTTTGGGAGGGAGAAGGAGTGTAAACTAAATACAAGCTGATACCTACTGTCTAGGTTGAAAGGACCTTCTTACGAGACAGGGACTCGTCTGCAAGCTGCTTCCGGTCTACATCATCTCATAGGCAATCATTACCATGTCCTCGTAAGGCTTTTCGAAATCAACCCCCTCCTTTTCCGACTTGGCTCATGAATTATTCTCATACTCCCTTCTATAGGCCGAAACGCTTGATAAGAAGTTTGAGAAACCCCTTCGCCAACATTTCGATACTTATCGCTCTATCATGACGGTAAAAACGAGTCCATATCTCTCTCAAGTTGTTTTTCCGGACTAATTATTTGTATTTCAAATAAGGATCGCTCGACTTCATACGAACGTGCATTGAGAGAGAAGAGTGAAATCATCAAGCAGACAGAGAGGCGTAATCTGAACCGGAAGGAAAGGAGTAAGTGTTCTTTCTACAATTAACAATTCATTCATGAGCTCGCAGGAATGACCTTGTTTAATAGATCTACAGAGTTTCAGGGAGGCACTGGTCGTTTTACAACGACAAGTAGACGATTTGGATGAATTGAAAGCGAATCACTACCAGGAGATAATGGAACATGAAGAGGAGGTTTGGGATGTCGTTCAGGGGAAAGTGCGTAACCAATGATCCCTACTACTTTTTTCTTCTCGTCACTTAGCAAGCACACGCCAAGAACAGGTCTGCTTGATGGTTCGTTCCAGCTTAGACATATTCGATAGGTTCACAGCCAAAGCGTACGTTATCCCAACCTTCCCTTACACCTTTTCTCTTGGACGATTCTTCTTTAACCTAGGTTATTACTATAGATCCGATCCTATAATCGAACCCATGCTTCAAATCGTTCCGGACCCATTCGACTCGTATGGTCCTCCTCAATCAGAAGACCAGATCTTCAGTATCCTTCCACCTCTATCTATCATGCCCACTGCGCCTTCTTCGACCGCGAGTCCGACTACGCGAACACCTGAATTGGACGCTATCGAGGGTCTTCCTTCGTCTTCCAGCAGTGCTGGCTGGATGCATCACAGTGACAACAACACGACAAACAACGCTGCTGTTACATTTCCAAGCCAATCGTCCGAATGGGCAGATATACCTTCCTCGCCTACGTCCCAAGTCACGTCTTCTTCACCTACTACCCCAACATCTCCCACTTCACGACGTCATTCCGGTTCTACGTCCCCTTCTTCTTCTACTACTACTCCCTCAGTAGCGACAGCAGTAGTACCACGTACCCACTCGACTCGAAAATCAGATTCCTCCAAAGTCCGCAGCGTTCTTTCAGTCATTGACGAGTCGAGACCCTCACGAAAATCCAATAACAACGACGACAAGGTCGGACAGTCGTCATTCAACAACACCACCACCACCTCCTCCTACACCTCCGGGTCTGGTTCCACATTCACAGGGTCAACTCTAAACGGTTCTTCTTCCTCTTCCTCTTCTTCCTCCTCTTCCCTTATTCAACAACCTCAACCCCAGAGGACGTTCAGTTGGACCAACCCTTTTTCTTACGGTTATTCTTCTTCTTCGCCTTATGACTTTCCTGTCAGTGATAATAACGATGAGAACAACGAGAACGAAAACGAGAGCGAGACACCGAGGAATTCGACGTTCTTCCCGCAAGGACAGGAGGAGGAATCATCATTGACATTGTCATCATCATCATCACCGAAAGGTTCGAGGTCTCATACACCTGTAGGCAATCAGGTTCATGGAGAGGGGACGATATCTAGTAATGATTCTACGACTACTACTACTAACGTTAACTCTGGCCCTGTACTCATTACGTCCTAAAGTATTTTTTTTTTGTTCTTCAAGTCAT
The DNA here is from genome assembly GCA_004369135.1 of Dendrothele bispora CBS 962.96. Lineage (NCBI taxonomy): Eukaryota > Fungi > Basidiomycota > Agaricomycetes > Agaricales > Dendrothele > Dendrothele bispora. The sequence continues at coordinate 101,610 of ML179068.1, read as the reverse complement.
TTACTCCTCTCCTTCCCCCTTCCTTCCTACGCGAAATGTGGGGATGTTACATATCTAATCTATTTTCAAAATATTAACCCTTCATTTATTCCTGACGTATCTAAATCAATTTTTAGAAAGAAATCTACTATAAATCTATATGAGTGGAGCAGTCACGTCTCTCTTTTTTTTCTAGAACCACCTTTTTTACTCGCGTCAAAGCGTCTCCACTTCATTTTTTTCCCCTTCCCTTTCCTCCCCTAAGCCTTCACCGAGTCCGAGCACGAATGCCGTACTGTTCCAACGTGACAGGATCCACAGGAGCAGGGCTCTTGAACAGTAAATCGGTTCCGACACTCGTTTTTGGGAACGCTATAACGTCTCGTATCGAAGACGTCTTGCAGAGGATCGACATGAGCCTATCAAAACCTGTGTGTTTGGGATAAGGGCGGGCCCGGTACGCGGTTTTTTTTTTAGTCAGAAAAAAAAAGGAAAAGAAATTGCGCAAATGTGGAGCACTCGGAGCACTCTCTCTCACCTAAAGCGATTCCACCATGAGGAGGAGCACCACATCTTAGAGCGTGCAGTAGATGTTGAAAGGGGGCTTTTTCAGACTCGGTCAGCTAAATGAAGAAAAAAAATTTTTGTGTGAACAAGAATTGCTAATAAACAGAGAGAAACATGTATTACCTGCAAGACATTCGAAAAAATGTACTCTTGCATCGCTGCGTCGTGTACACGAACAGAGCCACCTCCGATTTCCATACCGTTGAGAACGAGGTCGTAGTGTTGTCCACGGATCTGAGAGATTTTTTGGATTTAAGATGTTCAGAACCCATAACCATAACACAGGAGGGATACCAAAAGAAAAAATGATGGGGAGGTTCGACTTATACTTGGTCCAAAAAAAAAGACGTACCGATTCCACTTCACCTCTATACAACTTCTCCACATCCTCCCATACAGGCGCAGTAAACGGATGATGAGAACTTGTCCACCTTCCTTTCGCTAGGAAATCCTTGTCGTCATCGCTTCGAGTGAACAGAGGGAACTCGGTGACCCATAGAAAGTGGGGTTCCGGGGGAAGGACGAGGGGTTTATCTAGATAGACGGATGGATGGATGGATGGACAGATTAGAAATGAGGACTAAAACGCCAAACCAGTCGAAAGTGTGAATCAAACAAAAAAAGAAAAAAACCCCTCACCAAGCGCCAACGCAGCCTCCAACAACCTTATCCTCTGTCGTCCCAACGCAGTAGATCCACCCTAGAAAACCATATACAGATGTATATATATATATAGACATATGTAAGCACTTTATTCATCACCACCCGCACGAATAAGTGTCCCGGAAAACGAGCTGTCCCCCACCTTAGCCACGCGTGTCCTTCGGGACAAGAGGACGTGATCCCCAGGTCCGAGTCCTCCGAGAGTTTCGTTGATAGCATTCACAGAAACAGGAACAGTAGCAACATCAGTACTGCCGTGTTCACCTGACTGAGCAGATCGAGGAGATTGAACGGTCTTGTTGTGGAGAAGCCAAGAAGATAGGTTTCCTTCTGTCAATTTGAGGATTTCCTGTTTGTTTTTTTTAAAAGAAAAGAAAAGAAAAGAAAGGGAAAGAGAAAGAGAAAGTTAGTGTTAGTGTTTTTTCTTCTTTTTTTAAAATAAGAATGGACACGATGGATGAAAAATTGGAGGAATTGCAAGGACAACCCCGACCACCTTTCTCTCTCCCCTCTTTATGTTTACTCACCACATTAGGTTCCCTCATACATTTCCTGATCGCAAAAGAGAATTCCGGATGTTGCGGTTGACGGATCGGAATACATTCCAGGACGTCATCTGCGCTTTCGAAAGACGCTTTGGCTTCAGGGGGTAAGAAGTCTGTGATATCTTGAATCTAGGGAAGGAGAGGGGGGGAAAAGATAATCACTGAGATTTAGTTTAAAGAACCCACTAGGAGAGTCTAATTGAAAAACGAAAGTATATAATTTAATGTATACACAAACACCACGCTACGTACCTCGAGGTCGAACCGAGTGTCAGGTTTATCCGAGCCAAACTGGAAAGAGTGAAAGCAGAGGAAACGACAAAATCTTGCATTAGATTCGAAGAACCACACCAAAAAACAAAAAAAAAAACACAAAAAGAGTTGAATTAGAGAGACTCAAAACTCACGCGAGTCATAGCTTCATCATATGTCATAACCCTAAACTTTTCAGGTAGCTCCGTGTTCTCCAACTCTCTCCAAACTTTTTTAGTAAGTGTCTCGACGACATCACGGACTTGAGTGCCTCCTATTCTCCACTGATTGGTCCAACGGGGACCTTGTGTGTGTGTCGGCATAGCAGTACTAGTACTAGCACTAGCACTAGCACTGTCACTTGAACTTGAACTTGAACTCGAAAGACAATCATTGACACTGTCACGACCCCAAGAAACGTAAGCCATCTCCAAATCGATCTGAGTAAACTCGGGCTGTCGATCCTTCCTCCCATCTTCGTCTCGAAAACACTTTGCGATTTGGAAGTATCGGTCTATGGTCCCGGAGGCGATCAAGAGCTGTTTCGGTTGTTGAGGGGATTGTTGGAGAGCGTAAAATAGGGGTTGGGAAGAAGAAGAGGAATCGTTGTTGTTGCTGTTGTTGTTGTTGGTGGCAGTAGTAGTACGTGTTGGGACTAGGAATTCTCTTGCCCCTTCAACAGAGGATCGGAGAAGGACGGGTGTTTCGACTTCGACGAAACCTAGAAAAATTATTGGAGAAGAACACCTTGAGTTAGTATTCTAGAGTGAAAGGAAAAAGAAGCCGTAATATCCTAACCATCGTCATGTAAGCTGTTTCGGACGATCCGGGCTACCTGACTACGTTTTCGAAGGTTTTCGGATAGGACAGAACGACGAAGATCCAGATATCGATATTTGAGTCTTAGCTCCTCGTTAGGCTGTGAAAGGGGGATGGAGGAAAAGATCTAGAAAATGAGCACTCTCTGAGGTATTGCCTTGCATCATAGGAACTAAAACGAATGAACTGAATACTTGCCAAGTAGTTGTTGTGCGTGCTAGAAGGTGTGAATGGGAGATGGGTGTCTGCGGGGTTTAAGAGGATGAACTTTTCGACTTGAATATCGATCTCTCCTGTTGAACCCTAAATTTTTTTTTTTGGGTTTTGTAATGGAGAAGAAGTGAGAGAAAAAGATGTCAGTCCCTAAATACGAAAAGGTATAGTTTGGTTGGGGTTATGAATAGATTCGGTACTGACAGGACGTCGGGCACTAGGAGGCCGCAATAGCACCTGGCCTTGAATCCAGACCGATGATTCGACAGGGACGTCGGAGAGACGAAATGTAGATGCATCTGCACGTGCTTGGGCATCATGATGATTGACAATCAGCTGAACCGTTCCGGACGAGTCCTTGAGTGGAAAGAAGGACACGAGTTTAGTTTTGCTAAAATGGCCAAGATTTGAGTTATTTTGGCAATGGGGTCGTGTGTGTGTGTGTGCATGTATGTATGTATATAAATATGTATGCCACTTTAGACAAAGAACGTTCAAATGGGGAATTTGGGCAAGAGATAATCACCGCTCGGGAAGGAGCCAACCTGTTAGGATCACTCGGGAACCAGCGTCACGAGCAGAGAGTGCGCCGCAGGAGTGAGTTCTGCTTGGGTAGGGAGCTGGAAAATTAGGAATAGTGCACAAAGTTTGATTAGGCCACGTCGAACTAGATGATTGGGGGCAGGAGAAGCAAGGGGGGACGGCTGACCAGAGTGTGCTGATGGGACAGAGGAGGAAGAACGGGAAGAATGATGGTGATGAGTTGTGGGTGGGCTTCTGTTTGAGTGGGTACGGATATGGGCAGACAAAGGAAATGAAGGGGTACGGTGCCGAGATAGACGCAGGATGGCGCGGATGGAGGTAGGAAGCAAGGCCATTGGAATTGGCGGATGGACACGGACAGATGAACGTGAGGCCGTCGTAAAGTAAAGAACCCATAACCCTAAACAGCCCTGCATTTTTCTTTTCTTTTGCTAAGTATATACCGCTCTGCTATATATACAGCTCCCTAAATCGTCAATCATGCCCCTTCTTCGACTACCATGTTCTGTCTCCCGACCGAGCTCCAGGACGCCGTCTGCGACCACCTCGCCCCGTCCCACCTCGCCGCTCTTTCTCGCTCTTGCTCCCAGTTCTACGCCGTCGCTCAACGCCATCTCTACCGGCACGTCCACATCACTCCCGCCTTCCACAACCTTTCCGTCGTCCTCACCCTCGCCACCAAGCCCCACATCGCGCGTCATGTCAGGTCCTTCTCGCTCTCTCTAGCCTCCCAATCCTCCGTCTTTCAAGCCTACTACCGCCATCTCGCCTCCGCGCTCTCTCACATGACCGAACTGTCCTTTCTCCATCTCTTCGTGGACCCGTCTGCGTCTTGGGTGCTTCAACGTTCTCGAGCGACTCATTTGCTCACTTTCGCTTGTTCGTTTCCCTTCGACTCCCATGTCTCTGCCTTCCTCGCTACTGCTCCCGGTCTTTTGGAACTCGAAGTCGGTCCATCGTCGTCGCCTTCTTCTCATAATGATGATGGCGGTGCTCACCACCACCAACACCACTCACCGACCTCGATCGACGTCTCTCCTTCCTTAATACCCCACCTCGAACAATTCCGAGGCTCTTCCCACATCGCTTCGTCTCTCGTCCCCAACCGTCCCGTTCACACCGTCCATCTCACTTCCGGTGACTTGACGGACCAAATCGTCTCTCGTCTCGCCGAGTCTTCCAATCGAGTTTCTATATTGGGTGCGACGATCAGTTCGCTTCCTGCTCCTCTGCTTCAGTTGCTCTCTGAGAGGTTGCCGGATTTGATGTATTTGAGGATCACGACGACTTATAATTTCTCTGACGCGCCTGATGTGGTGAGTGTTTGGTTACACGTTCTCTTTTCTTTCTTTTTTCTTTCTTTCTTTTTCTTATTAAACTAATGCCATTCTTAGACTTTCTACCGAAACGTCTCAAACGCATTGGGAGCGTTAACACAACTACAGGCGTTCGAACTGTCCGGCATGCATTGGGGTTCGTTGAAGAACAACGAGAACGAGATGAGAGTGTGGCAGTCTAAACCGTTTAACTCTGAACAGATCCATCAACATCATCATCATTTGGGATTCGAAGAGGAAGGGTCTGAACAGCAACAACAACTGGTTCTTGATGATGACTCTTTCGACAATAATACCGTCAATAACGCTTTGGATGTCGATATCTACTCGGAGTTATTTGTCGATTACTGAAGGGAGGGGGGGACTGGGTGCGAAAAAAAGAAGTTCGCGAAGTGGGGTTTGGGCTTCTTGGAGAGAGGGAAACATAAAAGATTTTTTTTGTATTGGAGAAAAATGAATCTTGATTCGAGAGAGGGTAATTAAAAGGATAAGGAAGTGGTTCTTTTTTTCTGTTTTCTGTTTTCGCTTTTTTCTGTTTTCTTCTGTTCTTGTTCTGTTCTGTTCTGTTCTGTTCTGTTCCAACGAATGTAAATTATTCTAGATTACTTCTTTTTCATTTTATTTTAGGTATATGATAGGCCTCACAGCTTTTCATTACGTAGAGACATAATTGGACGCATACATACATACATATAAGCATTGTTTTCTTACTGACTATTTGCTAAGTATAATAGATATACAACTTATCATATGTATACATTTTTGGGGAAGAAATTACCTCTTTGGAATTCGGGATTTGGATTTGGAATGTCTGTGCCGTGTTAGTGGGATTATTTACGACCCAAAGGATGATTTGTATTTTGGCTCCCTCCACCCCGGACATAGTGCAATTGATTTCATCCGAGGAGATGAAAAAAAAGGTTTTTATAGCTAGCGCTTTTTCACTTTCGGTTTTCTTCGGTCGGTCGGAGCGAGTGAGAAGTGAAAGTTGCTTTTCCTTCGATTGGTTTTAAGAATAGGTCTGAGATGTCTGAGATACATATGTAATACGTATATACCATACGTAGAGGAGATGTTATCTATCATTCCGGGTTTTATGTTCAACTATACCCCTACGTACTTGGTGGCTGAAAGAGATCCGGAAGCTGAAGGTGACGGGTCAACCGGGTCAAAAAGCTGCTTTTTTTGAATTCGATGAGGAAGGTGGCGGCATTTTGTACTAAACTAAACACTAGACTAGTACGTCCGAGGATTACCATTAGGGCGTTTGGGATCCGGATGAGCAGGCGTTTGAGTCTTTTTGGGTGTTTCTTTTTTTTTTGGTTTTTTGAAATTCGAGGAAAAGCTCCAGGTTAACGTTAAGTTACTGTACCCCGATATAGCCTTAGCTGAGTTCTTGTGTTCTTCAAAATGAATTGCAATTGGGTCGTGACGTGTGTATGGTACAGTGGGGGTGAAGGTGCACCATATGCATGAGCGTTTGAGCTTTTTGATCCACCTCTCAGAATCAATTTTAATGTCGATGGAACGGTGAAAAGTTTGCACGACCTCTCGGAGTCATATAGTATCATATAGAGTAAGAGTCATATCAATCAAGATGCATGAATCAACGAATTCGCGTGTGTGGTCATGCTGATCAAATTCATTGTGACTCTCTACAGGAACTTTTCTTGTGTGCGCACTGCGCAGCGGCTTCGAATTCGCGAAAAACCAAACTCCGGTCTTGGCCAGTCGCTGCTACACTAACTAGGCGTTTCTCCAGCGGTTCTGACATCACGAATTCCTGTATTCTTCATTTTAGGTTCTAACATTCAAAACAACTTTTTTTTCTCCGCGGGGGTAAAATATGAGCACGACGAATAAACGACCGCTCAACGAGCTGGAAAGCAGGCTTCACCAAGCAGCTCTTGCTACTGCGAACAATGTACGTTTTCAGTGTCTCTTGAAAACATGAAAGTTTTCGATCTAATTGATCTAAATCTTCCTTCTTCTCCTCACCTTCAAACCCCCAATTCCCAATCTGTGAACCAACTCCAAGGAATTGACCGCGAAACAAGCTGAAGCGATCATCCCAGACAACAAAGCTCGTCAGAAAGCTCTCAACTTCCTCTTGTCGGTTGGATACTTCCGGCCTCTTTCTGATAAGAAGGGGACGGTCGCTTTCAGAGCTGTGTCGAAGAGCGAGTTGGAATCGTGCGTCTTTTTTCCATCTGTTGATAATCAATTTCACATTTACTTTCTCTCTCTCTTCCCCGCAAAAACAGTACCAAGGACCTAACTGAAGAAGAAAAACTCGTTCTTGGACATATCAAAACCTCCGGAAATGAAGGTTGTCCCTAGCCGTCCATTCTTTGCCCTACAAGCGCTAACAGTGTCGTACTTCCAAAAAACCTTCTCTCTCTCTCCATCTTGTCCGTGCTATACAGGTATCTGGACGAAACACCTCAAAACCAAAACCAACCTACACCAAAACGTCATCGATCGATGTATAAAGACTCTTACTCAGAAAAAGCTCATCAAAAGAGTACCTTCCGTTCAAGTGAGGACCTGACACACACTCTCTCTCCGTCTCAAGCAAATCAATGCTTTTACCTTCTCACAGCACCCGACACGTAAAATTTACATGCTCGAAGGCGTCGAACCTTCCGTTTCGTTGACCGGTGGACCTTGGTATCAAGACAACGAGCTCGACACCGAGTTCATCGAATCTCTTACTAAAGCTTGCTTCAAGATAATTCGGGACGCTGTATGTTCTTCTCGTTCGCTATTTTCCGTTCCCCCCTACCCCTATACTCGGGATTATATCCCGAACTCCAGGCCTGAAAAAAAGGAAAAAAAAGTTTATATTGGCTCATTTACATTCCTTCTATTGTTCCTACCCGGGGGTTTTTTTTTTTTACAGAGCTTCCCTCAACATCGTCGATCCCATCATGCCGAAGGAGGAGCAGGAGGAGCAGGAGGCCCCGCCTTGTACCCGATTTCCAAATCCCCACAGTATCCCACCTCTCAACAAATTCGTAACGCTTTAAAACAGGCACGACTCACAGATATAGAACTATCTATCGAACACATCGAGATGCTTCTGAACGTCTTGGTTCTAGATGGCGAGATAGAAAAGGTTCGCGGCAACGTTATGGGATTTGGAAAATCCTTTTCCTTGTTTCTCACAGGAAATTAAATCATCTGACACTTTTTGGAACTTCTTTCTTTTAGCTACCTGCTTTTGGTACCTCGTTATGGGATTCGAGTGCTCTAAGTGACGGTGATGACGATTCTGGGGATGAGAGACGGAAGAAGAAGAAAAGAAAACGGAGAGCTTCGACCAGTAGTGATGATGAGGATGACAAGGATACTCATAAACGCAAAGGCAAAAAACGAGCTGCTAACAGTCTTGGCAGATCTGATTCTGAAGGGACTCAGGGTTCAAAAAAAGCGAAACGGAAAAGGACGAGAGGTCTAGGAGACGACGAGTCCGAGTCATCGTCCTCCGACTCTACTTCGTACAAGACTAAGAAGAAGAAGAAGACTAAGAAGATGACCAGAAGGGATGATGACGAGGAATCTGGGGATGAGTTAGGAGAGGAGGAGGAGGAGGAAGGCGATAGTAGCGGTTTCCCCACACGGCCAAAATCGAAGAAGAACAAGAAGGAGAAGAAGAAGGCGAAGACGAAGAAGACATCGCGTTCGTCAGAGAGCGAGTCATCAGACAACTTGGAGTCGTCGTCTGATGACGAAGAACGTCCTCAAAAGAGGAGGTCGAGATCAAGGAAACGTTCCATCTCACCGTCCCGCTTCTTTTCGTTTGAGGACGACGAGAACGAACTTGGAGGTGGAGTTGTTTATAGGGCTATCAGACAAGAGCGTCTTTCTCTCGGATGGTCTCAAGCTCCATGTAGTGGGTGCCCTTCTTTCGAATTCTGTAAAGAAGGAGGTCCTGTGAATCCGCAGGAATGTGTGTATTACGGTGATTGGCTCTTGGGAGGTACAGTTGCTGCTATTGAAGACGTGGTGTAATAAGATGTAAATTAAGATCTCTCACTCCATTCAATCCTCGTCCTGACTAACGTTTTGTGGTCTTCAGAAGGTCATCTACAGAAGTAAAACTTCGAGTCTAGATCTTGAGTCCCCTTGGTCGACGCACAAAAAAAGAATGAAATTAAAAACTCCCGTCCAATCGAAGGAATGTTGTGGACTTGGTTTTTCACGGATCTCACACAACACAGAGATATCATATCTGTCGAGCTGATTCGAGCAGGAGATACCGGGAACCACCGAAGGAGGCTTGTTAACAGATCTTCAGGGAGTCGAGAGAACTGTTTAAGCTATGTTTATCAGGGCTGAATCTATACAATGACAGACAATGACTCGTGACAGTCCTGAGTTGAAAACGACCTCCACAACTGGCAGGCCTGAGCGTGAACGCGTGAACGGCAAATCCTGACCGTAGTACCGAACAACCTTTCAAATTTTCGGACCGTGCTTTGACCACTCTTGTGGTATTTCTCTTCTATCGTCATGACTAGTACTTCTCCGGCTTTTGTCACTCTGGGCATGTTCATCATCGACGAATTTAGCTATGCGGACGAAGACGGCAACCCTACAGGGAAAACATCTAATCCGCAGGAAAGTGTCCAACCCCCCGTGCAAGACGTCTTTCCGAAAGTGTTTTTCTCGGTCCTAAAAAATGATCTCTAGATCGGTGGTGGTGGAACCTATGCGTCCGTAGGAGCACGTATTTGGTTGGGCTCCATTGTCCTTATCTCCTCGCTGGTACTCCAAATTGAAACAGGTAATTTTTTCATTTTGCAGGCTCCCTCCTCATCGCATCGGAATGATCGTGGATAGAGGCAGCGATTTTCCTCCTTCGATCCAAAATGAACTCGAGAAATACGGAAGTGATATGTGGATGTTCCGTGATCAACCCGAGTCTCGTACAACTCGCGCACTGAACTCATACCGAGGAGATTTTCGAGGGTAATTCATTTAGCTTTTTGGCTTTCGGTTCTGGCCGTGGATGAATTGTAAAAAAGAGCTCTGACACAAACGCTTTGGCAGTTTCGAATACCTCACTCCTCGGATTCGTATAACGCCTCGAGATTTGGATGGGACGAAATTAGCACAACCGGCGATGCTTCACTTCATTTGTTCACCCTCTAGGGCATCTGTTATCATGTCGCAAGTCGATGATGTTCCTGGTTGGGACCCAATCACCATATACGAACCTATACCCGTTTGTCGTATATATCGTTTGTCCGTATACATCTGATATTTTCTCTTTCAAGGATAGATGCGTTCCCGAGGAACTGCCCGCACTCGTAAAGGTCTTACCATCTATTTCCATTTTAAGGTGCGTATAGAACTCCTCGAAACAGACAGATTATGAATTTCATGACGACCCATTTGAAAGTCCTAACGCCGAGGAGGCTCTTTCTCTACTTTCATATGATCTGTCTCCGAGTAAAGAATCTATAGAGCAGGCCGCTAGTAAACTTTTGGAACTTGGAGTCAAGGATTCTGTCATTGTTAGAAGGTCAGTTCCTCCTCCTTCATCGGGCAGTGCGTAAGCATCTCAATAGCTGGAAGTGGATCAATGGGTGCATATATTACAACTAGGGATAAGGGAGGACGGTGGGTGAGTGCGTTCTGGGACAAATCTGAGCACCCCGGGAAAGTAATCGATGTTACGGGTGAGTGCCGAACATCAGTCCAAATTTCGACTGTAGAACCGCTGGTTTGACATTCATATAGGAGCCGGTAATAGCTTTCTGGGTGGATTAGCAGCGGGCTTGGACATCACTGGAAACGACGTGTACGAAGGTTCGTGCTCACTGCAATTCTGTCTGAATATTCTACTCATGTCATCAACAGCAACTTTTTATGCCACAGTATCCGCCTCTTTCACCATCGAGCAAGAGGGTTTACCGACTATGACTGAGGCTGGATGGAATGACGATTCTCCATCTACTAGATTGGAAATGTTGAAAAGTAGACACCGAATTTAGACAGTCAATGATTTGGCAAAGCACTATCGTGTTGGGAAGGGTGATAGATAAGTACAAATGCTAGCCAAGATACTTAGTATAGAAGAACATTAGAAATGACTATGAGTACAAGCTAACAAATACGAGATTAGCCCTAGTATAGCTGACTAAATTGACAGATTACGCACCAACGAGCTCCTGAATACAGACTGGAAGCAATAAAAATAACAGAGCACTACTGCTGGCCGGACTGATTGAACTTCGCCCTACTGGCGGCGAAAAGCTGTTCTTGGGCGGCCAGGAGTTCCTCTTCCGTCATCCCTGATTGTTCGAGTTTAGAAACCTTCTTTTCACGATCCTAGAAGGGCATGAGCATCGTTCAGAACAAGAGTGAGGATGACGCACCTTTTGTTGCTGTTTATGATCCTTCAGAACATCCTCTACCTCCGACGTGAAAGAATCAAAGCCTAATTGCTGAAAGAGAAACCGTTATTCTTGCGATTCGTAAAATCAATGAATTACCAAGGACTACCTTTAGAGCGCTTATTATGTGTTCTGGAGCAATGGTTTTCTTAGATTCCTTTTCGCATATTTCATTTGCCTCTGAGGATATCAAGTGGATGAATTCTAGGCAAAAATGACTGGAGTCAGTGCCACAGACGTGCTAACAAGATAGTGTAAAATGAGTTCACCTACACAGCACTCAATGACCAGATCCCGTGTCTCTTTGGAGCAAACCACGTCGCTAGGTAGCAATTCTGATTGAACAAGAATGAGGACGAGTGGCAGACTTTCCTATGTCGACAACACGCACCTGTGATCATTTTTGCGACTGTAGCCTTGGGAAGAGAGAGATCATCGTCGGTTGGGGGTGCACCTGAGTGGCCTTCGCGATCTGACATTGTGGGTGGACGTTAAGGGAGAACGGACGCGAAACTACTCAACAAATGAAGGATTTGAAACTCCGCCCCCTGTCTTCCCCAACCTTCAGTCATGTCTGCGGTAAGTACGCTGTGCGTCTTTCGCTTTCTGTTATTTGATGGTCTCTAGGTCAATCCCGTGAACCCCAAGCCTTTCCTTCAAGAGCTTACAGGAAAACCCGTGTTTGTTCGCTTAAAATGGGGTTTAGAATATAGAGGTTTCCTGGTTAGCACTGACGGTTACATGAACCTTCAGGTGTGCCTCGGTCAGTCTAATGAGATTTCGGTTTTTGATCATGTTCTTCTTTTCATCTAGCTAGCTAACACGGAGGAGTACCAAGATGGAAAGAGCAATGGCGCTCTTGGAGAGGTATTCATTCGGTATGTGTTTCCATGTGTCTAGGTCCCTGAGTCTGCTCAATTTTCCTGTCCAGGTGTAACAATGTTCTATATATCATAAGTCTCTCGTTTTATTATGTTCTTCTTCCATCTGATATGTCTCGATTACAGAGAGGCTCCTCCAGAATAAAACGCGTGAAATTGATGGTTCAAAATCAAAATGTAACGAAAAGTCAAAATTGTCTCTTCGTGTATCGTCTTTTCTTTTTGATATCGAGCAAAATACATTTTGTGTTCGCTTTACCGTACATCGCTTTGCTACAGATGTGTATTAAGTACTTAGTACTGCTAGATGTGTACTTTTCAGTCTACGCAGCCATTGCCTTTTTCGGTCCCGTCTGGTGGCAGTGTCACATTGCACGTGCTACTTGGAAGTGCGAAATTTTTTGAGTCACTATTAGTTATCGCCTTGAACTACAACCACCAACACCCACCTTTACCACCACTCAGTCTCACCTATCCATCGACGACTGCTATGGCCAAATCACTCAGGTCAAAAGTTAAGCGGGATTTCCGCTCCAAGAAACGAGAAGCGGGCGTATACGCTGCGACAGAAGCCGCCCGCCTTGCTCGACTCAATGCCAAGCTCCTTTCTACAGTCTCCAAAGACAAGAAAGAATTCGCAGAAAAAGAAGAGGAGGATGAAAGTGCTATGCCAGGTTGGTGCTGGTTTGCAGCTTTTGGTCTTCTAGATTCCGACGACATCACAATCGATAGCATGAGTTCGTTTGTCTCCCAAGAAAACGACCATCTAGCGAGTGCCACACGAGGCTACCATGCACCACGTGCCCTGGAGGCCTGAACGAGATTTCTTTGATCCCATCTATTGCTTTTCCCAGTATGTTGGATGGTCATTGACATCTTTTTTCTTTTCATAGTGGAGGAAACCTCTCCAGAAGATTCGACCAAACCAGATGGTTAGCCTCACCCTAAATCATTTTCATCCCACCTGTTTTACTTTATACTCTTCCAGATTCTATGCAACTGGACCAATCACCTGCTAATAACCCAAAGTCGACTCGTATATCAACCCATGGCCCTCGAGGCTCAAGACGGGAGGAATGGAGATTGTCCAAAGGACTCTCAGCCCGGCCAGCGTCAAAAGGGATGAATCGTCAAGGGGGAATTGCTGCAAGAAGAAAGGCAGGACGCTCAAAGAGAAGACGGTAGAATGGACCATTTTTTCACATGTTCGTTGTATTCTTTATTAGCATACCCGTGTCAGTATGGCACTTTTCACTTCATATCCACTATGTAGACAAAAGTATTAAACATTAAATAGCGGTACATGAGAACGATAATGTAGTATTTTTCAACTGGAACTTGATGATTAGACATTACCCACACCTTTGTGAGCCTCCCTACAAATTTCTATGAAATTATGTTCAAAGGATAATCATAAGAATTGGAATTACCTCCTGCTGTTTTGAACACGAATGAACAACCAGTCTACTACAGCGCGAACGCCAGTGCTATGAGAAAAATAATTATTCACAACTTTGAACCAGAAACTTTAGACTTTACCCTTCAATTGCTGAGATGCCCATGACATCGAGACTAGCTATTCTTTCTCTTCTCGTGGCGACATCTTCGCCCTCCCCATATCTCACATTTCTTCGGGCACTCTCGATCTTTCGCTGGTGCCAATCTTCATAGTCGTGGCGGATTTCCTCGACAGAAAGGCTATTCGGCGAGTCCTGCTTGTTAGCAACCAGAAGTAGGGGTACACCAAGAATTTGAGGCGCAGACAATACCGAGTCTACAATGCTTACAATTTCATTATCATCTACCCCTCTGTCAAGTGTAAAAAACATACCGAACACTTCCCAGCCTTCGCTCAATCTTTCGCGGTCTTCTGCGTCAATGACATAGACAACGCCATGACAATCGTCGTAATATCTGTGCCATATATTCCTTATACCACGCTGACCACCAAGGTCCCAGAATTGTAGGATTGTCGAAGGGAGAACGATCTTTCCAGCTGCATATATCCACACGACGTTGAACGGTAGAAACATAGGCTATGAAAAAGTGCTAACTGTTTTGTCCTACAGTGGGCCCAATTTTATCTGGAGAAAGTCCGGGCGTGTCGGTGTAAAGAGTCTTGATTTTCTCTAACAACGTCTAGAAGTAGCTGTGATTTCTGTTCTTGAAAGATGACGGAATGGCGACTGACTGTCTTCCCTGCGCCATCTAATCCAATGATAATTACAGAAAATTCTTCCTTCCTATTTAACGAGACGGTTTAGCGACCCAAAAGAAAGGAACAAGTGTTCTTGCCTTGTAAGATGTTCATGCAGGCCCTTTAGTAGGTGATACATTCGGAGAAGGACCGAGTCACGTCACACATAACATTAGAACCGCGAACCCCTCAATCCTTCCCCCTTCCACATCGTCCACAATGGGCTACGGCTACGTTTCCTATGGTTTGCCCACTTTTGTCATCATAATCATCGCCTTGTATCTTCTTTTCACTGGTATGTTACTATGAACTTGGAGTTTGACACGTCAAAACCCATCTGTCTGTCAGGTTCTGGAGAGGCATTCAACGTCGGTCGTTTCCTTGAAGAATCGAGTCCTTACGCATGGGCTGCAACGGGAATTGGTCTTTGCATGGGTCTGAGTGTCCTCGGTGCAGGCTGGCGAGTGTTCCAAGAGTTCTTTACTCAGGTTCATACTGACCTTGACATCGCAGGGGCATCTTCGTAACCGGCGCTTCTATTATTGGTGGAGGTGTAAGAGCCCCGAGGATCACAACAAAAAACCTGATTAGGTGCGTATTCCTGAACAGTTTTATGTTGATACTCTCACTAAAGTTGGAAGTGAACAGTATCATCTTTTGCGAAGTTGTGGCCATCTATGGTGTTGTGGGTTCTAGCTTTCTTTTTGAGTTTCATTCTTCCTAAATTGGCCTTACCAACACATCACTCTGTCAGATCATTGGAATTGTGTATTCTTCCAGGCTCAACAACATACCCGAGGACCTTCTGTACACTCCTCAGAACTACTTTACCGGTGCGTACGTTTGCTAATACTGGCCCTTATTCCTTTCTGATTTGTCCCTGTGGTTCAGGATATGCCCTCTTTTGGGGTGGATTCACCGTTGGAATGTGCAATTTTCTTTGTGGTGTTTGCGTCGGCATCACTGGATCGACCGCAGCACTTTCTGACGCCGCCGACCCGAACCTCTTTGTCAAAATTCTCGTTGTCGAAGTTTTCGGGAGTATCATGGGGTTGTTCGGGCTTATTGGTAAGTCTGTATTAAACCACTCCTGTCTGTCGCTCATATTTCCTTCTTTTCTTAGTCGGTCTCCTAATGTCGTCGGAAGCCCGTGAATTCGAAGCTGCTCAAGTAGCAGCTGCGGTTGTCTCACCGTTTGTGCACTAGCCTAATCAGCTTGTGTCAGACTAACACTTGCTGCTCCTCGGACTACACATCTTCACACTGTTCAAGTTTCCTTCACATACGTGTATACTCAGTCGTTAGTTCTGATTAATATACAGCAACAGTTTCTTCAAACAACGAGATCCATGCGTTTTACATAGTTGAAATAAGTTATCCCCACTGGTACAGAAATGAAAGGTACTCTACAAGTACAGCAGTACAGACATTCCGACCGTCCAACATAAATAAACGTCACTTAAATACTTAAACATTCGCAGACTATCATTTCCTTTCATCCTCAAACGGATTCTCAGCATACTCCAGATCGTCGTCGTTGTCACTTCGTTTGGACTGAGACTGTTGACTGGGAGGTGTATCGTTACGAAGGAGGGAGACCGGGCGTTTGGGAAGGAGACCTATTTTGCCTGTTGTAAGAGGTCAGTGAAATAAGCTATGCCAAATGTCAACACAACAAACCAGTGTCAAGACCAGATCCAGAATTTGTTGTTGGAGGATGTGGTGTCTCTGCTGTGTCTGTAGTGCCTGAAAGGAATTAATGAAAGTTTTTCGCAGATATTTAGGACATACTAGTCTTGGCACCGGTATCCACACTCGGGCTAGGTGTCACATCGTACCCTTGCGCCGCAGCAGGTGGTGGGCTAGACTGAGCTTGTGGGTTGGGATCATAATAAGCCGGCTGCTGATGTTGTTGATGTGACTGGTATTGATACTGCTGGTACTGGTCCTGGTCCTGACTACCAACTCCAGAGTTGCTCAAGGCCGGTGTCGACGACGAAGCGCCTTGGTTTGGTCTGGACAAGGTCAATGTACATGTTGATATACATGCGTACAAACAAACTGACCTGGGCTGATCAAACTCCTGAATCTTAGCCTTCACCCGAGTAAATATGTTTCCTAAGGTTTTCTTCCCGGCTGCCGTGTATAAGAATAATGTGCTTTGTAGATTGGTATCCCCTGAAACTCACTTTCGGCAAATTTATTAAACTGCTCTCCGAGTTCCGTCATTGTGTCTCTTTCACCTGCGTTCTGCGGAGATTGTGAGCCGGGAGCGTTTGGTGCCCATCGACCCTGTCCTTGTCTTTGTTGCGTTTCCCAAGCAGCTTGACGTTGTTGTTGCCTCTGTTCGTCTTCGAGGTAAAGCTGCCGTGCGAGACGTTCATCCAATTCTGTTTGGGACTAATAATATGCGTAAAGGTGGTAAGAGCCGAAAAAGCGAAGAACCCTCATAAGTAATTCCTTCACGTACCAAGACAGGTTCTTGTGGTGGCAATTCACTATGGTATTCTGGGTCATTCATTCCGAGTAATACATCTATTGCGCGATCCTGATCTCCGCCTACGGATTCGAGAACAGACTGGCTAAGAAAAATTTTGAATTTGAATAGGGTAAAGAGAATTAGAAGCGACGTACAGAACGGCATCATCGAAGTCAGGAAACATTGCGCGTAGCGCGGAGACCTTTGGATCTATAGGGCCATTGCGTTCCTGCTCATGTATCTGGAAGGAGTCTTGCGGGGTGGGTGATGTGGTTGGACCTGAAGACGGAGGGGAAGATGACGGCTGCGAAGCGAAAGCCGGAGTGGTAACCGGGGTGGTAGCCGCAGGAGTTGTCGGAGAGGGATTCGCAGCTTCATGACTTTGAGTCTGCACAGAGTCTGCAGACGATTCGAAAGGGTTTGTTGTCGGTGTTACAGTGATATCGCTGGTCATTGCTAGAAGAAAGTGAGACGTGAGAGGGAACTGCGGAATTATTTCAATATTATTCATAATGATATTTCCTGTGTGTGACCGTGATCCACTGATCATCACCACTTCGAGTCCTCGACGCGTCTCAACATGAAATGAGTAACTACGAACACACTCAGTGCCGGAGTATATTCAACCCACTTGAATACCTGGCGGTGTATGTATAAAGTGTCCCAGATTTTTAGCATTACAAAAGTACAGCCTTGTATTCTAAGTATTAGCACTACATCTTACAATCCACAACATACCCTCCAACCCTAAATTGTTCTAGTATGTACCTTATCATGATATTCAGGAAGTTCTACATCTCCCCGCTCGAGATCAAACGATTCACTTTGTGTCTTTTTGGAGGTTGGTGATTTTGAGCCATCGTCCACAGTTCTGGCAGGAAAATAAGGACTCAAAGAGCAGAAAAAGTTTCTAGCACTCACGAAAAATCGGACATTTTAATGTGTTCGGTGGAGACCAAAACTTCAGAGCGAGTTATGACGCCAATAGGACTGCTACGAAGGATAGTGGGAACATTGCCTGTTATCCCCACAGAAATCGACACAGAGCCCACGTAGTGGCTGTCGTTGGAATTGAATTCCAATAGCCTCATGACCGCACGGCAGGATGCAATCGAGCTAGACAGCGGATATCAGTACACCATAGCTCGGTCTGCGATATCCACGGTCTTGCGTTCGACATTACTTACCTCACGACGGCAGCAGGTATCTTAAAGTTGCAAGAAGTGTGAGATAGCCGTCAATATCAAAGACCCCGAATACACTTACTGTTGCGATGCTAGAGACAAATAGTCGTGAGCGTGAGGGACATAAAGTTGTCAAACATGAGGACAGACGTACACGTTCATAGGCGCTGAATCACCGTAAACAAACTCAGTCGGAAAATACAACAGATGACAAAAAACAACTCACTGTTTAGATTTAGAACGTTGAGGACCTTCATTCATCGGGACCAAGTGAGTTCAATGAATCCGCCAAAAACAATGAAGACGACCTACAGCTGGTATGCAGTTTGCACTGAATGTTACCAAGAAATAAATCAATCCGTCTCTGAAGAGCAATTTCCAGAGATCGGTTCGAATAGTGTGTTTTGCAGTTAATGCAACAAATGTATAAAGGAGAATAACGAAATCGAAACCCATTGCTGAAGGAAGGCGTCGTCAGAGTTGACCCAACATAATATGAAAGAACTCACTGAAAAAAAAAGTCACGTTTAACAACGATGGACTGGTCGAAACGACGATACAGGATCTCGTGGTATCATCCCACTGAGCGCGAACGATAAACATGGTGCGATACAAAATTCCCCAGAAACCCAAGCATAGAATACCTAGGGGTAACACAACATTAAGTTTACGTTCCCACAGCGCGATACTAGGGAAGGGTGAGCAAGAGTCGGAAACGAGTATGATGAATGGCCGATCAACTGACGTTCTGAGCATAAGAGAAGTAGAAGAACAAAGGAGTGTCATATTTCCCGACCACTGCAGAAGGGAAGGTCAAGA
Organism: Dendrothele bispora CBS 962.96; assembly: GCA_004369135.1. Lineage (NCBI taxonomy): Eukaryota > Fungi > Basidiomycota > Agaricomycetes > Agaricales > Dendrothele > Dendrothele bispora. Next base: position 82,728 of record ML179068.1, on the reverse strand, counting down.
TGCGAGTTCAAACCATCCAATTCAAAAACAAAAACTCACCGAATTGAAAATGTATAGTGCCTTGTATGAGCTGCCGTCAACGAATGTACCGTCAACGAAAACGTTCCATCATAAACTCACCCCACAATTGATCTGGGGATAATGTCAGTCTCTACACGTTGCCTAAAATGGACCAAGAAATGCATACCGGTCTTTTTACGGTAAGAGAAATGATTCTAGACAATTTTAGTGAGATTGACTCGAGAAGGTCTGGGCAAAGGGTCAGATACTCACAAACCAATGATTGCGGACACGATACAATAGCGAGAAAAGAAGAAAAAGACTGCATGGTCCAAAGACGTTGGTAAACAAGAATATTCAGGCGAATAATAACGCACTCTGTGTATTCGTCAATATTCAGTCTTATAGCCTCCCAATTCCACTTACCAAAGGCCAACGAAACTTCCGTCTACCAGTGATCAGCGACAATTCAAAACCCCAGGTAGAAGCGATTTCCATCATGACGACACCAAGCACGACGAAAATGAGCCTCTCAAAAGCCACTGGACAAATTTTCAAAGTCAACAGGATGGAAAAATGACCCACTTTTCAGTAGGACCTACCGCTATCTCTCCTTATCTCTTCAGGATCAGACCAGTTTACCATGTTGACCAATCCACTTTTGAGGAGTTTTCCTGACCCAAAGTTGAACGAGAAAGGACTGCAGTTCTGGGTGGAGAGAGGGTTAGTATTACTTCCAACCCGCAGGACTTATTTAAAGCGCTTGGTGGAAGATTCCAGCGCCGCCAGATCAAAATTCCCTAGGCCTAATCGATCATTAGATCTTGGGGACGTCGAATCTTATTCATATCGTGTAAAACGGACGTCTCGGTATAGGAATCTGGGCTTCTTCGACATGTAGGTACGTTATACCTGTTATACCCTGTTTAAGTACACTGAACTTGGAAAAATTCGCCACGCCTTCAAAGACCCCGTGAATTATAGGATGAATGACATCTATTCCGGTTACTTAGGTCATTATGCACGGCGGAAATTTTCTTTTCGCTTCAACTGTCCAAACGGGATCAGGACGAATATTCGACCTAGTGCCAGTGGGTCGTGCGAGAGCGAGATATTTTTGTATACGTTTAGCGTTGTCTGAGTCATTAGTTTTGGGTTGAATGAAAAACATTAATATTCGATGAAAGAATGGACCACTTGACCGCGTTAATTTCTCCAGCCAACCGATCCATATCAAACAAGTGCCTAAATCGTGTATGACTTTGTCTTCTACCGGGGATGTTGCTTTTTTCTGTCAGATATCACTGGCACGTCAAGTGCCATCATCCCTGCGCGAATGGGCACATCGATGTCGACCACAATACAGATCTGGTTGCATTCCGAACCGAACAGTGAATGTACCTATTCAAATCTGTCAGATTTTGACCACGCCACAAACACCAGAAAGTTCCTGGGACGTCGATAACAAGTGACAGAGATTAACTTCTTCCTCAAAAAATTCGAACTCAGACTCTTCGAAAGGCCTAGACAAGTTTAATTATTCTGTCCTCGTTCTCATGAGCCTCGAAACGTCGCGGGGAAGAAAAAAATCAAAAGTTCAATCATGACATATGCATGTTGCAGGATTTAGTTACACCACACATTTACAGCACCATCTGCACCCGAACTAACTAGCCAAGGATGTTTGCTGCACCACTTTACTTGCAGGACACCAAGGCCCTGAGCGATTTCGTGCCCTCGAAGAATTTTCAAAGGGACTATTAGTGGATCTGTCATCAGATCGCTATAAACCCTGGCGTGGAAAATCTGGATGGATCCATCATCCGAAGAGGACGCAAAGAGGGGATATATCGGGTGAAAGTGCAGTGAGCGTATCGCGCGCGAATGGTATCTAGTGGCAAATATTGAAATTAAACTCTTTTCGCGAAATACAGCGACATACCGTAGGACTTTGTAGGGTTTATCGCTGAGTTCTAAGTCGAACCAACACAGTTTTCTATCGTAACCGCCGACGATCAGGTGGTCTCCAGATAGATGTACGTCCATAGAAGAGATCCATTTAATTCCGGGAGTCAAGGTCTTAAGCAGTTTCTGTTCAGATAAATTGTACATTCTGACGTATTGCTGTGTCTAGTGTAAAGTGTCAGAAAAGAAATGACCTGGACGGCGTATGTCGTGAGCTTACCGCTACGAAGAAATTTGGCTTTGCAGGGTGGAATAGCACCATCTGCACTTTACCTCGAACCTTCTTGAAAGGGGCTTGGGAGTGCCTTCGACTTAACTGATGAATCCACACGCCACTTTGGTTGCCACCACTCGCTGAAATGTGGAAGTTAAGGACAACCAAATAATAAGAGAGACGAGGGACAGAAACTCACAAACAGTAGCCATGTAATCGCCTCTTCTGTGCCAAACAATTTGACTCGCCAAACCAGAAGACGCCGGTAAATGTATTGACAAAAGAGGTGCGTCATCTGTCCACGTATTGGACGGCGATGTGGTCCATCTAACAGGCGATGGATTCTCAGGTGGTGGGGGCAGCGTACTAGGCGCCAATAGAGTTTGGGTGAGATGATAGACCGCCGGTGGAAGGTAAGGAGGGATGATGAAATGGAGAGTTTCTTCTCTATGTAAAAGGTGAATCAAAGGCCTGAACACAAAACGAAGTGACTTACAGTCCAACGACAAAGAAACTGACGTCGGTTCTAGGACACCATTCCAGAGCGCCAACTTTTCCATCGAATTTCCATCTTTTGATTTCCTTTCCGACTGAAAGTTCCCAGAGAGAAACGATGCCGTTTTCATCTCCACTGACTATCCAGGCGCCATCTGGACTGGCAGCAATACATCTCGCGAGGCTAGGATGCACAAATTTTAATGACTTATAGGTAGGGAATGGCTTAAGACTGCTCGGACTGGGGAGTTTGGGTATGAGGGATTCTGGGTCAATATTGAGCTTCACTCTCTGTACTCGAGGAGCCATATAAAGATCCAATTGACGATTGAATCTTTCTTTAATAAATCGGTCGTATCCTGGTACCAGCCTAAGGGAAGAATATTTTTGGGGTACGAAGTCGCGGTCTCTGTCTTCTGGGTCTGTTTCCTCCCATTTCTTTCGCTCTTCATCCGTGAGAAGGTATTCTTCTGGGGGATTATAGGATTCAGCGTTAGTGGGAAGAGCAGGTTTTGGAGCGGGTAAGGGAGGGGCATGGGAAGATGAAGATTCCGACCAAATGGCATAAAACTGGGGTTGCGTAGAGGCTTTTGGCTTTGAAGGTACAATTCGACCTTGTCGAATGGCGCGAACAATTTTCATGACCTTTGGAAAAATTATGAGCAATCCTTGCAATGGCGTCAGCTGCCCGTACCTTTTTCTTTTCCCATTTACTAGGGACCCAGCGACGCTTGGGCTCCGGGGCGGCCGACAAAGGCATAACTTCTTCCTTTCCTTTGCCAGTGAACCATTCAGTCATGGGTTCGTAAGGATCATATTCAGCATCTGGATTTTCGCCGGCGTATAAGCGCCGTATCAAGTCCAGTTCTTCTGTAGTCAGAGGTTTGTCTGACTGGGTATTTTTGTCAAACGCTGAGGTCCTGAGGAACTATGAGCTGTGTGCCTGAATTTTGACCAGGGATTTACTGACCATGCCGAAGGATCTTCTACAGTCTCTAAAAATCGGTCCAGTTCGTCCCCTTTGGCAGGTCTCAAAACTCTCTTCCCATCCATATCATAGCCTACGTGAGGCATGTCATCGTACCAGTGCATAGGAATGTTACCAACGCGGTTAGGTGCCTAGTGGTCATGTCAAAAATTATCATAAATCAAGGACGCGTACGCTTACATCTTCAGTAGAGGAATCAGAGTCATAGTCTGGCTCAATTTTTGGGAATACGCGTTTCAGTTGTCCAGTAATATCGGAAACCACTGTTTTTGCTTTTGGAAAGACGTGCAAGGGATCTTCGTCGTCTGGTTCACTTTCGCTTTCTTCCTCTTCGTCCTCTTTGTCTTCCTCGTCTTCTTCATTTTCATCGTCTTCCCTTTCTTCAAAATCCGACTCCTCATCACTCTCTGCATCGATCTCCGGAAATTCATCGACTTCTTGTCCGTCTGACTCTTCACCCTCTGAGCCTTCTTCGTCGCTCAACATCTCCATATTGACGGCCTTGCTAAAAATTGCAGGAGCAGCATCGTCTTGGTCATTTTGTTTCCGTTTTTTTGATGATGATTTGACTTGGGAGGGCATAACAGAAAAAGGGAAGTCTAGTATAAAAACCGAGAAAAGGAATAATTCAAATTGAAGAAAAATAAAGGCAATAGCTTTGGAAGTAAACAAAAGTACAAACAACGCGCCCTTAGAACACGAAAGAGTTGAAATTGACCGTGACGCCTAAGAAAGATGGTAAACTACGGAGGAGGTAAGTTCACTGAAATCTTTCTGGACCCTCTCTGAAGCTTTTTTCTAGATGAAGTCTCCGCCCTAGTTCTGGATATTGGCACTTCTTCTACTCGAGCTGGCTATGCAGGCGATGATACCCCAAAAGCAATCATCCCGACGTCTTACGGAGTTGTCCCTTCGCCAGACACAGATGCTCAAATGGGTGATACTAACCAAACCGCAGAGAGGCGTCAGGTCTACTTAGGTCATTCAGGACCATCCCTTTGGAGAGCCAACATGGAAATTCACAATCCAATTGTCGATGGGCTCAGTGCGTACTAGTTGACTCATTTTCTGTAAGATACTAAACGTTCGATGAAGTCCAGGACTTCAATCCGATCCCTGCCTTGATTAGGCACGCGTTCGAGGATACCATGCGGTGTTCTCCCTCTGAGCACCCAGTCCTTGTCACCGAACCTGCATGGAACACCCCCGCAAATAGGGAAAGAATGGCCGAGATCATGTTCGAAGAGTTTCAGGTCCCCGCTTTCTACATTGCAAATACTGGTGTCTTGAATACGTGCGTGACTCGTCCAGCTGTGATTTTTTCCCCCTGTATTTCATTGACGTAGTATCCAGATTCGCTGCAGGAAAAGGATCTGCACTGGTCATCGATATCGGTCAGTCAATGGCAAGCGTCGTACCTGTCGTTGATGGATTTGTTTTACGCAAAGGTAATTTCCGTCCCAATGTTCATGAATTCACTTTTTTCCATTTAAAATGACGCGCCTCTGCTAGGTCTTGCACAATCTACTCTCCCCCAACTAGTTCATGCAGCGGCACGCCAGCTGCTCACCAATCCTACGCAAACGCGACACCCCATCGACCTATCCCCTCATCAACTTATAGCAAGCAAACAAGTATGTCACAGTATCCTTGACATTTGACGGACGGCTTCATATTCATTGTCTGTTCCTAGCCTGTCGAACCAAACGCACCCCCAAAATACACATTACGAGAAGATCGTGTCTCTGTCACTAGCCAAAGCTGGCGCACTTGGGCTGAAAATAGAGAGGTAGAAGAGTGGGTTCAGAGCGTGGCCGGAGTGTTGGACCAAGGGTGGAATGACCAGTTCGTTGTGCTACTTTTGTTTTCTTTCAAATTTCTTGCTCACATTGCCTGCGCAGATCAGCTGCAATGCGACCACCTAGGCAATACGAGTTTCCTACGGGTTTCAACCCCTGGTTTGGGCCCGAACGGTTCCAAATCGGAGAGCAGTTCTTCTGGAATTCTCCTCAGACGATGGTATGTGATATTTCTGTTCTGTCTATCTAACCCACTGTGACATCTGAAAAAAAAACAATGGTAATAAACAATAAAAATGAAAAAAAAAACTTGTAGGCCAGTCCCAATCCCCCAAGGATCATTCCCAACTTGATCAGTGATTCATTACGTGCTTGCGAGCCTGAACTCCGTCAAGTGCTCATGGGCAACGTCGTCTTGACTGGTGGAGGCAGTCTATTTGCAGGTTTCGCTGACCGTCTTGCCAATGAGATGATGCGATCGTTCCCTCATGTCAGTTGATCTTCGTTCTAAGTTTCTACTCATTCTTCTTTCTAACACTTCACCCTTTTTTTTTGGAACAGACAAAAGTCCACGCCCCGGGCAACCCTATCGAGCGTCGATACGGTGGATGGCTCGGTGGAAGTATTTTGGCTAGTCTTGGAACTTTCCACCAACTCTGGATCAGCAGAGAAGAGTGGCAGGTACGTCGAAAAAGGCTTCTTTCCTTAACCTGTTATGAACTTTTCCATCTTACCATGAAAACTTCTTTTTTCAGGAACACGGAACGGCAATTGTGGGACAGCGTTGTAAATAAAACATAGTACTTCCGATTTTCCCGTCTCTTTTTTTTTGCTATTATTGCTGCTATCTTTATCAGTTTGAATGTATTATCTTTTCTTTTTTCACCTCTTAGGAACGGATGATCGTTGTGGTTTGTATGTAAAAAAGTGAATGTTTACTGTTCACCCTTCTCGATCTCGAAGGAGACATAAAAATAAATTATTGATATTCAATCGACACCGTCAACCTAGCAAGTACAACACAGTAAAACGGAAACGAGTAGGTAAACGATATCGAATTTAAAACAAATGTCGCACGAGATAATGAAAACTACGACTTGAACTTGAGAGTTTCCAGGAGTGAGGACCGATTAAATACGGAGAAAAGAAAGAACCTCGAGGGAAAAAAAGGGAGGTCAAGGAATGGATCCAAAAAATATGTATCTGCTACGAAATGAACACAACAGTAAATTTTTTCGTTTCTTCTTCCATAGTTCCCTGGTTTACACAGTGAAGGTCATATGTGTCAACGAACCAGCCAGGGCAAAGGAAGGTAAAACGCCATTGTAAAGACCAGGAAAAAAGAACTAAAAAGCGTCAGCCTGGCTGCCTGTGTAATTTCCTCTGGTCTCCGTACGGGCGTTGGGACAGAAAAGAGAAGAAGGATTGGATTGAATGAACGTGAGTTTATTTGTTAAGGTGAAAAAAATCAAGAGAAAAAATCGGTTTGAAAATGTCTGTGAGAGAGGGGTTTTGTATACAATCATTTGTGGCGATATCGTGACACTATCCCCTCTCTCTCTCTCTTTACCCCTCTCCCTCTCTCTTTACCCCTCTCCCTCTCTCCCCTTGCTACACCACCTAAACCAAAATAGATAGAGAAGATCTGCATCATTATCATTATACCGCGAACCAAAGAAAGATCTCTTCGGAAAAGCAGAATTTGAGGTAAATTATTTCAATGGAAACCTTCAAAGAAAAAAAGAGAAGCGGCACTCTCCAATGTCTGGCATTGTTAAACATGGTTATAATCAACGTTTCTGTTTTTATGTGGGGAATTTTTCCTTCGTTTAAAAAGCTTCAACGAGCTCCCTCCTCTCTCTAGCGCCCATGAGCGCACCCAAACCACCAATGGCTTGTCTCCTGATTCTCGTCGCAAAGTTTTTGGGACCAAGTTCGTCTGCTCCGGAAGGCGGCCCGCGGGGCTGCCTGGTCGGTTGGCTCACCATCCTGTGGGGAACGACTACGACCGATGCTGGCAGAGAACCATAGTCTTGAACGACCTCGACGCCGCCATTGCTGACCGGTCTGCCGATGCCGAGTCCTTCATACAACTTCTTAGAGGCCTCCTCGCGCGGCGAAAGGGGTATCTCGTTAGAAGATGAAGAACGGGGAGTAGTAGGTGACGAATGAGAAGCGGCGGATTTGGAGGAGCTGGTAGAAGAGGTGTCATCATCATTTCCATCAGATGTATCAATGGTCACAGTAGGAAGAGGCTGAGACACGGCAACGCTGAAACGGAGAGGTTGGGGGCGTGTCTTTGCAGCATTGGTGGCATCAGGGGGAGTGATCTTCACGCTTGGGGAAGTGACGGAACGATTAGCTAGGACAGAGTTTCCTTTCCCACCGCGTCTCCAGGAAGAGACCGAGTCAGATTTGGAATGGACGGTGTTTCCGTTGAGGTTGGAGTTGAGGTTGCCGAGTGAGGTACCACCACTGATGACGGTAGTAGAGCCGGGAGTGGGTGGGACACCATCATTGTCCTCCTGGGAGTACCTGGCCATAGAGTTGGGCATGTTGGCACTAACAGAACGGCTGCCAAACTTGCCACCCAAAGCAGCAGTCATGGGAACATAATCATCAGGGCCAACACCAAGTTGAGAGTGCGACTGATCTGTCTGGTTGGCACGACGCATTTGAGCGCTGAGAGTCGCAGAACGGATGTCGAAGCTGGTGGACATAGGACCAGCGGTGGCAGGAGGTTGGAAACTGGGACGTCTGTTCTGGACTTGGGCTTGGGCCTGGGCCTGGCGTTGAGCTTGAGCGAGGAGCTCAGCCTGGTACTGCTGCGCCTGAATAGCCTAATATTGGGGTCAGAATGACAACTAAAAAAAATTATAAAATTGAGACGTACCTGGATACGCAGAATCTCCAACTGCATCATCTGCATCTGCAAGGCCTGAGTCTGAACATTGTTGGGTTGACTAAAGGACGGGGTGAACGGAACACTATTGGGGTTCATGCCGCGGGACTGCTGTTGAGAGAATCGATTGTTGGGGCCATCGACAGCAGCAGTCATAGGATGGTTCCGAGAGTGGACGTTGAGATAGAGGTTGTTGGGAATTTCTGCGACCTGATCGTCATCTTCTTCTGGGAAGACGGAGTGGGACTGAGAGGATGTGAAGCGAGGGACGTTGAAAGAGCCACCTGGAGCAGCAGTATGAGGGATAGATGCAGAGGAAGAGCGGACGCCGCCTGTGCGGAGACCAGACAAAAGAGAGGCTCTGGAGTTGGTGGTGGGAGCGGTAGACATCGAGAATAGTATTAGAGGGGAGTAAAGAAAAGGACTAGACAAGGACACAAGCAGACACTGGGATGGCGGAAGGAAAGAAGAAAAGAAAAAGATTTATTGAGGTTTACAAAGAGAAAACAGACAGAACGACCACCAACGAGCCAGGTCAACGAGAGTGGAGACCAAGCAACCGCTATCTACCCTAATATCCCACCATCCGTGGCTGTGCTCCCCCTCGGGGTCCCCGTGACACCGCATCCGAGACCCCGGACACCGGACATCTACAGGTACTTTTTCGCGCTTGCCCTACATCGTGCATCAAATACATTGCTTTTGATCACCCGCTGTGCGGAATGGAATGGGTTCATCACAGTCTGCCCCGCCATCAGTGCCGTCCCCAATGTCCACCAGTGAGCTCACCTTCACATACAGCTCCCACACGTCCGTGAAGAATGCCCGAATACCCTCGTCGTTCTTTGCCTCATGGAGCAGAATGAATTTACTGTCTAGTGGAAACCGTTAACACATCGACATCAGGGGCTGTGGCCTTCCCTTACTTCCAGGCGTGATGAAGGCAGATACCGTCCATTCGTTAAATTTGTCTACGCTCTTTAAATACCTGTCCAATCGGTCGTCAGGTCTTTTCGTATATTCCCCTGTTTGCGTCTTTCTCTCTCTTGTTCGTTACCTACATCGTGTTTTCTTTCCGCATCACCTCTTCAACTGCATCCAAGCTTGCGTTCGCAATCATTTGTATTACGTGTCGGTCTTGTCCACCTCCAATTCGCACCCCGCCTCCACTCGTGTGTTGCGTTGTGCTCGAGGCACCTGACAGTGCAGTTAGAGTACCCGCGAATGCCGATGTCGACCATGTCGGCAAGTTGGATGAGAGTGGTGAAGAGACATTGCCTGCGGGCTTTGTAGACGAATATGTTAGACTGTATATTGGTGTGTCTGAGGGCGACAGTATGAACAAGTGATGTGACATTGGTGGAAGTAATTTGAGTTACTGTAGCAGTTTCGACAAGCCGTCGAGACGCGTCAAATGCTCACGTGTAAACAGTAACAAAGTCTCATGGAGTCTTATTTTCCCTCCACTTTCGTTCATCGCGTCCATTTCCATAGAGCATCAAGGTCTTTCCTTTGACTTCGTCGCGTATTCGTAGTGCGAGGGTACCAAAGTCTCATGTCATTCTCCTTCCGCCTTCGTTCCTCGCGTCCATTATTCAGTGCATCGAGGTCCTTTTTCACTTCATCGCGCATTCAAAGTGCAAATGTATCTCCACTTGCATCCTTAAGGTTTAGACTATCCGACCGGCTTTCTCTCATCAGACAGCTTTCTGGCAGGGCGAGGCCACCCTCCTATCGTGCCTCTGTCTATGGCAATCAAAAACCAAACTTTCTCGATAGAATCCCCGAAGACTACGTATATTGGGGTATCGTTGCAATCAACGGTGTCGTCTTTGCCGCATGGTTCATGGCAGGGCAAAAAGCTGTAAGTATAATATCCTCTACTATCCATGTTCAATGCTTTACTGCTCGCAGAGATTCGAAGCAGACGTAAAACCACTGCGATGGATGCATGACAACTTTACAAGTAGTTGGCGGAACTTCAGCGAGGGTCGGGTGTACGTATCACGAAATCATTTCAAGTCTATGCTAATTACTTGTACCTCTTTAGATGGACATTGCTCACTTCAGCGTTTTCCCATCAGTCACCTTCTCATATTTTCATGAATGGATTCACGTTCATGTTTCTGTCCAAACCGATACTTGAGATGTTAGGATCCAGGAGGTTCCTGGGCCTGTACCTTGGAAGTAAGTAACACGTAAAACAAACGAATAGATTCCACTCCTTGACTGATTTCTTTCTCAGGTGCTATATTATCTAGTGTTGCTAGTATGGGGTGGCAAAATCTCGTCAAAAAGAGGGACATTGGCTCTCTGGGTGCCAGTGGTAAGGCCATTAATTTGAATTCCTTCACCACGTATATCTTATACATTGTGTCCTTCAGCTGCCATTTATTCAGTTGTCTCCCTGCTGGCATGCGTTGCACCGAGGATGACATTCATGATCTACGGAATAATACCTGTGCCTGCGTGGTTGGCAGTAACAGGTATCTTCGCTATTGATTCATACTCAGCAGTGCATGATAAACAACGTGGCACTGATACCGCTGGACATGTTGCTGGGCTTGCTTCGGGAATAGGATATTATCTAGCAAAGCGGTTTAGGATATTCTGAGTGTACTTAAGTATTTGAGATTGGAATAAGTATGGAACAAGCTTGTTCGGTATAATAAAATGAGTTTGCACGTGTTTAGTTGACGCGCCTCAGAAATTATTGGTCACGGTCGAAACCGTTTCAATTCGAGTTGACTTCATTCTTTCAAGAAAGGCCGGGGACGCTGTTCCCTCATCAGCGTTCCTTCAACGATGCAGTCTGGTGATTCCAAGTTTGAAGCATTGCTCAACCAATGCAGAAGCAACGGTACGGGTCCTATTAATCAACCGAAACCGTCTTCTTACCCACCCCTGCAACTTGTTAGATGTCGACATCAAGATTGATGCTTTACACAAACTCCAGGCAGAAGCTGAAAGTGGTATCGAAGTCAGTTGCTAATTTCTCGTCGTGTATGTATCCTGCCAAGCAAAAACTCAACTAATACATGGTCGGCGTTGTCAAAAAACTAGATCAGTGACTCTGACGCACTCATCAATGTGCTCAAAGCATGTTTACGAACTTCGAACCAGCACTTGACGACCGCAACTTTAAACGTGTTACCTATCCTCCTACCTCTCATTATCTCGCGTCCTCTACATCTCTCTTTCCAACCACGTTCAGGCAATGGTCAATCGTCTGTTCATTCGTCCACTTCGTCCACCTCCCCTTCTTCCATGGTTGACATGTTCACCCTGCGTCAAGTGTTAAATGCGTTCCTTCCCACTGGAGGACTGTTTGAACGTTTAGGTGATAAAGAACGAGCTCAAGTAAAAGCACGAGAAACGTTAATCCTCCTCGGAGGGTACGCCTTTCGGTCCTCGGCATCAAGCAGCACCCTGTCTACTGGTTCCAAAATTTCAGGCAAGGGTCCTGAAACGCCAATGGCGATGTATGAAAGGTTTCTCAGGGAAAGCGGTTTAGGTAGTAAAGCTTGGAAGGTTCGGGAACAGGTGCGTCTCTTTCCTCGTCCAATGTTTTTCGCGTCCGCTTAACCTTCGCTCTTAATTTCTTCTTTTTCTCTCTTTTCCTCCCACTTCTTTTTGAGTTTAGAGTATCCTAGTTCTAGTCCATATAAGGCGTCAATACCACCTATTCCCTATCAAGCCCTACCTTTCTCAATTGGTAGATTGCCTCGAAGACACCGATGCTCACGTCCGCGACTGTGCTCGAGCCTCCGTCGTTGAAATCTTTTCCGGTCCGGCAGTCACAGACGCCGCACGCGCGGATCTCAAAAAAGAAATGACGAAAAAGGGTGTTCGGAAAACGATCGTCGAGGGCGTTCTCGCGAAACTCATTGGTGGTGGCGGCGCTGGTGGGAGTGGGAGTGGAACGGATGTGGGGAGTAACCCGCAGAGTAGGGAAGGGTCAGAGAATGGAGATTCGGTGGCGGGTGGGAAGAAGGAATATGTTCCTCCGAGTTTGGCGTTGCAGAGTCGGAAGCTTTCGAGTGCGAGTACTACTGCTACGACTGGTGCTGTTGCCGGGAATGGTATGCCAAGAACGGTGAGTCAGAGTAGTGTTCCAAGACCCCTGAGTAGAGCTGCCTCGGCTGGTGCGACTCCGGCTACTACTCCTGCTACACCTGTCGCAGAGTCCTTTTCGGATGTTAGTCCTGTCTACGTGAGTGGATTCGTTATGTTGGTTTATATTTTCTTTTCTTTTACGATTTGTTTCTATAGATTGCTTCTATCAGAGACTTGGAACAAGAGTTCGCAGCTTTTCAAAAGGCATATGAGGGGAAGGAGACGGAGCATAACTGGGCTGCCCGAGAGCAGGCGATCACTCGAGTACGTGGGATGATCAAGGGAGATGTCCATCAGCGCTACACAGATGCCTTTATGGCGTGTCTGAAAGATGGTTTTATGCAGTGGTCTTTGAAGGCCGTAGGTGTCTTCACTTCATTCTCCATATTCTCGAAGTTAAGTTTTTTCTCTCTCTTTTAGCTCGCGAGTCTCCGGACAACAGTTTCAACCAATACATGCTCTCTCTATCGTGAACTGGCTGTTGCACTCGGACCCGCTCTAGATCCCTTCTCTGAAATGCTTCTCATCAACCTGCTCAAGATGGCTGGATTTACGAAAAAGATTACCGCTCAAGCGTCTCAGGACTCTGTGACCTCCCTCATCACTTACACCTCCGGTAGTCCCCGCATATTCATTCCACTATTGTGGCAAACACTGCAGGATAGGAATGTTCAGGCACGAACGTATGGAATTGCTCATCTGAAAGCATATCTTGAAATGCATTCAGAACGATCAAAGCACTCGATAGAAGCGTCAGGAGGGCTCGAAACACTGGAAAAAGCACTGAAGAAGGGCTTGAATGACCAAAACCCTACCGTTAAATCTGCTTCTAGAACTTGTTTTTGGGTGTATAACAACGTTTGGCAAGACCGTGGACAAGTGATTTTGAATTCGTTGGATTCTATGGCCCGGAAACAGCTCGAAAAGGCGTGCCCCAATCCTGGGCAAGCATCTTCTGTAGCTACTAATCCGACCCCGCAGAAGAAGACCAGCGTAGCAGCTGCGATCGCAGCTAGCAGAGCCAAGGCAAAGGCGATAGCTAATGCTCCTCCTACTCTACGACATCAAGCGACATCTGCAGCTCATATACCTTCCTCTGCAAAACGCTCCTCATCGCCGGTTCAAAATTTATCAAAGAGTACCTCCTCCACGTCTCGACCTAGTTCACCGTTGCGAGTGTCCGTCTCGCCTCCAGCAGCAAGGCCGCGACATGTTTCCAATGGTATGTCCCGAACAGTCAGCAATCCCGTCATTTCCCCATCCCACTCCCGTGCACGTTCTGGGGGCTCCGATTCTATGTCTCCGCCTTCTCCTGTTACCGACAGTTTTACGCGACGTATGTCATCTTCCCCCTTGGCACATAAGGCGCCGCCCAACTCAGGTTCTACAATCCGCAAAGCTATGCAGACAGCACTTCCTGCGTCACCACCTCCCTCAGGGCCGACATCACCATCCAGGACTAGCGGTATTCGACCACCCTCCCAACCTCAGCCTCCTGCACGTCTGTCCTCCCTATTTCTCAACGGGGATGATGATTCCTTGTTACTTGCGCAAGCTATTCCTATCCCCGAAGATGACTCAGACTCCGATGGTTCTGTAAACCTCATGTCGTTCTCTTCCCCTTTCGAAAAACGTCGTCCGCAACTACCTCCGGCCTCCAACTCCCAAACACGTTCGTTATCCCCGGCATCGGATTCTAAACCCGTAATAGGGATATCCAATGCATTGTCTACAGATTCTGTTACTGCCCTCGCTCAGGCAGGAGGCCAGCCGGTTGTCGAAGATGCATTGAGAGCTAGAGCTGAACAAGCAGAGAGTGCGGCAGAGCGATTGTTGGAATTGGTAGAGCCGGAAGATGGAGAGCCTCATCCCACGCTTCCGCCTTCATTGTTGGTTGGGAGTACTGGCGCTAATGGACACGCTACGCCCAAAATCAAGAAACCGTCACCTGTGCCTCTTGTTAGGAATGCGCCCCCTGTCACGCCGATGAATCGCGCGACAATGATCATGCGGCAAGCAGCCATGTTTAAAGACAGTCCTGCGCACAATGGTAAACCTTCGTCCTTGGTGGATGTATTGCAAGAGAGGAAGAATGAGACTGGATGGTGGTTGAGACGCAAATCCTGTAAGTCTTTTTCTTTGTAACCTTTGATTTTTGCATTGACTTTGTTTTTATTAGTACTTGCGAGACGTAATCCTCTCGATACCACTCCTCGGAACCCTGATGAGGAACTCCAAAAGTATATCGCTGCTCTTGAACAGGGTGACGTCAGCACTGGGACGCTGCAAAACATGGTTCACTTCTGCCTCGAGAATCCCGTGACGGATTTGATGTCTCCTCTGAGCGAAATTGGTTACCCAGCGAGCCCGTCGCCGTTCATGAGTTACAACTCGATGCCCTCTCTGCAACCAGATCTTTGGGAACGGAATAAGAACTTCGATAGGTTCTTCGATGCCCTGCTGAATCAACTTGTTCTTCTTAAAGTGGGTCTCTTTGCATATGAAATGAATGTCTAGTTTTCTGACCGTGTTTGTTTAGGATGAACAAGATATTGAGTTCGGTCTGATGATTATATGGCAAATGCTGGAAAGTCAATCTAGCCATTTCGAGGGTAGGGAATCTGATATCTTCAGTCTGCTGTTGCGGATCCGGTACTGCAACAGTTTCAGCGTGAGTGGAAGGTTTGATTTCAAGATTAGGGGCTCGACTGAATGTTTGGAATAGGTTCTTGAAGCTACCAATACCATTCGTGATGCCTTGACTACGCGGATAGAACCATTATACGGGCTGACCACTATGCACGTAGCCCTTCGCACTTTCCAAGCTGAACCTCTTCCGTCACCAGAGACTGAAGCAATTAAGGCTTCGTCATACGCCTTTGGGTTGCTCGCGTTAGGAAAGTTCACCTTGCGGCTCCCTGCTGAAATTGCAGAAGAGGAGCTTCCTCGTATCAAGAGCACGCTTATTAGTGTATGCATTTCTTTTCAATAACACTGGCTTTTCA
This sequence comes from Dendrothele bispora CBS 962.96, assembly GCA_004369135.1. Taxonomy (NCBI): domain Eukaryota; kingdom Fungi; phylum Basidiomycota; class Agaricomycetes; order Agaricales; genus Dendrothele; species Dendrothele bispora. Next base: position 67,244 of record ML179068.1, on the reverse strand, counting down.
CTCACTTTATACGCTGTTTTTAGGCTCTGAATGATGGAAAATCGTTGGTTGTCCGAGAAGCCGCGGCCGCTGCCATCATCGCCGCACAACTCGTTCTCCGCGACGAAACACATTTGTTCGCTCTACTGGACGGACTTGCAGATGAGAAAAAGAACCTTCTCACTTACCTCTTCGATAAACACGGTGCCCGTGGGCTCTCCAAGTCTTCTGGTCCTTCCGGGATCGACAAGCTGGAGAAAGAGATGAGGAGATTGGATACTCGAACAAACACGCCTCCAAGACAAGTATAGATCTTGTCTATTTCTTGGTTGATTGTTTCTTGTTTTTTCTTCTTCAGCTTGTGTATTGCGTTCCATGATACCTTCTGTACCTATCTTCGCATCATTTCAAGATCCCAGCTTATCATCCATTGTATGATTATTCGCACTTTCTTGTTAAGTTTCACATGCTCAAGTCGTTTTTGTATTTTCTTTTTTATGAATATATAGATATCAATCGAAAATCATACACTTCTTACAATCGTACAGTGACTTGAAAACTCTTCTCCCCTTGAATTTGAGCACGTTTGCTGAAGCGTGACAGACTTTTTTGAACAGTTGCCGTCGTTTTCCTCGGTCTAAGCACTTGGACCTGTAGGCCTTACTCTTCGTAACCGCGTCGATGAACGACATCCTTCACCAAAACTACCTTTACTTCCACCCGTATTCAAGGAGTTCTCTGGACAGAAGTAACGACTTTCAAGTGATCTTTATAATTGAAGGATGTTCTGACCACTGTCGAGCCATATACTTCTTCCTATAGATCGAATTCACGGAAATGCTGCGCGTGGTGGCTGAGGAAGAGAATGATGGCTGACCGACCTGAGTGACTCGGCGTAGGAGAACTTTCTTCAATAATGGTCGGGACGAACGACATCTATGAATATTCCAGTCCGATTTCCGATACATGATTATAACGCGATACAAAGGGATGTGCGAGTAGACTACAATGCGGCAGGACAACAATGAATGTATCACAGAAAGCAAATGCGACTAAAAGTTAACAAAGTGATGAAAGCTTATGATTTCTAGGCCAGTTTCTTTTGCTGTTTGGCTTGTTCTTCAACCACCCGTTCCATCCCATCCAGCCAGGCGTCGACATCGGCCTTTGCTGAATGCTGATCAGAGTGTCCATTGATTTTTGTAGAAGACACCACGTTTCCTATCCCAATATATCGTGCCAGAGCCAGTACGGGTAGTCGACGAAGCGCTCGCCCAGACATTTCTTGTTCCTTTATAATTGTCCCAAGGATAACTCGTCAAAGGAGATGAAACAGAAAGAATAAAAATTTACCTTGCACCGCGCTGCAAGATTCAGCAAACGTAAAGCCACCATCTTGGGTTTTTCACGAGGGTCGTCGGTCGGAGAAACAGCATTTTGACTGGGTGCTGTACGCTCGTACATTAGGGCTTTCTGTAACGCAGGTACGTTCTGGAGACAACATCGAAAAAGTAGCATGTGTCATTCGAGAACAAACTTACCAGTGGAGAAACGATTCCTTTCTGTACGATCTCACAGAGACATGTACGTAGGATCTCGTAAATGGCATCGCGAGGAGGAAGATCGATATACTGAATGATGTCGGCTCTGTCGACGAAAGCAGTATCTGGCAGGGTATCACTTTAACGAGGCCCGAGGAGTATATTGGTCAGATTACCTATAGCCTTGACAAGATTGCTGGTCGACATGACCAGAACGTTTTTTCGGTGTTTGAGTTTATCCAATTGTGTAAGAAGGGCATTCACAACCTAAAATGAATTTGAGCCGAGTGAAAACAGTGACTAAATCGTACCCACCCGCAGTCCATCGGAAGGCTCCGTGCCTGCCATAGCTCCAGCTCTTGCAGCTGTTAATGATTCCACCTCGTCTGCGACAGAACTGAACAAGACAATTTGAAGATCTCATGCAATGATTCTCTCACCGATGAGTACGACGAGAAACGCATCCTCTTCTTCTGCGAGCTCTGTAATGCTCGTGAAGAGGCGTTGGACGAGTTTTCCAGATTCAGAAAACCATTTCGAGAATAAAGAGTGCGAATTAATTTCCAGTAATCGTGCATGGGAGTACCTGTGCGCATACATTTGAAAAAATTCTCGAGAGATATGAATGTGATGCTGACCTTTGCCCTAAACGTATAGACAGTTTCTGCGCAAGTGCACGACAAAGAGATGTCTTTCCTGTCCCGGGTGGTCCATGCAAAAGGACGATACGGTTCCAAGACACGAGATTGACTGATAATCGTTAGACCATTTTCCGATAAGAAGCTTATCCACACTCACAATCAACACCCGCATCGCTAAAAACCAAAGTAGCATGAATATAATCCAGCAATTTCATCTTGATATCATCCGCGTATATCAGTGAATCCCATAGCCCTTCCCAACTTCGATTTGGAAGTTCACAAACACTTGCTGCCATTGTCTCGTCATCATCATCCCTAGCACCAACGCCATTTGAAAACTCTTCAAATGAATCGGAATCCGAAGGTTGATAGACGTGGATTTGCAGGGCCATCTCGTCTATTGGCAATGATTGGGATGGGCATGCAGATTCTGAGGTCGCTATCCGTTCCACAGACGAAGCAAGTTCTGATACATCTTCCCAGCCATTAAGTACAGATGACAGGTTGAGCCGGTCAAAAGATTGAAGCCAGTTGTAGACACGGTCCCGGATCGTGTCGAATCGTGCTGTTGCTCGGGGTTTCAAGCGAACCTCGACTACAGCGTACTGATATGAGATATGTTTTTTTTCTTCAAGATAAAGAGTGTACTCACCATGGACAGTCCATTTTTTCTCCATGTTGATGTCTAATCCTGTCATCGTCGAGGTCTAAAAAGTCGCGTTGAACCAAACAACGCGTAAACAGAAAAAAAAAAGAGTTATCACGTGCTCTAGGTATCTGGTTATGGCCCCTGTCAAGTCACAGAGGCATGTCAAACAAAATACTCGCCAAGATCGAAGTCTCGCCCAGCCAGCTCCAAACCTCCTCCCTCAGCATGGAATTCCAAAGAGTCTGTTTAACGGAGGTCACTGCCAACGTTATCACCGACATTTCAACACAAACCCAAGAGTTGGTAGTAAAGGTAGAGGGTTCCACGACTCAGGAGCAAGGCTATGAACACTCTAGTAAACTTTTGAACAAGATCGTCGAGGAACTCAGTGAGTCAGTCAAGTTCTCTGGTCCCTATCTTTTGTCATTCTCTACTAGAAAGACACTATGGCCGCCTCGATGGATATAAAGACGAAAATTTAGTCCTTTTCATTCCCAAACCCAACAATCCCCTCCCTCATCATCCTCGCGGTTACCTTGTTCGCCCCGACATTCTTGCTCTATCGAAAAGTACTGAGAAAAAGCTCACAAAGACACCAGGTTGGCACTACCTGCGTTCTGTTGGCGAATGGAAACCAGGGAAGAACTTTTCGGACACCGATATTGCACAGCAAAGGGAATACGTTGCATCCGCCATTCAGGCTCGACCTGACAATCCGAGCATGCTGGGAGTCATCATGTGTCCTGGGGGTTATATGCTAAGCTACGGCAGCCCTTGTGGATACGTGGTCACAGAACACCTCGCGTTCTCCAATATTGCTCCGTTGGTATCCTATGTCCACTCATTGCATGTCCCCCCTGCCGCTATCGACTTGGCAGATCCGAAGAGGACCATTACACTTCATACTGGAGATGACCCGGACAGTGCTCCGCGTTGGCAGATCACTGATGACGCTTATGGCTTGGAAGATCATCTGTTTGACCTGATTTTCATCGGTTCTCCATTCTCTCGGATGACCACCGTTTTTGCTGGCCCCAGAACTGATCTCGTTGTGCAAGATTCTTATCCGCAAGACTCTCGTCAACGTGAAGCCGAACTGTTAAGGGAATTAGGTGAAGATCCTCTTGGTTGGGTGAAGGTAGTGGAACCTGCTAATCCGACCATCAAGTTCAAAGCCCTGGAAAAGATGAACCTTGGATCTGGATTTGCCCATCGACAGAGACATCGACTCGTGCTCAGTTCAACTGGATCTGCTTTCGAAAAATGCGAGACCATCTCAGAGGCAGTTGGGGCGATATACGATTTATTGGAAGGTTAGTGATGATTCTCCATAACCATATCAATCTTGTGCACTGACTTTCGTACAGGTAACCGGCGGGCGATTGTAAAACGCCGTGTCCTTCATCGCGACATCAGCCCAGGAAATATCCTGATTAAGCCTAAACCTGACTCTTTACCTAAACCGGAAGACGATGTTTGTTTCATTCGAGGTGTATACGACCGGTGCGTTTTGTGAATGGTATCTCTTCACCTCCTACTCATTAGATTCAACAGCGAACCAATCCGCGCATCCCTTGCGATACTATCTGATCTCGACAACGGTGTCAAACTAACAGAAAGACATCTGTCACTCAAGGACATTCAGGAGATTGACAAATCCCTATCCAGCGACACTCTTGAGCTGAAAGCTCTTACGGTAAGACTTTTTCAGCATACTCCAGTATGGTTGGTCTCTCATAGAGTTCCAGGGAACACCTATGTACATTGCGCGAGGACCTTCCTTGGGTAGGTATAAGCCTCCTAGGAGAGCTTACCGATTCGAACTCCTTCCCCAGCTCCAGCCTCCTGACGCGGCCCAACGCTATGAGCAAGCCTACCCCAATGACCCATTTAGGAAGAAGCAAGGAAAAATTGGAGAGTATAATGAAGACCTTGGCAACGAATGTCGCGAACGGCAACCACACACCATACAACTTGTCCAGCGTCCTTGGCATGACGCGGAATCTATGCTGCTGGTGTTCTTGATCTTCCTCCTGCGCAGTAAACCCAAGGACTCGAAACCGGAAGACCCGGCCAGTCTGAAGAAATTGCAAGAGTTTTATGGGGCTGTCAGAAATACAAGAATTGGAACTGAAGTCGACAACAGGGACAGCATGATCAGAGGGAGGTGGGACATGCTCTTACATGCCTGCTTGGACCACCTGGCGGACCCTATTTCGGAGATGTGCGTGGCTCTTGACTTCGACTACGAATTCTTGGTGCCTGCCACGGGTATCAACCATGAGGTCGTGTTGCACGAAATTCTCCAGCGCCACCTCTTCCAGATTTATTACAAGCTCAAGGATCCGGAGGAGAAAACATTCTCAGATGTTCAACTCGACACGTCTTCTTTCCGTCCGTTATCATCAAGAGCCTGAGTCCAAGAAGCCGGTCGTGGCTGTAGCCCGTGTCAGCATGAGCAAATATAGTTCATCATCGAAGCGTAAAGCGAACACCACTCTATTTTGTTCTACAGCGTCATGTATGCTGACCCTCTCAAGATGCTGATCCTGGTGGTACTGCCAAAGACCAGAGAGAAAGCAAACGCCGTTGCCAAGCAGAGCCCATCGTCACAGTCGCAGACCCAAATGCAGACCGCTAAGGATGAGCAGAATCCTAACGGTAGGTCTAGCATCAAGTCCAGGTAAACAACTCAAGCCACAGCCACAAGCCAAACCGATTATGGACTCGGAGGAGGAAGGGGTCTAGAACTTATGTTTGATCTTCCATGTTATGTCGACCTGCTTTCGATTTGTAGCTATAGCATTTAAAAAAAATTTCAGTTTGGTCGCGCACCCCGAGTTTGCGTTGGACAGCCCTTAGCGTGAAGGTTCTCCAACAGTTTAGAGGCAAAATCATGAATTCTAGTATTATAGCTCAGCGCTACGCTCGTGGGTCGATACTAATTACTACGCTATCGATGTCGACCTTGATTCTGAGCCATATATAATATCACACAAAGCTCACACTTTCCATTCCAATACATATGGTAATTTGTAAGTTGAACCTTTCCGTAGTCAGTTGCCACAAGAGGACAATTTGGCGCCAACGGCGACGTCAGAGAACTCGGAGGACCCAATATTGAGGGGACCTTTAGAAATAAGCAATGACAAACAGAATTCTTGTCCGAACTTTTCGATTAAAGGTCTTGCAGGATAAGCATGGCCTCCGAATCATCGTCAACCGACCCGTCGACCTTTGTCTTCCCTCCTCCTCTTGAGAGTACAACAATCACCATTGAATTTTGCGATAGAGTATGAATTTTCTTGATCGTTATATACTCATTCGTTAAGACCGTTCTCAGTGCCGTTGGTAAATGCCTCGTTCATCACTTGTTCCCCAGGGCCTGCAAGCCTTAAACTTTGTCACATATACTCAGGCTACACCGAGCTACATGGATCCAAACTGAACTTCTCTTAACTTTCGGTCCTCCCGTCATTGGAAGTGTAACACTTATACCTCGCATGTCCGATGAGACTGCAGGTCGTTTTCGTGTATGGGTATCTATTCCTGGACAAGAAGCTAGTCTTGTCTGGGACCGCAAGACCGAAGGAGGCTTTCCAGAACTTAAAGTCCTGGTGTGTATGCACCTATGCAATTCACTTCCTTCCATTATTTAATCATTAAATGCTCGTATGTTAGAAACAGCGAGTACGGGATTTAGTACAGCCTGACAAGTCCCTAGGCCACTCGGACAACAAGCACTAGGTCTTGGCTATGAAATGACCTGGAAGGAAGTAGCACTGAATGTAACTAGCTTGTGCGGTGCCAAGTATAAAGACTGGGTCGTTGATTAAAGGTAACGACACCTTGAATCCCTCAGGAAATTGCCTTGGTTCGGGGCACGACAGAGAAGGCTGTGTCATTTCTCCTGATCGTCCAGTGCTCGTATCTCGATATTTTGTAGATCGAGAAAGCGCTACACCAAGAGCTCTGCTTTGAGACCCTCAGTTTGATTACATTTTAGATATTTAAACTCACCTTAGATGCGACCTCAGTAACATGACGCCGACACTGGCTCTGTCTAAATTGACTTGACGTCCCGAAGTACAGTCACGGATCCGTTTTCATCAGAAGTAGTTTTAACCTTGTAGTTCACCATCTCGCGCCAACGAAGCCGAGAAATCCGTCCTCTCCTGGTACCACCGGTCATAAAATAAATATCTTTCCCTGCCCATACCCTACGTCCAAGACGATCCTTGATTCTGTCGTGCATGCGGGATTTGATTTTCCCTATGCGCTCTTTAATCGAAACCAGATCTTCGATCTCATTCTCGAGAAGTTTAATATGGAGGTTTAGGTTTAGAGGTTTAAAAGGAGGACCGGAAGATTCTGGGTCACTCTCGTCGGCAACATCAGCATTGACAACTGACTGAACATCGGCTATTCGCCAACGATAGCCACGCCAGTACCCCCAGATTGATTTAGGAGGAGGTACAAAGGCAGGAGCAGCATTGGAAGACCGTAATTGGTCAGATGGAGAGATTTTAGAAGTTGCGTCCAACGAAGGAGTCGTAGGAGCAGTTGGCCATTGCTTCCGTTTCTGCAGTCCTTTCCTGAAATTTTTGTAGAAGTCCAAATCCTTCTGCTTCTTCTTGATGATACGAGGAAGTTTTTTGGTCAACCATTTCATGAAGGCGAGTCTTTTGCGCCGATTCGAGTGGCTAAAAGCAGACAGTACCATGGATCGGCCTATGGCGAACGTTGGGGAAGGGACATCACTGATATCACGTAGACTGACCAGGTTTAGACGTGTCAGATAAGCGACTTGTCTATCCAGCTCCATGGCCACAAGGAGGTAATGGCGTAAGAGTTGGAAATGGCTAGCTTTGGCTAAATTCCTTAGAAGGATTTTGAAGGTGGCCGTATTCGGACTGACACTGGGAACGAAGGGCGGCATCACCGAAGGGCTGGAACTAACACCGAAATCATCATCGTCCTCGAAAGAAGAGAAGAAGTGTTGTTGAGCCTGAGGTAAAGGCACCGTCAACACTTCAAACGCCTGAACCATCCGTGAAATGTTTCCTGTCTTGCCATACAGGTCCACCACGGCATTGAGAGCTGACACTGAGAAGTACAATGGCTGAGCAGGGACAGACACGTTGGAATCGGCTGAACGCATTCCGAGCACTTCCAACGAAGGATGGTCAGGATGTGCAAGATCAATCCCATACCCGAGCTTCATCAACGACTCGAAACCTTGGATGTCGGAGGTCTCTTTCATAATCCGTATGGTGAAATCCAGGTTAATGGAAGAGAATGGTACAGCATACTTCTCCATCCCATTCAAAAGTTCCGACATCATAACACGCGCATGCTGAATTTCTTGCTCCTGCTCCTTTGGCCTTTTAGGCAACGACAGGCGGTGTGCAATAGCCTGAAGACATAATCCAAACGTCTTCTTCTGAGGAGTTGACGACTGAATCAACTCGCGGTACACCTGCATCGCTCCTACATGATGTCCTACTGCGGCAAACTGTTCCAATATAAAGTGATAGTCGTCGATAGAAGGCGTCGACCCAATGGCACGAATGTTACGGATAATGGTTTGGAACCGGGATTCATGAAGGAAAGAGCGTGGGTCTTGGTGATACCTAAGACGACGATTGGAGATATTACGGAGGGCATGGGACGGGGGAGTGCACTTGCGAAGTACTTCCTGGTGTAGGGAAATATCCAAATGGTCGTGACCCAGAGTGTTAACCAAACTCAAGTAGTCAGACCAAACACTACTTGGTTCTTTGGAGTTATCCATAGAGATACGGAAAGCCTGGATTCTTCGCTGGCGTTCGTCTTGACCGCCATAAGAATGAGCCCTAACGGGAGGATCGTGGTCTTGAGTATCAAAAGGAACTGAAAGGGTGAGAGTAGAGGAGTGACGATGAGCAGTAAAGGTTCGTCGGAGAGCCCTTGACATGGGAGGCAGAAGCCAGCTCTGGAGCATCGTGTCGTAGGGTCCGCCAGCGAATTGAAAGTCGACCTCGGATTTCGTTAACTTCTGACAACTGGCAGTTCAAGTTGAACTGGCAAAAAATTCGCGTGTAGTCACGTGTTCGACGCACTTCCAAGCGTGTTCTAAGCTCCTTCATGATCAATACCCAGTCTTCAAAAGTTCAAACGTTCATGAAAGATCCTGATCAGGACACCTTCAATCAATGACAAGAGTGTATAGGTCTACAGATTTTTCCCTATTCCATATATCCATATACAGGCGATGGATGACGGGTTTCCAATGCACACAACATCTTGAATTCGAAGTCAAACGAATACAGCCTAAAAATCCTCTGAATTACTATTCTAGCTTAGCTGAAGTTTCAGCACCGCGTACGAGGACCACAATTACACGGATTCATTTTGATTAGAGTCGCAGCACGCTACAGATACAACTGAGATGGAATTTCAGCGCCTAGCATTATAACAGAGTAACGAGACTAACAAAATGTACAGACATCAGCCGGAACGCACTGGCCATGGTTTTTTAAAACCTTGAAAACCAGAAGGCACTACCGCATGGCCTCGAGAGTTTCCATAGAAGTTACGCTATTCCCTCGAATAACCTGGCACAAAATTTTTACATGAGAACAGCACGTAAGAAATCGATAAGGAACATGAAACGTACGACCGTGCCAATGGGGTGTTTTTGAGCTGGTGTCGTCTCCTCAATAGCATTGTCGATAACGAGGTTTAGGAAGAGATCATAACCGCGTAGAGTGCCGCTAACTTTGCGACCGCCTTGAAGATGGACGAACAATTTTTTATCCATAAACTAGGATACAATCATAAGAAATTAATTGAAAGTGAGAAATTACTGGAAGAGGCGTACTTTCTTGAGCTCTGGTTGAGAAGCTTTAGACATGTTGGGCGAGTTGAAGAGAGGCGCGTGCGGAATGTTTGGCCCGAGTCGATTTACGTATCTCCTTTTCTGACAACACCCTAGTATTCAAGTGCTTCATTTCCTTTTTTCTTCTGCACCGAGGTCGGTCTCCCTTTCGCTACAATAGATTTATCTTAGCCTTTCACAGAAGTCTATCCGTTCCATGGCCACCTCTCCTCCTATAGCGAGAAACACATTCAACTCGGAATCTGCCCCTTCCAACTCCCGGACTAAGGATTGGGCCAGATCTGGCGAACCCGGTTCTGCATTCAGTGGCCTTACCAAATCCAGGCGCGGAACAGGTAGAGGAGGCGGGAGAGGAACTAGAGGAACTCGTGGCGGACGTGGCGGTGGGCACGCTGCTGGCACTTCTCGAATTGCGTCGAACCCACCGCCTGTGGACAAACCTATCGTCGACAAATCGACAGAGGTACCTACTACAAAATCTGTCGATAAACCTGTCGAGAAGACGCCCTCTCAACCCGTTGAGAAGCCTGAGATCAAAAGGTCTGAAGCACCTGTCACTGCTCCTTCCTCCGACAAACCTTCCGATTCATTATCCACCCCGAAACCGAAATCTGCATCCAGACGTTCCTCCACTCGTTCCATTCCCTCCATCGTACTACCACCGAACAACATCACCTCGGACACGAATGACACCATTCCTACCCCCAAGTCCGCACGACCCGCTAATCGCCGACGCCGATCGCAGAATGGCTCATCGAGGGCTCAAGCATCCAAAAAGGATATTCCCCCTCCTCTCGACCAGAACTTACTCCGAAGTACCTCTCAACGAGGCCGAAACCGTTTACCACAGCCTCCTCATAGTGCTCCTCCTATGAAAGATGCTCCGCCTCATTTGTCTGCATCCGGTGTTCTGGATGTAAGAAATGATATTGACGCTCTAGTGGAACGAGTCAGGGCCGTTGCCATGGACCGACCTTCGACACCAGGAAGTCATATTGACTGGGCTGGTGACGAGGATGATAGTCTGCCTGATCTAGATGATTGGGGAGTTCACACTAGCACCACTTCCAAGTCTGAAGGTGGTCAACCAGAAGGTGGCAACATTGAGACGACTAAGAACGTTACTATATCGCCTATTATGGTGGAAGGCCTCAAGTCACTGCCTGAGCCTTGCAAACCTTCTACTCCGGAGAAAGATGCTCAGTCTCTTCCTTCTACTGTTGGACCTTTACCAGAGCATCCTCCTAAAGAGAAGGCTGACTCGGCTGTTAAAAAAGCCGAAACAAGCCCTGGGAAATCTACCAAAGAGCCCAAAGCTCCATCCCACTCCCCTACTGCTCGTATCCACCTTCATCCATCTCTCCCACCTAAACCTATGTTTACTGATACATCATCACCGAACGCCAAACGCAATCAAGCGCCGAGACACCCACAGTCGAATAAATCGACTTTCAACAAGTCTAATCCCGTGAATCCAAGGCTTCCTGAACAGGCCAAGCCTGTCCAACAAGCCGAAAAGGTTGAAGCTCCTACTAAGACCGAAATTCCTCTTTCGGCACCGGTGAATGCTCAAGAAGGGAAAGTTGAGCAGAAGAAAACGGAAGAGAAAAAGGAAGAAAAAGGTCTCATCGACGATGAACCGTCCGAGGGCCTTTCTGCATCTATTCACGCTCCAAAGTTCCACTCGGACTCTCTACTGACTACTCAAGAATCGGGCAGTAACCGGCCGCCTCGTAATTTTGTACATAACAGAGCACATACCGTAGGAAGACCACCGTCCTTTCTTCAAAGTGCTCCAGCTCATGGCAACAGTCGGTTTTCGCGATCCGGATTCTCCACACCTCGGGGGCCCGACCAAGGTTATCACGCTCGTACGCACTCCTCGCCGCCTGCTGGCGCGACCCACCATCGGTCTCACTCGAGACCTGTCATTACTGGCGATGCAATCTCTAGGCTTGCCCGTACCATTGGCAGCTCATCACTATCGCCTTCCCCTTCTAGGACCGCTGTGAGCCTGACCTCGAAGGACTAACCTTTTCCTTTTTACCCCATCAGTATATCTCATCAATTTCTTGATTTGTGTTCATAGTTTCTATCGACGGTACTATACCCTGTTTCACGTCTTTCCCCTTTCTGTGTTCATAGTGCTTTCTAACATTTGTTCTATATCATACACCTCTATCTATTATTGCTTGGTTAAATACTTGTGAATGTACTATCAGGCTGGAATATAAATACTCCCTGTTTTTATGATATTACTCCGAACTGAAATAGGATAATTCCAGGCCGACAGCCTTAATTGGCTTTAAGCGGTTGGAAAAGTCAGAGACTACCCCTAGGCTAACCAACATGCTCTGAATTCGGCCTTCCCACATAACGGACACATTCTGTAAACCCAAGCAAAAAAATTAGTGCACTATACAGCTAAAACAAATGACCCCTTACATTGCTTGTCGAAGCACGAGCTTTAAAAACACCTTGTACTTCCCTTTTAGTCGTTTCCTCCTCCAAAGACATATTTGAAGCTTTTGCTGAACCGTCTTCCGTCTCTTCTGAGGGAAACCGTTTTCTCAACCAATATTCGGCACCCATAGTCCACTCGCTATCATAGCTATAGACGTTGAAGTCGAACCGAGAAGAGAGAGAGAGATCTTTGGAAACACGAGCCGAGTAAGCACCAGAAAGGTGACCAAGCATCGGATTGAACAGTGCAGTTATTGTCGTAGGGGGCTGCGAATATGGCGGGAGTGTTTTTGAAGAGGAAGAAAGCGGAGACGAGGAAGGCGCAGGTATCTGATACGACGGAGGTGTCGCATCAGGTAATGTCGAGAAACGTATGCCAGTAGATACTAAAGTAGTTGTTCGAGTTCGGAAACATGAACTTTAACAGTGAAACCCACCTCCGGCACTCTTCTCCTTTGCACTAATGTAAAACTCTGCACCAGCGGATAGACGACCTCGCAAGCCACCTTCTACAGGATCTTCCTCGTCTACCCTTTTCACACGACTCGAAGTGGTTTGGTTGTCTGATGACGAGGAGTCCGTAACGGCAGTCCCTCCCACTTTACCGAAATTGTGGAGAAACTTGACCCCCCACATGCCATCCTCAGCACTCCAAGTATATTCAGTGCACCATTTCCCGACGTCGTGCTGCAGAGAGACCATGAGATTGCTAACATTGGAACGTCCGCCTAATTCCGGTCGTACACTCGTCGGAGGATCCGATATGGCAGCAACGACAGCCTGTAATGTCGGTGAGAGTCGTGTAGAGTATAACGCATCTAATCTTCCTGTCGGGATATATAGACGGCCATATAGAAGGTAGTCTACATAATGTCGTCAAATAAGAATTCAGAAACTAGAAGCCTAAGAACAGACCACTCACCTCGAATATCCACTCGTTCACCTGCCAACCACTCTTCTCCCTTCCCTTCTGGCCGACGAGGTTGGTCGAACACTTTGAACCGGTCAGTTACATCCTTGAGACGAACGTTTCCGGAATTTTGGACGTCAAGTTCACAGGACGTGAATATGTATCCTACCGACCCGTTCAAGGAAGGCATAGCATTCATGGAATAGGTAGTCTTGAAAAGTGCATTGGGAGACTTGGACAGTGAGAAGTGAAGCCCTTTGGGTACCGTAAAGTCAAGAATAGCTAGGTATAAATCTAGGTCAAGAAATTTCGTGTACTTCCAAAAAGCGAAGGACTCAAACCATCTGAGGACCGCGTCAGGTTCGTGAAGAGGTTGTCCTCATTCCATCCGGTCGCTTTGTAGTAGGTCCGGAGAACAAAAGAAGCAAAAGGGTGCATAAGTAGAAAGAAAATAAATATGTAAACAAAGCGCGTCTATAATTTCATCCTTCCACTCGCGACCAAGTTGAACTGTTGAAGTATACTTTGCAATTGCTTTCATATTTATTTGGACCAGATACAAGTCTTGCTATCACTACTGGTATTCACAAAACTATCTAGCGGCTTACTTACAGATTTTTAAGAATACAAACCATATGTACTGATGTATAGATGCCAAAATTAGTAATTGCAGAGAAATGAGATGACGAGTCCGTCGTGATTCAAGCTCGGATGCGAAGTAGAAATCGTGACAATAATGGTTTAATATTGCGATACAGTTGGATCAGGCTATGGGAACGCTGTCAATAAGGATTCCAGAACAGAAGTAGAACAAACTTACCTGCCACGTAGCCCATCCCGGAGCAGGTCCATTTGAAACTGGGAGAGGAGGAGGAGGAACGTTTTGAGGAGGAACAGGTAGTGATGAATGATGTGAAGGCCGCGGAGGAGTGTAATATGGCTGAACAGCATATTGATCATGAGATTGGCCGACAAGGGATGGGACCGGGGGAAGTGACTGGAACCTAGGAGGATTTGAAGGAGGCTGAGGAAGACTTGCTCGTCGAATAGGCGTTCGAGGATTAAACTGAGGTGGCGGCGGCGGCGGTGGCAAGGGAAGATTTGACGACGAATTTTGCTGATATTCTTCAGGGGAACGCGGTCTTGGTGAAGGAGAAAGAGAAGAACGCGAATGATTGGATGCCAGTGTGGAAGGAAGAGGAGGGGGTGGTGGAATAGAAGGAAGTCCGGTGGATGCTTGGACGATATGTGACGGACTATAATGTTGACCGCCAGAAGGTGGTATCGCAAAAGGTGGTAAGACAGGGGCTGGCGGACCTTGTGGCTGAGGCAGGGGCCTGGATCCTCCGGGGCCTATGCTAGATGAAGGTGGAGGTTCACTGTATCCAAAATGCGACGGGTCTGGAGGTACAGATTGACTTGACACAGGCACAGGGGGAACATGAGCAGACATGTACTGTTGCGGTGGAGGGGCAGACGAGGTTCCATACGTGGGGTACACTGAATCTGACGGCTGTGCAAACGAACTTGATGGTGGTATGGTTGAGTGTGCTTGTGCTGGTGGAGGTGCCGGTGTAGGCGCATAACTCGTCTGGCTAGAGAAATGCGACTGATCATAGGTAGGCGCCGGAGTATGCGAAGGAGGTGGGGCAAACGTCGAAGACTCCGAGGAAGGAACAAAAGTTGAAGAGCTTGATAGCGGCATAAAACCGGAGGATGTAGCTGGAATACTGAAGCGAGGCCCACGACTGGGTGGTGGAGGTGGCGGTTGTTGGTAGCCAGCATCGTAGTCAGGCTGATAGGATGCCTGGGTATACGGCAGATGGTGACTAGAAATACTGCTTTGATGATACAAAGTTGGATGTCCGGTAGGTGTGACTGGTCTATCATAAAAGCCAGATGAATCCTCGGGAATGGCAGAATTGTACATTCGAGATGGCTGGGAGGAGAATGTAGAGAAACCGACTGATGAAGCCGGCCTAGAACTTTGAGGTAGCTATGGACGTAATCAGAAAGGAAACAAAGATTCAGCTGGTGAATACTCACTGGTAAACTTTCTCGTCTTCTACTCTGAGAAACGCCGAATTCGGAAAAATTCTGTGCCAATCCATCGACAGGATCGGCCGGCTGTTCATACGGTGCTTGGTACAAATCCAATCCAGCCAATGAGCTAGAAGCTCGAATGGTAGAAGAGTATGAATCCGAAACTCGACGAGTGTGTTCACTCAGAAAACTGCCCGAGACGGCTCTGTTGGTCTGGCCATTTGCTGAATGCTCAGTGAAAGAACCGGGTCCGGCATAAAGTTGGCTGTTCTTGGAAATCGTTTGGGTAGCTGGCTTCTTCGGAGGAGGTTCGGGTTCCTGATGGGAGGATGTAGGTCAGAAAGGTCCATAAGCAGATGCAGGAGACGCACGTTGGACCAGAATGTCATTTCTATGTAGACTTTCCCAGCAAATCTATCCTTCGACATCAAGGTGTACCAATCTACAGAGAACAATCAGAACAGAGACAGGCACATCGCAGCAACGATCATTACCATCGGATTCGCCTTTTGTGAGGACCTCTCTAAGGTCTACAGATGCATCACCAATGAAATCGGGTTCACGGATGTCATCAGCGTAACAGGCTAATTTCATCGACTTTCCACCCTTGACTTTCTTGGGCCCTTTACCACTTTTTGGTGGAGGAGGTGGAGGGGTTCCATTGCCTAGAGAGTTCGCTGACTCCTCTTCTTCATAAATTGTAAATCGCACTTCCTCATCCCACTCAGGATGCTGGCCGCCCCGCTTAAGAGCCTTTGTCCTCTTGGTTTCACCATTGAAAGTCACTGCGCAGTAAGGATCCTGCTTTCCTATATGGCGTTTGTTCGGGAGGTGATTCTAACGGACAATGAGCAGAGACGAGAAGGAAGAACAGCACGATGAATGAGATAGATGTTTCAGGAAGCATGGTTCACTACATACCGCCTTGAGAATAACTACTACAAGGGTCCCAATCTCACGAGGGGTCGAAGTCATAATGAAAGGCAGGAAATCAAAGGCAAATGAAGGAGAGAGTGGGAGAGATCATAAAAGCAACCGCTATGCGGATGGTTTATGCAATAAGTTGCCCATGTTTTGTTGTGCCACACGTCATAATGTGTATTATTACAATGGACAACGGTCAACGCGTAACTACTCAAAAATTTACGTTGTTCAAAGTAAAATCGTTCAAGCCATTGTTAAACATTGCTACCGTCTACCTTAGATTCCGTACAACAAAGGATAGGTACGCTCATCTTTACGCCGGGATGTAAGGCTCGTCTGTGTTGAATATCAGCCCTGGCTTCCTTGCTGCGAGATCCAGAATCATTCTATATAAGAAGGCGATGTCACTTGGCTGCGGTTAATGCTGTAAGATAGATCAATACCCACTCTGCAAAATACGAGTTTGCCCAGGCAAACCATGGCCGCGTGTAATCAGACCCGTTGTATATCGACTGCGATTCGTGAATGAGACCCAAACCCGCCGTGTTCTACGCAGAAATAGTCAGAAGAAACTTTCAATTTTCAGTGTCGAGGCTATGTCTTACATTCACGATGGTATAGACCCTGGCTAGTATTTCATCATCATCATCTGTCCCGAAAATGGCAGATATCTGGGACATTGGCCAGGGGTGCCAAACATCTACCTGGGATTCAGATTAGTTCAAGACAGTGGCAGGTTAGAGATTCAACGCACATGAGGTCCGCTAAGTATTCGATGAGTACCAGCACATGAACGCAGAGTTGTGATGATCAGTAAAGCAACAACGTACCCGATTCCACTAAAGTTTTTGCCAGCTGCGAAATAGGGATTGCGTCCCGAAAGAAGTAAGTTCCTAGTCTTGACATAGCTTTCATCATCTTTGTCGAGGAAACCCAGGTATGGCAATGATAGCAAAGACTAGATTGATGTTCAGAACAGAATATGAAATGGTCGTTCATAAAAACACAACAAAAACTTACAGGAACATTCGCATCATCCATCACATACCGAGCTCCAAACCCATTGGTCTCGTATGCAAAGATACTACCAACAACCTGAGTGGTATTGTGTAAGCGAAAATTCACGACCATTCAACGAAGAGAACGCGTACGGTCGTATTCCAGACTGCAGAACGGATTCTTTCGCTCCATTCCCGAGCAGACTGACTGATATTTTGACCTTGTCCAGCTGCGTCCAGAATATCTGCGAGATGGCTGAGCTCTACACTCAACATGGCATTTGCGGGCGTAAGGAACGCTGAAAACAGTATTACGCAGCAGAACAACGAAAGCTGTGATCTGATTCCTACCAAAGGTGCTCAGGTCGTCGGAGGGCCGATGCGAAGTGCCAACCTGAACAGATGAGATGACCGATGCATGCTGTCACAAGACAGGAACGGGCGACATCCTACGTACCATTCCAGTGTATGCTTTTGGTTCGCCGTTTCCATGGTTCGGAACAGCAGGAGAAAGAGCACCGTTGCCACCAGTCCAGTTATAGAAAGAGATAAAGTTGAAATTTTCGTCGAAAGTTGGTTGACTTTGCTCGTTAATGACCCGGAAGATTTGATTGATAGCAGCGAACCCTGAGCGACGCAAAAGTCAGGACGTTTTACAAAACACTTGTAGGCTCCAAATTCTGACAATTATCGTTCATAAAAGAGGTATCCTGCGTCGCATTAAAGTACGATCGGCTCAATTTGATGAACCCGCAGAGAGAGTCGATTTCGTATTTACACTCGAAAACGGTGTGGTTGTTTACTGGAGGGTTGACGGTAACCCCGTCGGCCCAATCATTGTGAGATGGCGCCAAACCACTCTCTGGGGGAGGCTGGAAGGAACCACAATAGGGATACTCGGAAACGTAACGGGCCTCGTTGTTGATGACAGCCTTCACCAGATCGGCGAGCTCAGAATCATTCCCGAGTAAAGTA
Organism: Dendrothele bispora CBS 962.96; assembly: GCA_004369135.1. Taxonomy (NCBI): domain Eukaryota; kingdom Fungi; phylum Basidiomycota; class Agaricomycetes; order Agaricales; genus Dendrothele; species Dendrothele bispora. Next base: position 49,241 of record ML179068.1, on the reverse strand, counting down.
TGATAATGAGCAAACTGACGAATGCGTTTCAGAAGGCCTCGAGTCGCAAGAGAACCTTCAAATGCTCACCTGATTCGCTGTATCACGCAGCCATTGCGCACTATTTAAAAAGCTGAATGTCAATAAGACAGTCGAGGGAATGAGGAAAATAGTAACAACGTTATGTCCTATTAATTATATTATCAGCTGACTTGTGTGTTGGATGGACAAAAAATCTGGTACATACACCCGTGATGATGAAGGCGAGGTTCTCCGTCTGGAAAAAGAAAGGCGAAATAGTCAGATTTTGGAGCTTTGCTATTCGTAGCTCCCGGAGGACGTGCCTTGTTGTAATAACGCACAGTTGTGTCTGTAAAAAGTTCAGTTCAACTTCTGACGATGTGTAAAAAGTAGAAATTCTGAACCGAGAGTATTGGGGAAGGTGTTCTTTTCCAGACAAGGTCAGATGCTTGAAATCCAAGACTTTCATTTCAGACTTACCTCGAAAAGACGCGCAACATCAGGATCTTTCAGTCTCGCTTTCATATCTGTGATAACACGCTATACAGACGTTATATTTTTATAATCAAACACGCCATTAGCCATGAAGGAGTTACCTCAACAGATGTACTATTGAACGTTCTGCACTCAGGAGAAGGTCTCATAGACGGGAGACCTAGCGTCCCATTAGAAGGTGTTCCCTGTGGGCTCTAGCAGTACGGTCTGTTAATATAAAGAGAAACGAAGAAGAAAAACGCGTATTATGCACCTGAGCAAAAGTCGTGTAGTCTGGGCATTGTGCCAACACCGAATGTATTACTGTTGCAGTTACAGTCAACGCTCTGAGGGACGTTAACTTCATCTTGACGAAATTGCAAAGCTGGACCACAGTCAAAGCGACGTTCAGAAGCAACGAGCACCAGCGGTCCAGCATCGAGTTCCATAGGCTTTAAATACGGTTCGGAGGAAGGACATGTGGACACGGTATTTTAAAATAAATCTCGATGTCATCAGCGACTCTGAAATTCAGATCACTCCACCCAGCTGATAATTGTGCCTTGGCAAGCAGGATGAGTATCAGCATTTTCGTCAATCAGACTCTTTGCGGACCGCCAAATTGAAAATCTAAGTGCGAGAGCAAGAAGGAGCAAGATAGCGACAAATAGACCTCAGCCGACAACCTCAATCCCTTGAGGGTACTATGTAGTGCTCTGACTATCGGTTGATTTCCCGGACCGCGAAATTGAAATAAAATTATGGGTACAATAAACGAACGTTGCCACAAAAATAACAAGCATTGAGTCAAATGTAAGATACCCTCGGATGTAAACTAATCACAGATACAGATGCCTAGGTAGATGCTGAAGACAAATAGGAGGCAGAAAACAAAAGGAAAGACGAAAAAAAGGCTTTATGTGGGTTTCGGATGGTTCTTGTCCGACTCATCCTTATCATCTGTTTGTACTTCCGACCCATCGTTAGCAGTGTGTGGTTGTTCCTGGAGAGTGCCCAGCTGATCAGGTTTAGACTCCTGGTCTGATTTAGGAGACTGAGCAACCGTGTCTGCGGACGAAACACGCTCTAAAGGAGGACGTTCCGTATCGTCCTTTTGGGAAGCGCATTCTGCATGAGAGTCGACAGTTTTCTCGGTCACATTTGTAGCATGAGGGGAGACAGAGGTCGTCTCGTCGGTTCGCACAGATTCTGGTGGCACAGAAGAACCTACTGCCTCAGCCTCAGTGGTAGAGGCATCACCACTTGTATCATTTTCTGTGACATCGGGCTCCTCCGACTTGTCGTATGTGTCCACATTATCTGCACTTAAAGCCCCAGTCCTGATGCTATTAGTAGTCCAAAGACTTCTGTCACGCGCGAGAGAGGGTGTTCCGGTGCCAATTTGAATGCGAGCTGACATTCAATATCAGTGATCAGACGTTGTTTATAAAAAGAAATAATAAATGGACTCACCACTCCAGCGACTAGCTTCGCTCTCCCAGCTGCCTCTGCGTGTGCTTCTGGGCCTGAGAGCTCGGACGCTCGCATCTGCATCCCGGTCATCCAGCCGGTCATCGTCTCCTAGTGCCAATTGGCTGGTGCTCTCAACGTCTTCGTACGTACCGCCGAAATGAGAGACCGAGTCGCCACCTCCGCCTACAGCAGAAGGTGGAGCGGAACTCCATACAGGTGTTACAGAACCAACACGCAGTCCAGGGATAGCGTAGGCTGATGATGCAAGCGTGAGGACGGAGGCGTTATCAAGAGGAGGAGAGGAAGGACGGGGATTATTTCGAGGATGATGTGTAGTATGTAATGGCGCCTGTACAATACCATTACTGGGTTGTGCGGAACCTGCAGGCTCACGTAGAGAATCTGGACGACTCGAAGATTGCGGAGACGGAGGTAAAGCAGCAAACGTGATCGATGTACCACTACCTAGTAAATTAGGAGTATTAGATGCTGTGGACGAGTTGCGGACGTGTGGCGAACGAGCTGCCTGCGAAGTAGGTGTGATAGGCGCTTGGGCAATATGTGCCATTCCTCCATTCAGATCAATGCTTAACAGTGTAGTTGGTTTGGTGCTAGCAGCAATGCTCTTGAAGGTTCGCGGATCAGAAAGATAGGAAGATGAGGACCGGGATGGAGAAGGGGAAGGCGGCGAACTAGGAGGCAAAGGGCGTAATGAAGCATCTTCATCTGCTTCTAGTGCACTATTTGGTGACCACATAGAGTCACGAGCTACAGAATCATCGATGGACCTCTCATCGTCCTCCGAGAGTATCGAAGCATCCCGAACATCGTCGTCTCCGTTCAACGAAATCGTTTTTCTCCTGATGTTGTCCAATTTTCCCTGTTGTCTATTCGTGTTGGGAACCGGGGAGGGTAAAGGAGACGATACCACCCTATTTGGCGACCGCACCACAAGCTGCGAACCACGCCCCTTCCCATTCACCTGAGGTGCATTTTCAACCCTTTTGGCTCGTACAGTTCCGGCCAATTTACGCTGGAACCAGTTGATGATAGGCTTTCCAGATCTGCGTTTCTGTTGGACATTTTGGGGTGAAGACTTGGTTGGTGGAGGTACAGGAGGTTTCTTGGATGACACGACTCCATTCTTTGAAGTGCCGGAAGTCGTCGGTGCAGGTTGTGTAGCACCTGGAGCCTGGGGAGGAGACATGATGAAGTGAGTGTGAGCGGTTTCAAGCTATGGGGAGACGAATAAGATGGGACTGATGATAAATGATGGGTGCGTGAGGAGCGTGGTGAGTGGTCGTTAGTTATAAGGAGGTGCTTCAACATATGGACATGCCCCACTAGCTAATTGCCGGCGCGGCCCTTTGTCCTAATTTGGAACCCAATTTGATCTTCCGAATCCAAAAAAAAATCGAGAAATTTTTATTCCTTAACTCTTACACATTACTACTCAGGCTACACATTTACACTATGTATTACCAGTCCATCTTCTTTGTCGTGTTTGGTTTGGAAAGTGGAATCTTCCCTTGGTAACCAAATCCATCTAGCCAAGGCCACATCTCACTTCTCCTTTCCTCGAAGGTCTCGATTGCCTTTGCATCTTGCATCGTCAAGGCGATGTCGTCCAACCCGTTCAACAGACAGTGCCTTCTGAAAGGATCTAGAGTGAAAGAGAAGGGTGCTTTGCCGTTTGGACGGCGAACTTCCTGCTTCTCTAAATCAACCTCTAGTTCGAGTCCAGCCTCGGCATCTTCTGCGAGAGCCACGCACTCCTCTTGAGGTAGAGCGACGGGAAGCATGCCGTTCTGCATGGAGTTATTACGGAAGATGTCTGCAAAACTTGGGGCAATGACACAACGAATCCCAAAGTCTTTTCTGAAGAGTTATGAGTGAGGATTTAGATCGTCAAGGAGAGGAACAAGCACTTACAAACTCCAAGGAGCGTGTTCTCGTGAACTTCCACAACCGAAGTTTTTGCCACTGCAGACCAAAATTTTCGCTTTTGTATAGGGTTCTCGATTAAGGACAAAGTCGGTGTCCGCGCCTGTATGAGGGTCTTTGCGCAAGGTATAGAAAAGAGCATTTGCAAGACCTGTTCGCTTCAAGGTCTTTAAGAATTGCTTGGGGATGATCATGTCAGTGTCGACGTTCTCGGTATGCAACGGCGCGGCAATGCCCTTGAGAACAGTGAACTTCTCCACACTTGACGAAGTCTCTGAAGAGGGAAGGGAGTGACTCGATGTAGCATGCTTCTCTGGTGTTGGAGGTGGCAGAACATCATCATCCATGAGCTCGAGCGCATTCGCAAGTTTGAGCTTAGGCCCAGCAGCAATGTTAGCTTCAGCTGTAGCACCAAGGAATTTACGAACGTCGGTGAGTTTACCGGTCATGGCGGCGGCAGCAGCCATCGCAGGGCTAAGCAAGTGCGTGCGACCGCCAGATCCTTGGCGTCCTTCGAAGTTACGGTTACTCGTACTTGCGCAGCGTTGACCAGGGGAAAGCTGATCTGGATTCATGCCCAAACACATCGAACACCCGGCTTCTCGCCAATCAAACCCAGCACGTTTGAAGATAGCATCCAAGCCCTCGACTTCAGATTGTTTCTTGACCAGCCCTGAGCCAGGTACAACCATGGCATGGACAGAGGATGGGACCTTCGCGTCGGGACCAGCTGCGAGCACTATTCTAGCTGCAGAACGTAAATCTTCAATCCGAGCGTTCGTGCAAGACCCAATGAAAACCTTGTCAACGGCGATTTCTTCCATGGGAGTATTGGGGGTGAGTCCCATATAGGTCAGCGAGCGCTCAGCAGAGGCACGCTTAACAGGGTCAGTGATATTTGCGGGGTTTGGCACAACACCGGTGATAGGGACAACGTCTTGAGGCGAGGTACCCCAAGTGACGGTGGGGATGATGTCGGAGGCAGGAATGTTGACTTCGATATCAAATTTGGCATCCGGGTCTGACTTCAGAGAACGCCAATATGCCTCTGAACGGTCCCAAACTTCACCCTTGGGAGCTAGGGGACGTCCACGGAGGTAGTTGAATGTTACCTCGTCTGGTGCCACCATTCCTGCACGAGCCCCAGCTTCGATACTCATGTTGCACATACTCATGCGGCCTTCCATGCTGAAACCTCGTATCACTGAACCGGCAAACTCTATGACACTACCAGTACCGCCTGCAGTTCCGATGACACCAATAATGTGCAACATCACATCCTTCGAAGTGACACCCTCATGCAGGTCTCCATCGACGGTGATGCGCATGTTCTTTCCCTTCCTTTGAAGGAGGGTCTGAGTAGCGAGAACATGTTCGACCTCAGATGTTCCGATACCGAAGGCCAAAGAACCAAAGGCTCCGTGAGCTGCAAATGATTTAGAAAACTGCGTGCGGATACAAGGATATAAATAAAAACTTACTTGAGGTATGCGAGTCACCACAAACGCAGGTGATACCGGGAAGCTGTAACAACACGAGTCGAATGAATGTCACTGCCTAATACGAGTTGGACATGTGAGTTAGACGTACAGTGAAACCTTGTTCGGGTCCAATAATATGGACGATTCCTGTAAAGTAACCTTAAACCTATTGCTCAAGCCGAAAAGCTGAAGGTTGTCATACCTTGACGTTTGTCAGTCATACCGAAATACGTTAAACCGAATTCCTTGACATTTTCTTCAAGTGCAGCACATTGGGCACGGGAGTCTGGTTCATCAATGAATGATTCTACAGTTTTGAAGTTCTTGCGAGAGACAGTACTGGGCACGCGAGTAAATAGATGGCATTATATGAGAGTAACGATCGACATACGGGACATTATGATCCACAGTGGCCAAAGTGCAGTCAGGCCGACGAACAGGACGTCCAGCATTTCGTCTTAACAAGTTCATCAGCATATCGAAGGGTGAAACATTGGAACAGCCTTACAATCCTTCAAATGCTTGAGGACTAGTGACCTCATGGACGAGATGACTAGATAAATCTCCAATGAGCTGTATTAAAAAAAAAGATAAATCCTCTGTAGGAAAGCACACCGGTCGATGTAGATCAAAGCTAATCCATCGCCTTTTTGTTCACTGTAAAGTGTCCAGATCAGAATAGGAGCTTTGATTTCAGATTCTAGAATTGCAAAGCGTACACGACGTGATCATCCCAGATCTTGTCGTACAACGTGCGGGGACCAGTAGTAGGAGCAGGCATAAGTGATATTGAGATGGATCGTTGATTTTGAGTGGGTTTATATAGGTCACTGTCAAGAATTGGAGTTTAGGAATGACTTAAATCGGCCGAGGCTTTTCGGATTTATGTCATAACCCTTAATACCAGCAGCCAATCACCAGCGCTGTGGATGTCATGAAACTAACAGACTCGGCGCAGACCAGCACGATCAGTTGTCTATGGCCACTCTTTGACGCCTATAGGATCTCAAAATAGTACTCAAGAAGTGTCCATTCCCATTGATATCTTCTTACGAACCCAGGCCCAAAGATAGTTATAGTGGATAAGCAACGTACATACGCACGGGGAATAGACACTTTCTTTGTACAACGAAATCAGAGGGATGCTCCCACTACAATCTGTCTTGCGATTGGGGTATATTCATGTGTACCGATTTTTGCGACTTGCTTCAGTATGTACTCGTATTTCGGCTTGAAAGAGGTCATTCAAACTCCGAACTGTACAGTTTACTGATAAAGTTCAAACCTTATTTTGACCCTAACCCCAGTATCCCTTTACACTGAGTGACTTCTGATATTGCTTGACTTTTACTCGACCTCGTTCAACCTGTTAGTATCTGATTTATCCTTGAAACTATTACACTCGCTCATATCTTATTCTAGAACAAAACGTAGAGATGGCCAAATCCAAGAAGTAAGGCTCCGGATGGAATTGTGCATATCCTGTCATTCACATTCGCGTTATTTCAGCCATACCAATCACAACCAGAACAAGAAGGCCCACAAAAATGGCATCAAGAAGCCTCAGAGCAACAGGACGAGGTCTCTGAAGGGTGTACGTGTCGCTTCTCCGATTTCTTGTATAAGATACTGATATCTAATCTGCTAGGTTGAGCCCAAGGTTCGTTGAAATGTAGTTTGGTGGTTTGGCAATGGGATTGATTCGTTTATAGTTCCGTCGCAATGCGCGATTTGCTCTCATTGGATCGGTACGTTCTTGACCCTGCTAGGCTTCGTTCAGGAGTTTTGAATCTTATTTTGTCAATGTAGCACAAAGCAAGAGCTGCTCAAAAGGCAGCAGCCGCAGCATCATGAAATCTCCGTGGACGCTCTGCGTTATGTTGATGCAAATGTACCATTTTAGTGGTTGGAAACTGTGACGATACGACGTTCTCCAGCATTAGGCTAACTATATGTCATCTGTATGCTCTCGCCATGCTGCTCAAAAATATAATGCCCCAAAAACATCTATATCGACGGTTCGATAGGGAACAAGTATCTTTGAATGTACAGGGGTCACAAACTATTACCTTGTTGTAGCCTTCTTTTCTCGTTCCAAAGTTGCCCTCAACCTGAATGCCTGTACAAGTGTTATTCAAGTGACCCGGACGCGATAGAAAGTAAAACATACTGCAGCTTCCTCGGGCCTCATTGCACCCTTAGCCATATTATGTTTACCAACTCTCAGCTTAGCACTCCTCGGTAGTGTCAGCGTCTTTGGTGTGTAGCTTTCACTCTCGTCAATGATGGCCTGACATTCTTCGTCCGTTGCGATACGGCCATCTAGTAAGGAGAAAAATTTATGCCGAAGGACCATCTTGATTCTCTCCAGGGAGTGTGTAGAATACCAACCGTCACGTTCCTTTAACAATTTTCAATTATACAGCCAAGTTCAAGAGATATAAGCTTACATGGCAAGCTTCCCGCACTTCGGAATGATTTTCGATCATGTCTTTCAACATCGGATCGACAATGTCACAAAGCTGGAACGCGGCGGTCTCTTTTGTCAGAGTCTGGCCATCGAAGATATGAGACGTTCTAAAACGATTGTTACACACAAGACACAAGCATCCTGGGGCAGCAAGTACTCACCTGCGTTCATCCTGATCTACGTCAAGAAGTGAATTGCTCGCTGTATTAGCTGCTGCACGCTCCTGACGTCGGGTGACGACCGAAGGCCTGTTCATAGGATGGCTTGCATTGCGAAAATAGAGTCTCTGGTAGCTGAACACCAACATCAAAAGATATCCAGAATCCAGGATGGAAACATACAATCGAGCTTCTGGATCCTTTCTCGGGTCATAACCAAACCGAACCAGAGTATCGCGCCAGGGGCCGTCCTGAAAATTGTAGCATACAAGCGGAAGAATTACTTTTGAACTGTAGACGTTAGACGACCTAAGCATCAACATAGGGGTTTGTAAAAAGATTTTCTTACTTGTGTATTTCTCTCGCGACTGCAGCTGAGACCTGATTGAACAGAGACATGCGTGTCCAAACTGGACGTTCAGTGAACAGCTACGATTCGGGTGAACATTGGAGGTCACAAAACAGGGACGGGAGTACTCACCTCCTCCAGCTTCTTGACGATATTATCGTCGACCTGCTCTCGTATACCTTCCAAATTGGGAGGAGGAGTATCAGGAACCTATGGATATAATGTTAGCGTTGGCTAGATTCAAAAAAAGGAGGGAAACACACTGTCGTGTCCGCGAAAGCAATAGTAGCGGGACCATAACCTTTCCAACGCATTCTGTTAATGAATCTCTTCCTTTCCTCGCCTGTTTCACTATCCACAATAGTCGATACGATTGAGGCTGGGTTCGCCTTGAAACTGGGTGATGTCAGTTGTATCCCAGGATGATTTGATCTAACACAAACTTGTATCCCTGAGCAATGGTCTGTCTACTGAACAGAGGGGGTGGAAACAGTCGAAGGTTGCTTTTAGAGGCTTTCGCTGTTCGCAACGGAGGCACTTCGTTGGACGCTTCGTTGGACGTGGAAGCCTGAGCAGTTGGGATGCCATTTTGCTCAGTCAACAGTTGCGGATCCAGATTCATTTCGAAATCGGGACGAGGGGGATTAGAATGTGAGGAAGATGCTTCTTCTTCGGTTGCGATGATGTAGTCTTCCTTCTCGGGCGGAATTGTGTACGAGGTGATGCTAGAGACTAAAAATAAAGATATAAAAGTCGAATTAATGAGGTCTGAAAGGAACCAACAGACCATCCATCGCATCCATTGCAGAACGCAAGTGGGTAAGGGTATCTTCAGGGTTAGGTTGATACTGATAGTCCACCATACCTGGTTGATATGAATTAGCGTCACTCACAGGACGAAACAAATCTGACACGAACTGCGAAATCGAACAACTTTGGGCAGTACACCGACCGCCTCTGCTTTGTAGTCCCCGATAATAGGGTTTCCTGCGTTATCATATGCATCGGGTTTTCGATTTTTCCTTCTCCTCTTCGTGACTTTGAAGACAATGCTGTTTGTAGCTACGATTTCTCCTGGAATAGGGTGTGCAAAAGGTATGTCTGGTCTCAGTTTTAATTCAACTAGTGTTTCCGCCTTTGAAGCACCACGACGAAATGCAGCTTCTAGACTAGAAGGACCACCAAGGTTTTGAATTGCTTTGGGCACCGATTCAGGGCGAACATAGCCGGGGTACTCGACTGAATAGAATGGCGTAGAAGGGAGTGGGTGAGATGGTGCCCTATCAGACGGCATAGTAGGAGTGGTTGAAGCTGAGAAGCTGAACTGAGGTGCTGAACTTGTCGATGCGGTCTGCATTTGAGAATAGCGCGTCGAGGCTGATATAGAAGATGGGTGTTCAAATTCAAGTTGTTTGGATTCTAACTCTTCTCAAAAAGTATACGTATGATTGGGGATGGAACTTTTCATGAGTAGAGCATGTACTTGTATTGCAGGTACGTTAATCTTTTTTAGGAGACGGTACATTCAACAAATTCATCATTTCTGCTACCAAGTTCTGAACAAACGCTAAATACTCGTGCGACTGCAGACAGACAACGAGAACACACCTTGTCCGTGATATCTATCCCCGCTTTGTCCAATTCTTCCTTCAAACGGAGGCTTGCTTCTTTAATTTCCGAGTTGAAAGCGAGCTTCATCATTTGCATGGCACTGGGCTTTTTACCACTAGTGAAATCAAAGCCTGTATAGAATTTAAAAGCACAATTCATTATGATGGCAATAAGCGTACCCTCTTTTTGCATTATCTTTCCGAGTTCACTGGCAGCATCGAGCGCGGAAGGTGATGCTTGGAGCTTCTTGAATAATTCCGAGTTTTGAAGTTGAGCATACTTCCGTTGTAGTTCTTCGTGATCAGTCTGGCCTTCAGACTGTCGCCTATGAGTAGTAATAAAAGTTCGAGTACATGAGGAATATTTAGGAAGACACTGCCTCGCAGTACGCAAAGAAGTCAGTGCAAGTCGTGTAGGGAGTGACATGAAGAGTTGGAATCAGAGCCGATGGCGTCACGCGTTTGACTTACTAGTAACTAGATGGACGACGACTATTTCTCAATCGACGCGATTTTGGCCGAGAACCAGGTCCGTTACTTTTTCGGTCTTTCAAAATCGTTGCTGATGCATTCTTCAGAAATTTCAATGCACCTTTAAGCAAGAAATTCCAGATATGGGCCACTTAGGAGGTGGTTCAGAACGCGACGTGCGTCTTCTGGCTATTCCTTCATTTTCGTGCTGACTTGAACGCACAGATACGCGCACAAAGCAAGCGACAGATTCCCATTTGGCTTGCCTATACTATTATATACTCGTAGGTCCTTAGTCCAGTTGCCAAATGCCAACTATCTGACGAAACATAGTGATTGGGCTGATTTCGACATACCGACCGCGTTCGGTCTCAAAGTCAGAAATGCCTTGAAGGCGGAAACTCGTAGCGTTCGGTTGTCCAACTTGGTCGGTGCTGGTGGATCATGGTATGGTTTTGGAAAGACAACAATGGATATGTGCGTGCTCGACCATTCTCTTTTCCGTCGGATATCTAATGTTTATCTCTCAGACTTAACGATGAACAAGCCAAGGTGCTGTCCGAGATGTTGACAACGGTAAATCTCAAACGCTAATGAGAATATGCCTACTCAAGATTCAGTAGACTTTCAAAGGACGTCTTATTGAGGTCATTGACCAAGCCCAACATTTCGCCGCCCTCGGACCTGTCGGAGCTTCTGGAAATACGGGGGATTTCTCGCAAGCGTTTCGTGAAGGATTGGATGCAACAGAACGTGATTGTGAGTGACCTCTTATCGAACGGTGGTCCGTCAACTCATCTCATTACAGTATTTACACTAGCCCAAGAAAGTTCAAAAAGAATGAGGCGTTGGCATGAGGAGACCGAAAGGTCGAAGCGATAATTTATGATGTTTTCACTTTCTGGTCTTTGGATTCTGTTATTTCCGCTGCAGGTGTTGGCGACGTAGTATTTTTGAGTTCGTAGACAAACCTGTCGTAGATGTATGTAAATGTACGTTGTGTATAACTTAGCTTATTCGCTCACCATTTTACGCTGGCCCATAACGCCAATTCTATAGCAGTCAATGCGACAAAATGGATACTCCTGGTAGCGAAAAGGAGACCAAGAAGTATGATCAACAGCGCAGCAAAACATGCATCCAAAATAAGGAGAAAAGTCGGGTGTAGAGACGATCCTGGAGTCAATATGTTTGAGAAGAATGACATAGCATCAGATTCCGACTTGATTGGCTGGTCTGCCATGGTCGCAAAGTTGATAGAGGTCGAGGACGAATGTTGAAATGATAGTACTTGTCAGACTGCAGTGAAGACAAAATGTAACGCTGCGCGTGGCCTGTTACAAACAAATAACCCTTATTTTTTCATATTCACTGGGGAATTCAAACTAAGTACTAGAACAGTAATGTACATCTACAGGCCACACGTCAATGACATCTTTGACAATGACATTCGACAAATTCCGTCACCCAGCGCTCACTGTCCGACACTCGAGAACGCCGTTCGATCCAAGTCCATATCTCCACTACATCATCCAGAGAAGCAGATCTACTTAGTTTCAATCGCACTTTCTTTGACACGCACTCTTGTGGAATGGTCGGGGGATCTGAAAAATCCTCTGAAGCGCATGGAACGTCAGAAAGTTCAAGACACTCCCTGACTTAGAATAACTGACCACACTCGGCAACAATTATCCATTCAAAGTACTTGTATAGATAAGTAGCAACGTCTACCGTTCGTGCAGCATTGTCCGGAGCACGCATATCGTCATCAGAGGCACTTGGAGACTTGTGAACAGGTAGTTTGAGACGATAGAGTTGAGAGTCAAAAAGTGCCACGGTTGTACGAAGGTCGCCGGTCGAAGGTCTTCTGGAAAGTATCTGATGTCCGGTCGAAACCCCAGACTGCGAAATCTCAAGCTGGAATCGTTGTGCAATTGCAGAAAAAGTGCGCATCACTAGTGTGAGGTACGAGGCTAGTGTCCATGAATGTCTTGATTGTTTCAGGACTGGGTTGCAAAGAAAGAGCACAGGAGGGCTTGGTCACATACGAGGTTGGTTGAGACTCGACTTGAGGAAGAAAGTAGGAAGACAGCTCGTATAAGATAATCAACGACGGCGCTCCGCTCAATGTGACATTGGGATGGTGGACCCCTGGATTTGAAGGTGAAGGTTTGTGGAAGAGTGAGAGAAGAACGGAAAGATGGGCCGGTGAGGGTGGGTAGCTAAGGACATTCTCAATGTCAACGATAATAAAATGGCTGATTACTCTGAGAACGAACAAGATCTTTATCCGTGAGGAGACTTCTGACGTGTTTCCGAGCCCAGAATGAGAATTGAGGTGTCTATCATTGTAATCTTTCAAGACATCGCCTAGCTGTGCAGCACTCAGAAAGAGAGTGATGAAATTTTCTTGTTGGGCGGTATGAGTAAGTGCAAGATGGATGGGGGCAGAGGGGTGATAGGGACCCTGTACGAGTAACGACTTGAAGTTCGGCAATTGCAGGTCGCTGAAAGGAAGGAGAGAGGGCATCGTTAATTAAATGTCACGGCACAGTCCGAGTCGTAAAAGCTATTCGGTGTGAACTTTTTCATCCTCAGTCGTCATTGCTCTCATCTTCAGCGTCTATCTGCACAGCTCCTTAACAGCATGCGCGTCGAATATAAGGCCCTTTTGATCTACGCAGACCAGACGTTCACTCCCTGTTCTGCTCCTTTGGTCTGGCAGCTCTGTAAGGATGAATACTCATCTAGTGCTTTCAATGGGGAAGAGCTTGGCCCAGATTACTGCTGAGTTCGCTCCGATTCCTGGTCTATGCCTGGGAGCAGAGCTTCTCTGTGGAATCATAGAGCTATGTGAAAACATTACCACCAACAAGTAGGTTACTTTCGGTTTTGCTTCCGTGGAAATTACTGACTCCGTCCTTTTAGACACGAAGTCAGACAATTACGGGATCGTTGTCATCATTTACTCTTGACCGCAAAGGAAAGTGAAGAAAGGAACGTGTCAGGCGGGATCAAAAATGCTTTACAATCCATCAATGAGTAGGAAACTTCTGCACAAATTTGATTCAATCAAACAAATCTTTTTCCACAGTTGCTTAACAGATGTGAAGACCAAGATGCATGGTTGGACAATGCTGAGTAAAACTCAGGCATTCCTCCGACAGGCTGAGATCAAATTAGACATCGAGCGTTCTCATGCTGCGATTTCCGATTGCCTGACAAAATTTCAAGTGAGATATGTCTCAAAATTTAGGACGTATAACATCCCACTAATGTGATTTGCGTGTTCTGTAGATCATTTCTCAGGTCGAAATAAATCAATGGCAAGAGGAGTTCGCCATGAATGTCAAGCTTGATCACCAGGAAATTATCGAGTATCTATCTGAGATCGCGAATCAACAAGAGATTCTTCGTTTGACCATGGATGGGACTCATGACTCTGTCAAGCAGGTTAAGCAAATGATGGAAATGTTCCAATCAGTAAGTTGGACCAGATTGCTATTTTTCTCTCGTCACTCGCTGAGCATTCTATCAGACAATGAACGAGAATAAACACGTAGCAGACCGTACTCATGTCGGACTCTCGAGTAATCTATATCAGCTACAATTTCAATCGAACGAGATACTACCGGACCTTCATCTTAATTCGGGAGAAGTGCAAAGAATCGGGCAGTTTCCTGTGAGCGGGACAGCGGCTATGGACATCTATGAGGGGTTGTACCTCGGCCGAGAAAAAGTTGCAATCAAAGTTGTTCGTGCTGTCAACTCTAACGAGTCTTCTTTGAGGAGGTTCAGACGGGAAGTTAAAGTATGGGCGGAAATTTGGCGACTCGATCGCGGAAAGCATGTCCTTCCATTTTACGGCTTCTGTCAGAACGATGGTCCTTTCCCGTGAGATCATCTGTTTATGTTCCTGTCGTTGATATCTTTATATCTAACACTATCACTTCAGGTACATGGTGAGCCCATGGCAGCCGAACGGAAATGCGCTCTCGTACGTTAAGACGTACGACCATAAAGTCAACTATAGGCAAATGGTACACATCCTTCGAATGCACTTGCTTCCCTATTAAACATTGCATTTTAGATTAAAGGTATTGCCCTCGGTTTAAAAGTGCTGCACGATATGGAGCCTCCAGTAGTCCACGGAGATATCAAAGCTGTAAGCAGAACCAGAGAATGATCAATATGAATCGGTCGACCCACACGTTTCCTTGAACTTTGCAGGCAAATATCGTCATCGATAATTTCGGACATCCGTTATTAGCTGACTTTGGTCTATCTCAGGTGTGTGGATTCCTCGATTATCACGGACTCTATACTTACACTACATAGATTGTTGAAGATATCACTGGAATTCCATTTACTCAAAGTCGCGGAGTCTCAGATTCCTATCGCTGGTTCGCGCCGGAAGTTTGTGTTGGTGAAGGTAGACTTTCAATCATGTCCGACATCTATGCCTACGCCATGACCGTGCTTGAAGTAAGTCAAATCACTTGTGTCCACATAAATGACCGGAACTGACGTTCGCTCGAAGGTTTTGACACATCAGCAGCCATACAGAAATATTAAGCACACGACTGAAGTGGTTATCAAGTCTTCTCTGGGACAAAGCCCAGCGAGGCCTATGGAACCGGAAGTGGTTCGAAGAGGACTTGACGACAGTCTTTGGGCTCTCTTGAATAAGTGCTGGAGTCTGGAAGCGAGTAAACGACCAACAATTTACCAAATCATAGAGTTACTACCATCATAAATCTTTTGGAAATGTTCGGACAACACAAGGCAATATTTAATTATCGTATATACATGACTATGCTGCTGTATCATAGATCCCGGAAAATGCATTTTATTCTTCAGTTTTTAAGACCGTTTGGAGTCCCGAAAACCACTTGAAGAAAAGTAGGTGTGTCAGTCGAGGGTAGTGGGAAGCTGACGTCGCCTATGCAACTGCGATACTATGATTGCAAGTACGGACTACTTTTTGTTCGCGTGCTGTCATGCTGAAGATGTCGGCGAGGGTCCAGGGTCAGACTCGGGCGAGTTCTCCACTTCCCGCAATGCCCTCCACTTTGCAATTTCGGTTTCTGTAGGTATTATGCCACGTTGACTAAGTTCGAGTCTGGCCTGTCGTCTCAACGTGTTTTCTTCTTGTCGCCGCTGTGCCTCATGCCGCAGAAGAGCATTTTCCGCCCCAAAAACCAAACCGGTCATTACAACTAGGAACGACTTCAGTCTGGACCAAGGTTCGTAGTGATGTCACGTACAGCCAGAAAGTAAGAACGCCTTGAAAGGAAGTCGCTGTCGACTAGGTCCCCGGACCGTCACAGGTGAACGTTCATAGATAACACATGAAGACGTACCGAAATGAGGGCCATGTGTGATGAAGGATGATTTCCAACCCCAGTCCTATCGCTCCCATTCTCAGACCGCCCTACAAAAAGTCCATAAAATCACCATCGGCCAGCGTTCATGATACCCAGGTTTCTGTAAGCGAACAACGAACTTTGATGGCTGCTTCAGATTGTATTTCGCCTGCTCTCTTGACATCTTCTTCCCGGCGAAGTCGAGTGGCAGCTGACGAGGACATGCAGAGCAAGTATGGTGTTTTCAAGTCCAAGTGTGTTGCCGGCGGTAACGCCACGCCTTATCTTGGCCCCTCTTTATTGGTAATTTAATTTTCGACGATCCTCAGCTTCGAAAATTTTAGATTTGGTTCTGTCAAGTCATAATTCCATCTTACACAGAAAAAATGTGTCGGGCCCGGGTTAATGGAAAGAGAACCTCGAAGCCTGATGCATGAACATTAATATTCTTTCTTTGCAAAATCTTATCTTGGTCTAGGTACCTTCAGGCCAAATTACTTGATCAAATAGGCATCCACGTTGTGTGCAAAAACACAAGGCATCATACATGCTCGTGGTCAGGAAATTCCAGGCGGTTCGCGGTTATTCTCGGAGGGTCCGGCTCGTTCAGCCCCAAACTAGCTCATTGAAAACTTGTGCAGTGATAGCAACTTCTCTTCTATGCTGGACATTGCAATTTCGCTGGGACTCTACGGAAACATTTTACGTCTACTTCACCTTAAATTTCCCGATCATCGATATGTCTATTGAAAAACAGATCCACTGTCTTCGGAAGGAACATTGTCTCTTCTCCAATCGGACCGATACCAAGTCGCAAGCACCTCACGGACGGCACATTTGACTAGGCCAGCGTAATCGTAGATGGCATCTTGTGTGCCAACCTGGACTAGCGATACATAGATTCCTCCACAAGAATAATCATTGTCATAGTAGTTATTACATCCAGAAAAATGATCAAGAGTCCTTAGACTGTGAGTTAGTCAGTCCATCCACCCAACTCGACGGCAAATGCTACAGCCAACTTGGAGAATTCTAGCATGTGAGAGAAGCTGAACTCGTCAGAAATATCGATGCGACTAGGAACATTATCAGCATTAGCTCGGCCAAAAGCAACCAGAATACTGTACTCGTTAGAAGAATGAATATTCTTGTTGCTATTCTCAAATGTACTCTCTGAACCAGGATACGGGTTAGCTGGAACATACCTAACTGATCTCAGTGCTGCATGTTCTCACCTATGGTAAATACCGATGGATATCCAGCCTTTCCCCAGGAAGCGCTATCAGGAGAGCTGAGTCTATGGAGCAGATCTAAAACGCGAAAGATATTTACTGATCACTGCATGCATAACCGCACTTGGTCTATAAAGAAAAATTGTCGTCAATTTCAAGAAATACCGCGATGTGTGCGTTGCAACGTACTTCGACATATGGGATATCCAGGTACAGGTCAACCAGTTTCTTGTTGAATGTGGTGAGGCTAGGACACCACAAGTCAATTTTAACGCTAACTGATGATCAAGAATGGCATGATGGTATTCGTACCCTGCATCCGTATAATCAGTGATAACGCCAACTTCTTCCCTAGTTCCTCTCTGGAAGTTTTAGGATAAGTACAAGGGCCGATATAGAGTAGTCAGCCCGTGAAAAGTTACCTTGACCCAAGCTGTCATGTCGAACTGGGTTGTTTGGAGTTAGTTCAAGTTAGCGTCTGATGCAGGTTTATGATGATACCTGGCTCATTGCAATAACGTTGGCATTATTGGTCTTGTAGCTGCTGGCCACAGCTTGGGATCCGAGAAGCCCTCCCTCCTACATGAAAAAAATGTTGTTCAGTTGCAGTTGCACCCTGACACTTGCATTGGAACGCACCTCGGCGGAATACCAATGAAACTCGACAGTTCGAACTGGGTGGAAATCAGCGGCTATGAGGGCCCGATATGATTCAAGAATGGTAACGCTTCCGGATCCATCATCTTCGGAATAACTTTGGTTAATGTCGACAAATGAGAAGGCAGTTACCTACCATCAGCCCCTATAAGCCTCGAGGAGTCAGTCATGAAGTGAAAAGAAGTTCAGGGATTATCCATACCGGGTGCCGGTAAGAATGGCCACAAGTTTGTGCTATGCACACATGAGTATTATGAGGGTTGAAAGTTCAAGGAAGACGCACCTGTCCTGGTGAGCCGAGATGATAACGATACCATTATCGGTGGTTGAGGAGCCTTGAATCTTGACGATCTACACCCTCAGTCAGTAATTGAATAAAACTTCACTAACAAAAACGCAACTATAGAGTTCTGTAAAGTAACAAAAATGAGTATGAATTCATTATACTCGGCAAAAAGCACGAAAGACCGACCTGTCCCCAAGGGTGACTGAATTCGTGGAACTGAATCCTATTCTTGATGGATTCAGAGGCATATGTTGCGGTTATCTGCTAATACGTCAGAATCTGAAATCTATCCAACAAAGTCAGTTGATGTTACTTCGGAGATTTTGGAAAGAAGCCACTGT
This sequence comes from Dendrothele bispora CBS 962.96, assembly GCA_004369135.1. Taxonomy (NCBI): domain Eukaryota; kingdom Fungi; phylum Basidiomycota; class Agaricomycetes; order Agaricales; genus Dendrothele; species Dendrothele bispora. The sequence continues at coordinate 30,929 of ML179068.1, read as the reverse complement.
TGACTTTGCTTCCCAGTCTGGTGTAAGGAGATTCGTCAGCCAGCACGATGTGCATCAGCGGAATGATTTTACGTCACTACGATAATCTTCACCAGGATTGAGGACAAGCAAATGTATGAATGGAGATGAGAACATACGTCTAGTACGGAAGCTAGTGAACTTCTCCAAATTCTCCCTCGGTCCGTCACTTGACAGAGTCTTCAAGATGGGTAAAACCTTCTCTGTGGCGTTGGGTGGAGGAAAAGTGCCTGTAGACCACGGTTCGGCATTCTACCAATAAGCATTTTGAGGAGTGGGGAACATGAACAGACCTTGAGTTCTGATGGTCGAAGGAACTGCGAAGCTTAGTTCCTGAGCGTCCGTGCTAAGAACAGAAGTGTTGTTACATTGAGTTAGGACGGACATGCATACTTTCGCAGCTCACATGTCGAAGAAATTGATGCCTTGCGCTTTCAAACTGATCTATATTCAGAGTCAATAGCCGAAAGCTCGCAAGTGGAGTCCGAGTTCCGACCTTGTCTCTTTCCGACATCCACACCGGGTCTTGCCCCTCTAACTGAATGAGACGTTTGTCACTGAGATCGAAATCAAAACCATCTGCCGTGGAAAGTGGAGTTTGACCAAAGAGATCCAGGGGGCTTGCAACAGCTAGAGCGACGAAAGGCAAGAGGAACAACAGCTTCATGGTGGTGTTAGTAGAAGAGCAAAACAGTCCAACGCTGGGTTTGTCACGTCTAATAACGCGCATGCCACGTGGACTTGCAGTCACTCGAGTTTGGACGCGACATCCATAACTTGACAACAATCCACTACAATGTCAAAAGCTGCTGGGAAGGCGAGAGACCAAGTTGTTGTACGTCCTCGACGACATGTGTGACTATTCTTCATTAACGTCCTTTACAGCGTATCCTCATTGCTGCGGGGAAAGCAGCTCCCACTCCGCCTGTTGGACCCGCACTCGGTGCTCGCGGTGTCAAGTCGATGGATTTCTGTAAAGAATTCAACGCCAGAACAGCTCACATTGAGCCAGGTGTACCCACACCGACTCTTATAACCGTACGACCCGATAGGTCGTTTACATTTGTCACAAAGACGCCTCCTACGTCTTACTTTCTCAAAAAGACTGCAGGCATTGAAAAAGGAACAGGCAGACCTGGTCACGACATTCTTGGAACCATCAGCCTCAAACACGTGTATGAGATTGCGAAGATCAAGTCGACAGATGATCATATGAGCCATCTTTCTCTTGAAAACATCACTAGGATGGTTGTTGGAAGCGCTAAGTCATTAGGGCTGCAGGTGGTACCTTGATCTAATTAGGTTCTGCCGAGGTGTGTTTACAGTTCTTCATTTATCTCCCTACACGTTACAAATACTATCTGTTTAATACCTTTTTATCGGCTTAGAATCAGAATCAAGCATTTTTCCTCAAATTAAAGAACATCTCCAGGTGTCCACTGATGCTGAGTTGACCCGTGGTCAAGGAATTTGTCTTCGGCAGTGGGGCTGGACAGCCCTGCGGTGGGAAATAAAGTTAAGTTCATAGAATAAACTTTGGTTGATTCGATCGTTCAACCTTCCAGTCGGCAAGATTTATTGGCTTTATGCACCAATCCCACTTCCGAGTGACATTATTACCTTTTTTGTAACAAACGACCTTTCTTCTTCCCTGTGCACAACTCGGGATTAGCAACACACTGAGAACAAAACACCTCCCGTTTTCGAATCTACCTTATCTTGTTCTCCCTTGAGCCGTATTCAGAAGACCCGACACGATGTTTACATCGTGTCCTGAGCCCCGGAAACAAATGACACGTTCTGGGACACTCGAAGTACTTTCGATGTATGCATCCGCTGTCCAGTTCCTTAGTTGCCAAATGCAGTTGTTCCCGTGAACCGAGATCTATCACTACACCTGGAGAATATCTTGTTTCCGAGTGTTGTGTGGATTTATGCGGCCCTTCACTTCTCATCCACCACCTGAAGACGTACAATGTCAATGCTCGTCCTGTGAAAAGGGAAGACCTCGGGAGCTTCCGATCTTCTATAGCAAGAATTTCTACACTACAGAAACGCGTGCCGATCGAAATAGCCTCGACTTTCTATACCGGCCCTTGCTCCACTGGCTAGGTCTCAACGTGAACCGTTTACTTCGAAAACACGTTGACTTTGTGTCGCAATTCATCTTTATCTTAGCCACGTTGTTGATCACCTCTTGGTTAAGTATCAGGCGGAAAAAAAGATGGTTTAGCAATTTGGTCTAGTATCAAGGTATAAAAACCTTTGGACGTGGCCGAACGATCTCATCTTCAGACACCTCTTCTTCTTCCTTCCGTCTTCCAATAAAAACACTCTTCTATTCGCCGAACCATCCTCACGACCCTTCAGAAATGGCTGGTGCTGCACCCGACGACATTTTGTCATGGACTAACCAGGATCCTCGTGAAAGCTCACTATTCAACTCTTGGGGGGTTCTCTACCGGTTCCAAGTCCGTTCATTCTGGGTCGACATCTTCTACTCTTTTTACTGACTCGTCTTCTCCTCAGACTGTAGTAAGCGCCAATGGCACGAGCACGACGACGTTATGGCGCACGATACGTGCCAACAAGGAGGACAGAGTCGCCAAGCTAGAATGGGCATCCAATGGAGGTTTAGGACGCGTCGTTCTCGGCAAGGTTCTTTTTTTCGCCTTCTCTGCTCGGTGCTTTTTCTGAGACTCAACGCGTCATTGTTATAGAACACTTTCCCGATGTCGGACCTGGTCAGGCCAGACCCTCATACCTACGTAAGTTGTAGGACCTTGTTGTCTCCTTTGTGCATCCTTAATGTTGTTGTTGACCTTTAGGGCGCCCGCATCTTCAATGGACTCGATGGTCTACAATACCGCTGGCGTCCGAGCAATAGTGGTTCCGACATTGTCGTAAGTCCCCGATGACCTGTAAATGAACAATTCAAAACTCACCTGTGACTGCCTGAATGAAATGACAGCTTCAGGACCCTAACGGACACGTTATTGCTTTCTTCAGACCCACGCGACAGACTCGCTATCAGATCGGTGACGTTTATGGCGAGCTACACTTTTTACGGACAGCAGGCAATGGCACGGTGGTACGGTTTCTGTTTCGTTCGACGTCGTTCTAGACTCTCATTACTTCTGTCCCGAATGCCACAGATGCACCCACCGATGATGGACATGGTCACAGTAACTTCGATGCTGTACCGATTCTGCTCATTATTCAACTTATAATCTCTCTCGCTGTCTGGTTACGGTTATACCTTAAAATCAACTGTAGTTTACTTTTTTTTACCTTCACGCTGTACGATAATGGCAAATGTGACGAATGTTGTACAACAAGCAAAAAAAAAAATTGTGGCAAGAACCGATTTTCCGGTGTACCCGGGTGTAAGAGGACCTCTTGGAGAATTTTTTACCAATAAATCCATCGATAGGAGCGAAGAAAAAAAAAACGATTTAGCAGTTTTTTCATTTACTCGGGGGCCTGGAGGGCGTCTGATGTCGCCTACACGTGCAGATCAAAAGAAGAGGGGGTACAAGATCCATCTTAAACGATATACCATTCGTTACATGACAAGCTAAGGGCGACCGTGGGTAGACACTATCTACTTGGGACGAAATACCATAAGAAAAATAAAAAAACAGATCGGGTGGCCTCGTTTTTTCATAACCTGGCCCCAATTTGACCACCAGTTTCTTCTCTGACGCCATCGAGTATTTCATCCACAGTACGTATAACCCACTCTGTTCCCTCATCGCTAGAAAGCCACGCGTCTTCTTCGCTCTGGTTTTCGACATAACGAGCCTTGAGAAGACCAAAGACGTGACTGGTCAATTGGGGGACGACGCGGTCTTCTGCGCGGAGGCAAGCGATACCAACGATAGAGCCTAAAGCTCTACTGAAATTACCTTGATCGGGATCATCAACGCTCGACGCGTCCGAAAAAGATTTGGTTCGTCCTGGTAAAGGAGCTAAAACTGCGCCATAGCTCTGGATGATGAAAGCTGTTAATGGGATAGGAGGTAAATATCAGAGATTTTGGCTCATGTCATTTCAAGTGTCAAGGTACGAAAGTTCTTTTGCTCAATCAGATAAGTGCAAAGTTTCCCCAAGATGAGAATCCGGCATCACAAGGTTTTTGACCCCGATGGAACGAAAAACCAAAGAAGGAAAGAAAGTATCAAACTGACGGAATTCGAACGAAAAGGACTTACAGATGAAATCTGGGTGATAAGACCCAAGCTTGTCATGCAGTTTATCTGCATGAGGCGCGTAGATAGAGTCCCAGAGCGCTCTTCCCCGCACAAGAGTCGATTCGATGTTCTCGGGGGTTGCAGTTCTGATGACAGTATGAATTGAGATATTGGGGGTGTTCCGACCGAGTTGTAAGATTTATTATTTTTTTTTTTCAGGTCCCAAAAATAGCAACGAGAATAATTCAACAGGTCAGACCATTTGAAAACTTTTCGGAACGGTGTGGAAGGAAGGAAAGGACGTGCGGTAGAAGACCGATGGAAGTTTTTGAACGATACACGTACCTGCGAGAGGTTTTTCTTAACGCAGTCTTGACATCATCATCCATGGCCTCATTCAGTGCGGCAAGGGATAGAATAACCTGACCGGGATCTGGTGAGCACTTTTGAGAGACAGCAAGTCAAGTGAGTGAACGGCTCACCCGAGGGACTCCCACAAAGATAGTACTCTTTAATGCGGACTCCCGAATGAGGGCGGCTTTGTTCAGAGCGTCTGGAAACGTGCTATCCCGGGTGTTACTGTCGAAGTTGGAACGAGTGGTGAAACGATAGAGTTGACCGAAACTGGGTGGTCGATTGGCAGTTAAAAGAGTGCAGGCCTATATGAAGTCTTGTTCGGTGACACGGTACCGAAATTAAACTCGGTCTCCGACTTACAGCTAACACGAGCCAGCCAGTCTCAGCGTTCCTCTGCTTTGCATCAAGGAAAGTTTTCGAAAGCACTTGGTTCAACTTGTGAACAGGAGGACTTGGAAGTGGGTGAGGATTGTGAAGGGTCAACAACTGCTTGACACTGGGTGGAAGGTGCTTAACCATTGCACTCAAGTTAACGCTGTATGAAAAACAAGATACCCAAGTTGGTATATACAGATGAGTCTGAGACGTCAACTCGAAGGGACTTATCGCAATCAAATCCCCCACGGCTTAATTACGGAACAACACGGAAAATATAAATCCTATCCGCGGCCGACAGATTACACGCTCAGTCACCAGTTCAGTTTTCGTTGAAAATTTGACATTTGGTCTACAACAGTTATAAGGGCCAGAAAAAGCATCAATTGTAGCGTCAAAAAAAACCAACTGCACAACACTCTACACCAGGTAGCAGGGTACAGACATTGACAGAAGTACCTGCGTCGAAAGAAGACGAGAACAAGACAGAAAAACGACCGCACACAAATCCGACCAACGGGCGTACGGAACAGAAGAGTAAACTATAGGGTATACGGAATTAGCATGATCCACCTAGAGACCAGCGCACATGTACGAAAAACATCATAAATGAGCGAGTAATTTAGCTAGAGATGAATTGATGTCCGAGGTCAGTCAGACCACCGTCACCGGCCATGAGTTGGTTCAAGGGGTTGACGTTTTGCATGTCATGCATAGCGCCAAACCAGCAGTAGAACTCTACCCAATCCTGGCTCTCCATGTAAGAGGTAGCCTGTCCCATGAAGTCTTGAATCTGACTGAGACTGCCTTGAGCACCACCGGTGAAGGACTAGATGGCCATACATCAGAATACGAAAAGGTATATACAGACACAGGACAACGCACCTGGTAGGCAAATTCAGTGACCCAGATAGGGAGGTTGAACAAATTGTGGTAATCGTTGATGTAAGATTTGAAGTTGTCAAAGGAGGTGTCGTACCAGTGAACAGCCTGCGCGTCAAACTACAAACGAAACTGTCAGATCGGTGATATCATGGCAACAGTTTTTATTTAGACCCACTGTGCAGCCGTCACAAGCAGCGAAAAAGTCCTTCATCCATTGCTTGGCATTAGGGTCGGAGGTGACAGCAGGGGTAACGAGCTTGTAACCCTGGGATTTGAGAGGTTGAATGTACTGTTTCCAAAGACCAGCAGCATCCTGGGGAGAAAGGTTGGATTGGCCGGCTTGGTCAGGTCTGGAATAAGGTAAAAAGTTAAGACACGGGTGCATTCAGTCGTCAAAGAAATGACACCTACTCATTGAAACCCAAGACAACGTTCGCGTAACCCGCGGTGACGGTCTTGGTGAACTCGTCAATCTGGTTTCTACCCCAGAGCATGGGCCAAGGGTCGAAACCAAGCTGACGAGCAAGGTCAGGAATGGAAGGGGACCAGGTGTAGAGTCTAAGAGTTAAAGCTTTGAATATAAAAGTTGCGATCACCAAACGAGATCGACTTACCCCATGGCCTTGTTGGTGGTCCATTTGCTGAGGGCAGGATCATTGCCATTGGGCCAGGCCAAGCAAGCCTTGCTGGTTCCAGATTTGCTACCAGAAGAGCCGCTGTTGCCACTAGAAGAGCTGCTAGAGCCACTGCTAGAACCGCTGTTGGAACCGCTGTTGGAGCCACTTCCGTTACCACTAGAGCTTCCACCGTTGTTGCTGTTACTAGAAGAGGAGGGCGCTGGGGCAGGAGAGCTGGATGAGGTCTCAGGGGCAGGGGTGGTGGAGGCGGTGGGAGCATCCCGGGGCTTGCAACGTCTGACGTTGGAGCTGTTGGAGCGCTTACGCTTGGCAAGTGCATCATGACCACGAAGAGCGTCCCGAGCAGCCAGACCGTGGTGGTTGGAGATGGCAGTTACGGGTTGGGGACCATAGGAGCAAGCAATGATTGCGAGAGTTGCTATAGAGAGCAGATTGAGCAGCCTAAGAGCGGCCATTGTTCTAGTCGTAAGAAGGGAGAGTAGGGGACAAAAGAATGGATTGTGCGACGAGGCGAACAGAGAGGAGAGGTGATGAGGAAACGAAAATTGACCCGTCTGGGATTTATAGTACAACCTCAATTTCCCACGCTATCGGTGTCAGATGGCCGCGTTAGCAACGGGTCCAACAGCTCCTGTCCCGTCACCGATGTGCATATTGTGCGGAGTGGGACATTTCCTGACAAGGCCATTGTCTCAAACCAGGGCCCGAATGTTCATCCCCTCTAATGAGATTCTATCTTTAGCTTTCTGATCTCCATTCAAATATCCATTCTCCACAAATCTTTCGTCCATTCATGTCCTCCACATACATACCCAACTTTAGCCTCTAGTCATCCAGTGCTGTCCGCGACTACAGTCTCAAAGGTAGGTGTTCAAAAACAACCCTGTTCTACATGCATAAGTACCACCCGCAAGACGTTCCGCCGAACATCTATAGATGCGTACTTTGCGTCTACAGTATATCACTGATATGAGCCAAGCCATCACATCAAGCCACATGTTTTTTCACCATTCTGTTCTCGGTTCTGGTAGGTTACTTATCCTCTGTACATCAAGTATACCGTACGTACGTGCCAAGTCGTCAGGCATTGAAACATTCAAATTCGTTCCTGGTTTGTACACTCTTGTGCTATGCCGACCTTCATACGTCTCGACTTACGATACCGCCGACAACCTCTCGAGTTTCAACGTCAAAAATATTCGATCAAATACCCGGTGAGTCCTACATATAAAGGTGACCAACGTTCAGCTTGGAGAACCCCTTGACTGCTTTACTCGAGACTCGGTCCAATTAACAATATGCAATGCAATCGATATTTCTAGTCGGCTATTCAGGGTATTTCACGCATTGTCCAATTCATTTTCTTCAGCACCCTGCGAAAACGTATAAACGACAGGTGGACGATAACTAAACGGCTGTCATTTTGACGACTCGACAACCAGAGTACATGTATTGTGGAGTGTCCCAGAACCTTTGTTCGTGATTGGTGCTAGACGAAGACCATCCAGTTCCTGGAATACATACTATTATTTTCGGATACTAACCACTTCTGTGTCCTTCAAGGCAGAGTTACAAAAGTCGGTCTATATCCTATGTACCTATGTATTTCCAGAACCAAGCCTTAAGGTATCCGACACCCCTCTTCTCCTCTTCTCAATCGCAAGTTGAGGGTCCAGTGTATGAAAGGATCGAGCATATGACCTCACCGGGATCTTCTGCAGTACATAATCCTCAGACAAGGACCTCCCGGGGAGCTCAGGATATTAGTCGTAAGTATACACGCTATCAGACTGCAGGTGGCCCGTAGTAACCAAATAGGTTACACGTGACAACACGTGGCAATTGATAGAACTCGCGCTCGGCTATCTCTTTTTCCCTTCAACCTTCAACTCAAGCCAACAGAAGCGGTTCAACAAGCAGCCCATCCATCGTTCGTCCATCCAAAACCCCAGCCCACTCCAGCACAATGTCCGACGCCCCAGCCGCCGCCCAAGTCACTGAAAACGGCGCCCCCGTTACGCAAGTACAAGAAGAGCCAGGTCACAAAGTATGCTTCCCGTTTCTATTCCGTTATTTGCCCTCATTATCTTACGTCTTAGGTCTTTGCTGGCAACCTTGCATATTCTACAACGGATGAAGGGCTGAAGGCGTTCTTTGAGCCAGTTTCGAGCGACATGTATGTCCATCAAAATTCACATCTCGTGTGCATCGCCTCAATTTGTTCTCCTCTTTCAGTATCACGGCCCAGGTCATTTTACGTGGTACGCGCTCTGCTGGCTACGGCTTTGTCGCGCTTTCAAGCGCCGAGGCTGCGCAAAAAGCCGTCGACCTCCTGGACAAGAAGGAGCTCGATGGCCGTCCGGTGATCGTCGAGATCGCGAAACAACCCGACCAGAAAGACAAGGAGAAGAAGGCCAGGAAGCCTAAGAGGAGATTCGGCAGGCGTGGCAGTAAAGCTGTCCCCGGAGAAGTGTCTGAGGCCGAGGCCAATGGTGCTACCACTCAGGCCGAGGATGGTGCCACCCCTGCTGAGGGAGCTGACAAGAAGAAGAAAAAGAAGAAGGCCGTACGTTTTCCACGTTTTACTTTCTTTACGTGTAAGCGAGCGCTCATGTTTTTTCTCTAACTCTAGCGCAAGTCCAAGAAGGCTGCCGACGCCGCTGCAGGTGGTGCTGAGAAGCCTGCAGAGGGTGAGGCGGAGGCCACTGAGGCCGCTCCGAAAAAGAAGACTCCTCGTCAGCGCAAACCTCGCACACCTCGTCCTGCCGGTGAGGATCCTGTTGGCGAACCTTCCAAAACAATGCTCTTTGTCGCCAACCTTGGATTTAACATTGATGACGCTGGCCTCGCTGCCCTCTTCACTGAGGCTGGAATTACTGTTACTACTGCCCGCATCGTTCGAAGGAAGTGGCCTTCCAGGCGCCGAAGTTACGGCCCTGAAAGCGAGGAGCAGAAACAGGCTATTAGACGCAGCAAAGGTTACGGCTTTGTTGATGTCGGTAGCGAGGAGCAACAGAAAACGGCTATTGAACTCCTCAACGGCAAAGATGTTGGAGGACGCCCCATTGCTGTGAAGATTGCTGTCAACACTCCTGAAGAGGAATCTTCTGCTGAAGCTGCTCCTACCACCGAGGCTGCTGAAGCTGTCGCTCCTACCCCTGCTGATTAAATTAACGACTGATCATTGTCAATAAATGACACCAAACCCCCACATGACCTTTTTCGTTTCTCTGTTATTCTCTGCTTTGTTACGGGTCTCGTTTCGTTATGACAGTGAAATGTGATTTGTGGATAGCTTTACTTCCATCCATCGATAAACTACTTTCAACCTTCCCCCTGTTCATTCAAGTAGTCCAGCTTTTCTGGTCGGGTGCCATTTGATTGTATGTAGCTGTTGTTAACGGTTCACTTCATACGCAGCTACTTATAAAATACGTTAATGACCTTGATGACCTTCAAACTTGAGTGAAAATATTGAGCTTTATAAACACTAGACGGCAGACTGGTCAGCGAGTATGAAGATCATCCTGAGTGCCACTATTTTGTGATAAATTCAGGTTGATCACGGTCGGCAAGTATGATCGACTAGAGTCGTGCCTGGGTCGTGCATAAAAAGTTAAAATGCATCGACGTCACTCGGAACCGACCCATCATCATGTCTGAGGAAGAGGACGACTATCTTTCTGATAAATTCTTACTCGAAACCGCTCCCCAGTCTTCTTCATCCACTAAAACCTACAGTCAACTTCGCAAAGATGCTGAGAAGAGATCGAAACTGAAGAACGAGCGGAACAAAACGAGGAGCCGACGTGACCGCGAGGTCGAGGCGCGTGAAGAAGGACTGAGCAAGAGTCTCTTCGCTCGGGCACAGGAAGAGAAAGAAAAACTTGGTAGTGATGGTGGCACTGGTAGTAGTAGTGGGACTGGAAACAAAGCGTTGTCTATCATGATGAAGATGGGCTTTAAACCCGGTCAATCTCTCGGAAGGGTAGACAACGGTGGTGATAATAACGATGACCAAGGAGATTCGTCGTCGTCGTCCACACCTGCGTTACCCTTGCCTTCGACACTAGAACTTTCCAAGAACAAGGATCCGAATAACAGGAACGAGGCTGGCACCTCATCAACGGGCGCATCTATATCTATGGAAATATCATCGGTTAATAAAGGTTTCTCTCATCGTACAGAACCGTTGCCATTGACCGAATGGGAAGGTGAGAGAACCAGAAGTTGCTCAATTGGACCTATAACTCCCTGAACCTTCCTTCAAGGCTCGAAGCATGCTGACGACCTTTTGTAGGAAAAAAAGGGATAGGTACTTCGAAGAAGAGAGGTCCTTCCCCGACTAGCGCTGAAAGAGTCGCCAAGATGGCTAAGATGGCTGAAGAAACATCAAAGGAAGATTTCCGAGATCGCACACGACGGGAATATCAGGAACGGCGCGCTGAAGGAAGACTTGGTGAATCTCACTATAGACTTTTTGAAAACACTTCTTTTCTATTTTTTTTTTTTGCTTTTTGTTTCCGACATAGTTTTTTTTACCGATGCATTGCTGTTAGGACCTGCCCAACGGACGTGTCAAAATTTAGACGAGGATGCGGGCAAGAAGGTGTGTAGTTTCTTGCCTACCAACTCTATCAATACGAGTTCGACTTCCATATGTTTTTAGTTCAATGTATTGTGGTTAAACCCTGGAAACCCGGAAACCTTGCCTCCTGGTCTGATAGATGCGCTCTCACTTCATACTACCCTGGACTTTTCCTCTTTAAATCACGGATATAGGGGAGACCGCGAAGATAAAGATGTTGTGGCAACGCGTCTCCGGCAGCAAATAAAATCAGATGCTCTCCAATCTCTCGACGACGACGACGATGAATTGCAATACGACGATGACAACGATGGAAAACAAAATAAAGACACGGCCATCGAATCGTTCTCTGACGAGATGCTCGAAGAAGTTACGCAATTTCTACGTCTCCAGGTCGGTACCTTTTTCCTTTCTATCCTTGGCAGATCAAGGAATAGTCGTTCCCCGTTTATTTTCAGAACTCAATTTTTGATTAAAAAAATCATCTCACAGGCACAAGATCGTCTATCGCTGGTTCTTTCATACCTGCGGGATAACTACGCTTACTGTTTTTGGTGTGGGACCCAGTATGACGACCAGGAAGAAATGGTGAACCAGTGTCCTGGGGATGACGAGGAATTGCATTAAGTACAAATGTAGTCTTAAGCCATCAGATTGGGCTTATACTGCGTAGTAACAACCCGCGGCCTCGCGAGCCGCGACTGCGTCCTTTAAAGAAGAGCTGTTGTTTGAATGTTTCCGGTGCCTGCTGTGCCTTTTGATATGCAATTGATTTTATTTCATCTAGAATGTAACAAGTACCGCGCTGAATAACGTAGTACATACACTTTCAATAAACCGGAGGGGAGAGGGATGGAAAACATAGGAAAGGGTATGGTGGCATTTACTTGCCATGGAGACGACAAGGGAATATCAACATGGAAGACAGCCGCCCAAACTAGGATGTACACAGATACGAAGGGTCCGGCGAAAAGATGCGATGGGTCGAAGATAAAAGGAGCGTAGGGTAGTTGGATTGGTTATAGCGAGGGGTGGTATATCTGAAATAGGTGGTACAAGGTATCTGTAAAGGTGGGAAATGTCCAGAAAATAAGTATATAGTACATATGGACAAAAGAAGCAGTGCCGTTATGCAACATGCACAACTGAAGGACGAGAATACTTTCCGCCGACGTCGTTGTAACGAGGCGGTGTTGAGATTCTGATACCAGTGGGGACACGAGAACGACGGGAAAGGATGCCAGCTTCTGCTGTATCTGGTAATGGCTTCACCACATCTGGTGATATCCGTCCGCTCGATGAGTCGAGATCGGAGTTGGGTGTTACGGGGAAGGAATCGCTGCCAGACGACTGGGGCAAAAAAGGTGGAAGAGTGGGCAAGACGAATGGTCGAGGGGACTCTTCGATGATATCGCGAGGGAAAGTTGGAGACGTAGGAGAAGCTCCAGGGGTTTTGCGGCGAACGTAACTTGATATTGGGGTGTTGGCCGAAAGATCAGTGGAAGATCCAAACACGTTGACTGTCAACTTGTTTCCTCTTTTTCTGATTCTGGGTGACGGAGGGTGGGGTGAAGCAGAACTGGCCTAATGGCAGATGGTTGGTTTATGAGTCAGATGTATATGCAGCGATTTAGACGCGTCAATGAACGCACCCTGTCAGAGATATCCGAAGACGATGACATAGACGAGACGCTTCCCCGGCGTCGCTCAAAAGTCTGTACGGACATATGCTCGTCAGTCATTTGAAATGCAAGTCGGATATATTTCTTAAACACGTACCGAGGACGCGTAGGGAGAGTACCTAGCTGAGCTTCTGCGAGATGCCTGGTCTCGCAAGGAAGGACTCGATTTTGACCGCGTAGGACCCGAACCAGGAACACTCAACAACTTGGGAGAGCTAGAAGGCGAGGAAAGAGACGAGGATGGCGGTGGTGGAGACTGATCGGGGACGGATTTGACGGGGTCGATGCCCAAAGAAGCCATGAGTTCGACGAACGAAGGGAGTGTGGCCATTAATATAAAGGATTGAGATGGTACCCTTGGGATACAGCAGAAGTGGAGAGCAGATGGAAAGGCAGTAGAGACCTTGAAATAGACGGGAACCAGGAACATCGGGCAGCTATATAGCAAATCGCGTCCAGACGCCCTAGAAACCAAGCCCACGGCAACATGTTGTACTAATTGTGGCTTGCAGAGCATTTTCGGCCAAAACAGAAGGAATCAATAGTGGTCGGCAAGGAGATCCTCTGTTGGAGATCATTCGCATAGTCCGTCTTCAGGGCAGAACCCAAGTATTGCTACAAACTGGATACCGTCCCGAGTGCCTAGATATCAGATATTTCCATCATCCACTTACTCCAGGAAGGCGTCTGCAGCCCTATGGATACCAACACCATATACAAACAGCCCGTACACGTCAAAACGTCTATCCACAACCAGACGTCAGCACATCAGTCGGCATCACAGCGCATGCGCATGGTCAGTATAGCCTTGCCTGTCGTCGACGTCGTGATCAACCATCAAGCGCACACAACTTTGTGATTCCCATTTTGTCACAATCTAGACTACCAAACAAACCAACACATCGTCTTTTCGACTGAACCATGAACGATCAGCAGTCCAATCCTTCTGGTATGTCTGGCGGCAACCCGTTGCTACAGCCGCAGCGTCAAGAAATGGAATACTTGTGTGCAGGTACGCTTTTCGCGCATTTTCCTTCCCAAAAACACAAGTGATCCAAATTCGGGTCCAAGACTGCGGTGCTAAAAATGAGATCAAGTCGCGCGAACCCATCCGTTGTCGCGAATGTGGTCACCGCATAATGTACAAGAAACGAACAAAACGAAGTAGGTGGTTACTTTCTGATCTCCCATTTCCGCAATATTCATCGTCATCGACACAGTGGTCCAGTTTGAGGCTCGGTGAAACCGGTCCCATGGTCCCTATGGGTCCTTGTCCCCTTCCGAGCATACATTTACTTTTACCCCGTATATGCTCTACAAAAATCAGCGACCTCCCCTCCCGACTACCAATCCTAAACAGAGTCTTATTTCAAGCCTCCCAGCTGACTAGCAACCGTGATATATCATTATACATATTACTGCTAAGTAGAACCTAGTAGAACCTGGACCAACCGACAAACGCACCCGTCATTGTCGGGATACCCTCCTTACTTTCTATCGATGATTCTATGACCTTTTCGCCTTTTTCCACAACATCTCGGACGTTGCTGTGGTTAACGTAGCCAGTATCGCTGATATATGATAATATAGACGTGTTTCTGCCCAGCACACTTCAAATTGACTACAGTTGTTTGACACCACCTCACTCTGATGGTTGACGCGGATTCCATACTACGCTAGCCACTGTCAACGGCACCGCTGAGGGAATCCAAGGTAACCGTTTTTTTTTCTGGGAATGCTTTAAGACATGTAAGCTCCGGAATATTCACAGCCGGTTTGGAAGCTTCAAGTACTAGTGAATATATAAAGTGTATAAAGTATGTACAAGAAATACTATGTATAATCAAAATGATAAGTCAATCATGTCAATCCACCGTCCTCGATATCCTGACCAAGATAAGATACTGTCACCATTGGCCATGCTGCAGGAACCAGATATTAAGGAAACACGATACAACTAATCGGTCGAGCACGGGTTCCAATTTCCCGGCAACCCACAGTTTCTTGTCCTTATCGGTCCAAGTGGCCACAGTCTTGCCTCGTGAATCAACACACTGCCTCCCCCCAAAAAAACAAAACATTGTTGACTTGACTAGCTCTGTGGTCTTAAACGAATTAGACTTACAATCAGGTTTTTGTCCTCTTCCTTCCACTTATATTCTGATCCACCCGCTTTGAAACGGCGAGACCTACAAAATGGGGATGGGCGCGTCGTCAAGGCAGACAACCGCAGGGGGACAAGGTGACTCACTTGCTGCTCGACTTTTTCATCTTTCTCAGTTCTCGGATATGCACCTGAAAATGACATATGTATGTATCAAGCCGGCGACTGCGAGCGCGACAAGAACATACGAACCTCATCGATTCCGAAACTAATCGTACAGTTATAATTCGACAGCCAGTCAATCTGACCCGCTGTCTCAAATATGTCCGTCTTGAGGTTATGTCGCTGGAACGTCGTGAGTCCGGTCTTCAAACCAGTGACAGGGTGATGGAACTTATGGAGATTCTATCGGTTGAGCGCACTAAAAAACTAAATTGTTGAACAAAAAAGACCACGTACGCGATAAAATTCTGTCGAGGCGTCGGCAGAGTCCTGCGCTAGTTTGTGAATCTTGAACGTTCGATTTTCAGGATCGTTATCGGGAAATTCAAAATAGAGGGTAAAGTCGCTGGACGTCATCTCGGTTGGTTATGTTGGGTCGGGTTAAATCAAACTTTACCTTGACAAAAAAAACAAGGCTCGTCTTTTTATGGGGAGTAAAGCTTAGCCACGGGCCAACGGCGGAACCTGGCTGCCGCTCCATCACATCCAGATGAGTGATTGTCTGCACTCCTGCAGTGGATATATAGTATTAATTTTGCATGGTCGGAAAAGGTCCTCGTGGGCATAAAGGCTTGGGTTCTAGGATCAATCGATCACTCCAGATATCACCCGGAAGGAGCATTTTCCCCAGCAGCCTGGGTAGAAAAACGTTGTAGCTGAAATTATTTCAACCACGAGGGAAACCAGCACCGAAAAAAAATCAAGCTTCCCTTCTTTAGTCTGTGAATGGTACATGTCAAGGAATCGTTTTATAGCAGGTCGTCATAGGTTTACAACCATCAGGTTGGGGGAAGCCTAAGACTAACCTACCGATGGCGGACCAGGAGATAACCCAGAAAATAGGAATTTCTTTTGATGAAAATGACGGCTGCGTGGAGCAGGAATAGACAATTTGGATATACTCCGAGGATGAACAGACTCCGACAGTCAAGTGAACCCTTGACAGCCATCACATGTGGCAAAGGGACAAATTACAGTCGCGCTGGTCCACGGCGGTCTTTTTTTATTTTTTTTTTCATAACAAAGACATGGAAAACACGGGGTGTGATAAATCTAGTTCAAAGCTAGAAGAAACGGCACATTAGCACAGGGTCACATATTAGTCAAAAATTACACAGAGATTATAGAGAAATTTAATCTGTATTGTGTAAGTTCACGAAATAGAAATGAGATACCTGGATCGGTCTAGGAGAGAAGTTGATGGAAAGAAGAAGGGAGACACTATCACGGCTAGAAGCACAATCTCTGAGAAAGGCATAGAGATTGTGACACTTAGGGTTGAGCAGGTCAAGTTGAGACGACATTTCGTTGGAGGGTCATGAATTAAAGCACACGAGTAGCGGATGTGGCGTCGGAAATAGGAAAAGGTTTAGGTCATATGATCCGCACGTGGTGTCACTGGTGTGACCCGGCATAACCCGGCATACTCAGTACTGTGACTCCTTGTCGCTGAGTAATTGACTCGTAATCCTCTTCACATCACTCATTATGCCGGAGGGAAGGGCATCCACAGAACGTAGTTTCTCAAAAGAACCCGTAAGTCTGCTCCCTTAGTTTTCATTCACAGCTTTCTTAATTATCCTTAGGTCTCAGACGATGAGTCTATTGATGGTCAAGCCCCAGGAAAGCCTGGTAGAAAGAAAAATCCAAAGTGTGTAATGTTGAATTGTCAATGTCAACATGCTTACGCCCTGAATAATACGTTTTTAGCTCTCAAGCTGCAAGGCGAGACCAGAACCGCATTGCTCAACGAGAGTTTCGACTTAGGAAGCAGCAGCGAGTTCGTACTATTTCTTTCACATTCGGCTGCACCATGTCTGACCTGGGTCATCACAGATTCGTGATCTTGAGGCTCGGGTTGAAATACTCTCCGGCGGCAAGGATGAAGCTATTGGAGAAATGAGAAATATTTTGAAGGGTAAGAAATTCAGCCAGCTGCTCAGTGAAGCGACCCCTAATATTTGGTTTTCGTCCAGATTTAATGCAAGAGAACCAAACTCTTCGAAACCTTCTCCGTAGCTTGGCCTCCTTCATTGGAGAAGGTGCCGGTGGTATTCTCCCGAAGCTTGGCTGGGAGATGTCCGACTTCAACAGCTTTATCAATAGGTCTGAGACTGACACTGCATGGGAGGGATATCAGAGGAGAAAGAAGACTGCGGCCAATGCGGAAGCCATGTCGTCCGGCCAAAAACGGTCGGCGGATGACGATGCTTCCGGTCTCAGCAAGAAGCCGCGCACAAGTGATGCCAACGACTCTGCCTACTCCATGCTTCTTCCAATGAATAGTAGTGCAAGTCCAATGACAGCTGATAGCGTGTACCCAGGGAGGTCTGAGAGTTCTGGCCTCTTCCCTGACATGATGCGTAACAGCAACGGTTCACCGATGTTCATACCGCCATCTTCTTCTAATGTGTCCACGCAGTATGCTGGCCAAGCCAGTTCTTCAGGTGGCCCTGGTTACCCTTCTACATACATCCCCACGGATCATATGAATATTGAATCTTCTCTTCCTTCGTTGTCATTTGGATCGTCATCTTCTGTTCCCGCAGCCTCGAGGCCCACAGACCAGGCATCCCCTGCACTAGAGGACGATGAGGATCCAAACAAAAACGAAGCTTACAAGCTTATTCAGTGAGTACTATCCGTCTTCAAACGTGGTTCTGATAACATCAATACTGCGCAGTTATCATTTGGACAATTTCAAGCGTAACAGTGCCTATTGTCTACCCGCTTCCTTGCGACCCACTTTGGTCCAAAGGTCAGTCGAGATTCTATTCTTCTCAATCATCTTTCATGCTGATCCACATATTCCAGGACTGTCCCTCACGGTCAGTATCAAGGCAGCAATCGAAATTAACGATTCTGACTATCCTATAGAGAGCGTGATCGACCGAATTCTACATCCTGAACTACGTGATCGCATGATCCTGCTTCGAAGTATGTTTACTGATAAATTTGGATTTATTTGATGCTCAACGTTTTTCTTCTAGCCCGTTTCGACTTGGTCGACTGCCTTCTGGAATATCGTGGTGCAATAACTATTCATGGAGACGATGTTCTTGCTCACAGCAACTGGGAAATTAATGAGAAGTGGCTTCGTAAATATGGGTACGTTTATGTCTTCTACTTTGGGATTTTATCTTATGCGTTTCCTAGCTTCCTTGTCGAACAGTCCACCCTAAACATCATGAATCGATGGCGACGGGAAAGGGGAGAGCCCGAGCTACGGTTGAGTGACATTACTGGTTCGGAAGGAACTCCAGGCTCTACATAAATGGACCTTGGAACACTTTCTATTGGTATCATTATCGACCTGGGCGATAAAATCGAATTTTTGGTTTGTGAAACGTTATATATGTTAAGTTACTGTAGTATAATTTCTTGTTTAGAATACACTGTGGTTGTGACACGATTGAGGACTTACCACTACCAAGAAGCCTTCCGGACGCCGTTAAGTTCTCCAGCGAGAGCCTTGAGACGGAATTGGAACTGAGTGAAAAATAAGTCAACTCAGTACAGTGAACGACCACAAATCTCAAGATATGCGTACCCTGCACAAAGCAAATTCACTAATGATACCTCTACCTCTCCCACTCTCATGGCAACGATTTTTGACGGTAGTAGGCCTCGTGTAACGTCCAAAAGTGTTGAGCTGCAACTGAGCCTGATGCCGAACTTGAGGAGGTAAAGATTGGTTGCGTGCAACGTAGAGGTAAGCTCTTCGGGTAACCTCATTATCGAGGACACCCCTGCGGGCTTTCATATCACGGAGAACTCTGATATTGGGCATGGCCACACACCGAGCTCGACGCGGTCAATGTGGAAGAGGATTTTAAAGAACGTGACGCGAGTGAAAAAACATCTATATACATCGGCTATACTCGGATCCTTCCTCATACCACCATCCACTTATACTACTCACTACACTAAAACTTATGCTCAAGAGTCTTCTTGGGCTAGGGGATTGGTAAGAACTCTATATTTTATACTGTTGTTATTTCTTTTACTCACAACGTCAACTCTGTATAGAATGATCATAAATAGAGCCCTACGATTCGCCCAAGGTCGCACCTTCGTATCCTCTCTCTTCGGGTTCACTTTCTTCGCAACAGTTCTCACTGTATCGGCCTCTAATATCTTGCCATGTCCTGCGCGACCTAATAAGAACCGATTTGCGGACTCAGATTCGGACAAACATGAAGCCATGTCGTATCAGGGCGGGGACGTACTTGTGTCGTCGAAGCGAAGGAGGTGGATAGAGGAGGTGCATCCGGTCGTGGAAAAGGAATCCTGAATTCATTGAAAATGGTTTGAATTGCCAAGCGACAGAATTTTAGCAGTTTCCGGAGTTGGCGGATCTCCTGTCTTCTTAGGTGTTGTACATCTGTACAGCGCTGTGTTGACATCAGAGACATGGATATATAACGACGTGCAGTACTAGTTACAGATACATTGACTATTCCTACAGATATGTAGAACTGTTCAAAATTGCTATGTCTAGAGGATATTTCAGGCTGTTTCTTCTTCAGATTGCGGGGTATCATCATTTTGTTGAGAATTGTCTTCGCCACCACTGAGAAATTGGGATTAGAATGTCTAGAATGAGGAAATAACAAAATTTTCAAATACATACGGCAACACGTTTTCTTGAATGAGAAGGGACCATAAGAGGGATAAGAAATTCCATACTGCTTGAGAGATGAAAACGACGCGTAAGGCGTCGGCATACGAATTAATAGCTGCTGCTCTTTGTTCAGGATTCAAGGTGGGGATGATTTCTGTGGAGTGGCTAAGGAATAAAGGAGATGAATTTGCGTTGGTTCTATAGAGGAACGAAATTATTACCGAATCATTTCGATGAGCTGATGGCCAAGTGATGAGAAGGTAACAAATCAGCGAGAGCATTAAGTCTAACTTCAGATACTGACCTCCGCTGGACCTTGAATCCTAGAACGTAGTTTTTGGAGCAAGATCGCTTGAAGAATAGCGCCGCTGAGAGCCACACCTAAGACCTGTCCTGTAGTCCTAAACAAGTAGGTTACTAATTAGACGCGTTAAGTCAGTTGACCGATAGCACGAGGAATCAGATACTTTATAGCTTACTTCCAGTAGCCACAGCCATATCTTGTTTCTGGACGCCAGCGATCATGGCCTAGGTGAAATATTGTCAATTAACTTTAGGACCCAGCGGGTAAATGTATAAGCTAGACTGACGATTAGAGTACTTGTGATGAGACTGGCCATGCCAAAACCTTGCGGTACAATGTCAAACCATAGATGGAAGGCGGTTGTATTATTGTTCCAGAAGACGACAAGGAGGCTGGCAAAGTTGGCTAATAGAGAGGAAGCTATAGTGAGATTGTACAATTTCCCGGTTCTTCGCATGACCCTGTTTCATTTCAGAAAGCAGCCGCTGAAGGAGAAATCCAGAACCATACCATCCGGCGAAAACGCTCCCAACAGATATAGCAATCTACCGAAAAAGATTACATCGATACCCTGATTGTAGGCAAAAGTATTCACTTACAGAGTGTGGAAGCAGGTGTGCCCCTTTAAGCAAGTACTAGCGTGTCAGTTACTTTGACAGTTTCAGTAGGTGTGAACAACTGACCTGCATCCGTGGCGGAGTATAGACGCACTGCTGAGAAATACTACGTTTCTTCCATGAGATACGGAGGAATTATGTCAGATTTACCAGATGCCCACCAGCGGAATGTTATAGAGCTGTGATAGAAGAGGTCAGTTGACGATCCGACTCTATGATAGAGAAAAAATACCATTGAGAAAGCGGCCATACTCCCGAAAAGATTGGACATTGAGACAGCTAGGGGTGTTCTTTGCGTAATTAGTCCTAAGGGCATGACCGGATAGGGTGACCAGCTTTTTTCTACAAGCAAAAACGTTATCCCGAATAACAAGCTTGCAGTGAATAAGCCGTATATCCAAGGATGTGACCAAGGCATCTCCTCCGTGGTCTTCAGACTAAATCCGAGAAGCAAGCAGCCCACCGCCCCGACTAGGGTGAGAGAGCCCAAAAAATCAATCCGGCGTAACTTATCCCGCAACGTTTGATTTTGAACTTCGTCAGGGAGCACAATGTTGACTTTCAGAGACACAAGCACGAAACTGAAAAGAAGGACTGGAGCCTGGCTTGCGGTCAGACAGATACTGGGTGATGAATTCTAGATTACCTGGAAATAAAACGCCGCCTTCCTAAGTAGAAATATTAGATTGTTTATTGGTGATGCATTCTTGAGTACTTACCATCCAAAGTTATCATTGATCCAACCACCCAAAGGTCCTCCAATCCCAGCTCCCAATCCGTATAATCTAGCGAATGTGAATAAGTGTTATCGTTAATATGTGTAGATGCTTACATATTAGCCATCCCTTGGTAGAGTCCTCGTTGCTTTCTGTACAACGTTAAGCGCCAGTAACGAGGGAGGATTGGGAACTTACAACGGGATGAGATCTGTCACCACAATACTGGAGACTGAGAATTGATTTTGAGTTGGTCGCTGGCCGAGCAAGTAGGCAATATGAATTTACCTGTCATAACACTAGCATTCGACACATTGTCAGAGAAAAATCTTTCGAAGAACAGTCGAGATCTTTACCCTCCACCGCCCATCCCAGCCAAGGCACGCGCTGCTATGAGGAATTCCATCGAAGGAGCGAATCCACATAGCAGCGTCCCGGAACCTTTGAAATTGAGCTCAAAATAACACCCAGATCTCCAGATCGTTGATGGCATACCAAAAAGAGACAGTGCTAATAACATCGCGCCCTTTCGACCTAGAATATCGGAGAGACGTCCTGTAAATAGAGAATGAGGCGTAAGATGCCTAGCGAGGAACAAAAGACGCGTCACCCTACCATATAGTGGTGTAAAGCAGCACACAGACAAAAGATAAGAGGTTCCAATGTACGAAGACTGGTGTGATTTATTGAAATCACTGCCGATAGGTGCTAGTAGGGTAGCCACCACGGTCCCTAGGTCACTGATGTCAATAAGCCCCTGTTTGCGCTAAAATTCAGCTTACCATCAAGAGCGCCCAAAAAGACTGCGCTCCAAAGACCTGCAAGTATCCAGCAGGTGTCAAGGCGTGAAAAGTTGTTCAAAGGAGGAGGGTCAGCGTTTTCATCTGATTCCGCTAGCGTCGACGTGTCGCTGGAGATAGTAGCACTATAAGAGGGCTGTAGCTCACTTAGCAGAGGTCTCCCTTCTGGAGAAGAGGACCTGCTGTCGACAGCCATCAAGGATGAGGGAAAACGACCGGACCAAGAGGGTTTTTATATTTTTTTTTGACACGGATGTTGAATTTCCCCCGGGGGTTGGGCAAAAAGGGGAACTTAAACTGAAATTATTCAGATATTCCTGTAAAAACGGTCGAGCCTCGGGAAGCTAGGGCAGAAAATGGGAACATAAATATGTGAATTGTGTTCATCTTGCACATGTTGGTAGTAAACCTCCGCCTTCATCGGCGCCTCAACGGTATCGGCCGGTTCGGCCTGGATTGGCGTCATAGTGTACGGGTGTCGTATATATGTTCTTCAGTTTTTGGGTCAGTTTCAAGATTCTTCTTCTTCTGCCCAGGACTCATGACCATAGCCAACAGAAGCGAATTTTTCTCCATCCCAAACCGCCGCTGTCGCGCACTTGAAAAAGCACTCGTTTTGTGCGGCTGATCCGCCAGCGGGTCAATTTTCCATTGCACCTCGGTCTTGTTAGGTCAGGGTGGCTTGTTGAGAATTCTAGGCGCTTTTCCGCTCCGGAGAAAAGGCATCTTTTGTGAACTTGAGTCTTTGAAAGGTCGGTGCCCCATTTGTGGTTTACATCTTGATGTTCACGCGCCTCGTTCTCCCGATAAATTCCTTTGTTGGACAGCGGTATGATTTCCGTGATACAAGGAGCTTCCGCAAATGAAGAAAAAAAGCTCAGTGAAGGTTTTGGAGAGGTAGGGATTACTTTCCTGTTGTGAATGTCTCAAGGTCCTGCAGAACAACTTTCAACAAGAGGGGAAATTCACGTGTCGCTTGCCATTCTACGCCCACCCACCATGTGAAGTGTTTCTTGAGCTACTTCTCTCCAATATTCTCGGAGCGGTAAACATGTCGTCACTAGATTATCGGTCCGCATTGGTCATCAAGGAATACTGAAAGGTTTGTGGTATTCTTGTGAGGTCCCACTACTTTCATAATTCATTCTCTCAATGTGGCTGTTACACTATTTACTATTACGCCGAGATCGCCATTCGGTATTTCTCTTTTCACTTCGTCAATACTACCTAATGTGGCCCTCGCACTATCCGGCCGTAAAGGTGCGTGGATCATGCAATATTCGTTGCAAGTATAGCACAGTAATTCTGGTATGTCTAGTCACAAAAAAATCTGTGTTTGGTCGATGTTCTCCCAATAAGCCGTTGGGCTTTGGACAGCAGACATACGTACTTGACACCCACCAGACTAGCCGTTTACAGGGTCAACAAACTGATTTTGCGCTAAGCTGCCGTTTGACTTTTTCCAGACTTTCTTTTTTTTCCAAAAAAATAATCTATTCGTTCGTTTTCTTTCCGCTACTGACGGAGTGTTTCGTCTCGCATTTCTTTTGACCCTGTTAAGCAGTCATGCGCTTTTGGTTCGGTCTTCTCCATACTGCAAGTTTTCTGGGTTTTCCCCATCTCGAAGTCGGACAATGTGTTGGGCTGCCAGTGTGTTGTTGATATGCCGTCTTCTTGTGGTCAGGCGCACTCCGAAAAACTGACGAATGTCGAAATAACTGCGCATATTGGTGACATATGTAGATTGATGGTTGAGAAATCTTTAGGTCAGTTCCGTTTTCCTCGTAAGTGGCGGCCGTGCTTGTCAAGCCACTCTCTTGATTCTTCCTTCGAAAAAGGTGCTCTTTCTCGTCGGCTCTAATCTGATCACACTGTTCAATCCCACTCCATTTCTCCTGGAATTTCGAGTTCCTCTTCGCACCAAACTATAAGTTCTCTTGGCCGTCTTCTGTATACTGACGTCGAAAATGCCCAGCTCGACACTCGGTAATGCAATGCAGAGTTCATAATTCAAAGACACCAGCAAGTAAGCTCCACTCTTCAGTCTTCCGACACCCGTCTATGTTCCTTTCCCACAGATCCAGAGGTGTTGTTCGTTCAAACAGATCCCGGTTGAAAATTTTGGGATGTCTGTATTGCTACTGCGTGCAATCAGACCCGAGCCACACCTTGTGAACTTTGGAATTCAACGTGTCAACAGTGGCCAGAGAAAAGGATCCAGTCTGCTGGGAGAGAGAGAGATACCGAGCGAGCCGTACTCCTAACTGCTTGCGGGGTATCAAAATACAGGCCTCGAGGTGTGTTGGCATATCTGTAAGTGAACGAGTGCACATGCACCCTCTCATCTATCTGCATGTGTGCTCCGAATCTCACCGGGGACCCCATGTTTAGTTGGGGGCGACGATACCGGAGCTTGAGAGCCTTCTCTACTCAGTTCCTTTCTTCCTTTGGCTAATTCCAGGTTCTTGGCTTCAAAATCGGCGAAAAAAGGGAGTACAAGTCCATGGGCCCGACGATTTTTTCGGGGGAGACTGCGTGTATAAAAAAGGAAAAACGTCTTCTCAGAATCTTTCTAGCAAAGGCTATGACGTTTGAGCGTCATCTATACGACCCCGTTAACTGCGTCAACGACATTCCTGTAAGATTGTGCCCGTTTCCATGAGCCTCCATCGTACCCTTAGCAGAGGCAGTCTCGATATCCCCATTATGTCTAGTCCGCGGTGAAGAGTGCTTCTTTCATACCGTTCACCACCAAAAATATCCTTGTCATGGTTTTTGTGATAAGGAAGATTTTGACTAGCGGGTACTGATTATGATGTGAGCAGAGAGCTTCTTGTGCACTGTGCAGTTGTCGAGCTGTAGAAGACGATTAAGATTATCTATGTACAGCTTTTGGGACATCGTTGATCTCCGTGATGCGCAAGTGACTTTGATTTTCTCGTTGGGCATCTATAGACGAGGCCATACCATATGTGCTACCTCCGTGCCAGTGCTCGCTCTCTGCCTTTTTGTTGCTGAAAAAGTACATTATACTTTGCACATGATCGTTACTGTCAAACGCTCTTTGTACATCTTCTTGATTGCGGAAGACATGCCAATTTGTGGACGTTTGTTCCGCCATCATGCATCAACCTTGGTGTTCTCTGGAGTGGTTCTGGGAAGAGTCCAGGCTGTTCACTGTGTGATCCAGTGCCTTACGGTGTCTTTATAAGACATGAAGTATATTACTTTTTTGTGAAGAGTTTGTGATGTAATTTCTGCTTTGTCATCACATTTGAGTGGACCTTTGGGTCAGGGATGTCAAAGTTTAATAATTCTTTGGTCCCAATTGCCCGTGAGTTGGCCTTGGGCTCAACAGTCTAACGCTCACAACAACATCTTCAACAATTGTTTCCCCCTGTACCCATGAATTCTCCCTCCGCCCAATCCAATCTCATCCTCGACCAACGCTCTCCAGACTTTTCCCCCGATTTCTCCTCTCCAATGTCCCCATCTTCGTCACCGAATCATTCATGGAAAACCGTATTCAGATTCACTAATTCCTCATCTAGAAAACTCGTTTCTGCGACTCCTAATTTGGCTCTGGATTCACCCTCCTCTCAAGCGCATTCCTCCTCCAACAACAACCCTACTAGTCCTCGTACACCCCATACACCCACCAGCCAGTCTCTCACTCCAGCTTCAGGTCTCTCTGAAAGGTCCTCATATAACTCCTCCAACACCCAATCGACAGACTCGTATAGCGGGGCGACGCCCTTACCGCCGTCGTCATCTACCACGTCTCACAATCATTTCGGCTCACCCATAGCAAATTTTCTACGTTCACAGCGTTCCACAGACGCGCTATCGAAATTATCCTCTCATTCACCGTCCACTCCTAGTAGACAACGTACAAAATCTGAGAAGCAAAGGAGTGCGCTTTCGAGGTTACCCAGTAAAGGGTTTAAAATGACAGGAGGAGGAGGCGGCGGCGGAAGTGGAGCGGGGGCTAGTGGACAACAACAACAACAACAGCAGCAGCAACAGACACCTCAACGTTCAGGGCCACTTAGTCCCAAGTCAGTTGGAGCATCAGCTTCCAGGTTTATACGACGGGTGGCTTCTGCACCCAATGCTAAAGGTCTCTTTGCGCTCAACTCCTCGCGGTCAGCACCGGGAGGAGTAGTAGGTGTAAGCGGAGGAACCACTACAGGTGGTCATGGTGCGACAGGCACGGGGACATCGACAATGTCCCCTTCCCGAACGACAACGCGAAATGGATTATTAGCTCCGTCGGATATGATGGTACCGCCTTTACCGACCGAAACGAATTCGATAGAGAACGGGACGGATTCGTTGGAGACGATTTCGTCGGGTTCGTCTGGGAAAGACAAGGATCGGTTGAGGCTGAGCGCGAGAGTGATGGGAACGTCTTCAGCGTCGAGCGTCACGGTGAATTCTACGGCGACGTCCCCCGGGGATGGACCGGGGAAGGTCGCGTTCCGGAGGACGTACTCGAGTAATTCGATCAAAGTGAGGCAGGTGAGTTCGTGTTCATTTAATCTTCTTTTTTTTCTTGGTATCGAAGCGTTGGATGGGCGGGAATCTTTTTTAAATGAATTAATAAAATGATTGACGGGAATTTTTTCTCTTTTTTGTTGTCGCTCTTAGGTTGAAGTCGGCCCGTCAAGTTTCCTTAAAGTTAAGATGCTTGGTAAAGGCGATGTAGGAAAAGTTTACCTTGTTCGGGAGAAGAAGTCGGGCAAGCTTTTTGCGATGAAAGGTGAGAGAAGAAGCCCTCCAGGGCGCGATTCTTTCCCTTCTATAACAGCAAGATGCTGATGGTTACTCTCTTATTTACAACGCGCAGTACTATCGAAAAAAGAGATGATTCAACGGAAAAAGATAAAAAGGGCACTGACAGAGCAGGACATATTGGCAACTGCGAACCATCCGTTCATCGTGACGCTGTATCACTCTTTTCAGTCGGATGGGTACCTCTACTTCTGTATGGAATACTGCATGGGAGGCGAGTTTTTCAGGGCGTTACAGACGAGACCGGGCAAGTGTCTCTCGGAGGACGGAGCACGGTTTTATGCTGCGGAGGTGGTAGCTGCGCTGGAGTATCTACACCTTATGGGATTTATCTATCGAGATTTGAAGCCAGAAAGTGAGTTTGAAAGGGCGTGGACAGGATCGTTTTCTTTTCTTTTTCTTTTCACCCTGACCATATGGGATGTGCATGATTATTGACTCTTTTGTCCTTTTTTTATCCTTTCCTCCTATTTAGATATTCTCCTGCACCAATCGGGGCACATTATGCTTTCCGATTTTGATCTGGCAAAGCAATCGAGTGAACCAGGAGGGGTGCCAGCGACAGTGCGTTTGGACCAGAATGGAGTGAGTGGCTGGTTTACCCTTTTTATCTTTTGTGTTATGCTAACCCCCGATTGTTACCAAGGTGCCTTTAATTGATACAATGTCATGTACGGCGAATTTTCGGACGAACTCTTTCGTGGGTACGGAAGGTAAGGGGAAAAAAGAGGAGGAGAGGAGGGGCGGGATTTTGCTGAACTGACTTTGACTGATGATGGTTTCTTTTTTTATTCTTATTCTTGGTACAGAGTACATTGCACCAGAGGTGATCAAAGCACAAGGACACACGGCAGCGGTGGATTGGTGGACCCTTGGGATCCTGATATATGAGATGATTGTACGTGCAGAGAAAAAAATTTTCTTCGGCATTTTGCCTAATGTGTCCAAATACTGTTTATAGTATGCAACAACACCTTTCAAAGGACAGGAACGGAAGGACACGTTTGCCAACATCCAGATGCTGCAAGTCCGCTTCAAGGACACACCCAAGGTATCGAGGTGAGCAGAACAATGGTGTTGTATGGCGGTAGTAGGACGACTGGTGCTAAAAAAGGACACGAACAGCGCATGCAAGGACTGCATCACGAGACTGCTGGACAAACAGGAGAAGACACGGCTTGGAAGCCGGAGCGGAGCGAGCGAGGTGAAGCAACACAAATGGTTTGCAAAGACCAACTGGGGACTGTTGCGGAACGGGAAACCACCGGTGAGTAGGATTTGGGGGTGGTAGGACGAGTTGTGGGTAGAGGGGCTGACACGGTTCACAGATCATCCCGTCGTCGTCAAACGGAGTGGACGCGGTGAACTTCCGGCACATGACCGAGTCACATTCGCTGCATTTGGAGGAGGAGGAAGAAATAGGGGAAAGTAGTGATCTGTTTGGGGCGTTTTCTAGTGTTACGTTGCATCATGACGGGGAGACCTGAAATGTATATACACTTTGGATGATCAGGATTACACTTTGGGATTCCACCCTCGGTGGTCCGAGGCCAGATTCACTCAGATCGCAGATACGATCAACATTACGTGAGACGGAGGGAAAGACCTTTCTCCACCGTCCCAAGATCAATTTATACCAATCGAACGGCCCCAGAGAAACACCAATGGCTGATCTCTACCCCCCATCCTCGTACTCTCGTCCACAGTACCAGGATGACCACGACAAGAGTCCCAAGAACGACTCCAAGCCCCAGGCGACCTTCCTCACCAAGCTGTATTCGTGAGTCTCGACCCTGTTCTATTGTTTTCCCCGATGGTCACAATACTGACACCGACTCCCGACATCCACCGACACTCCCTCTCCGGAACAGTCTCCTCGAGCGTCCAGAGAACCACCACATGATTCGCTGGGACCCGCAGGGAGAGCATATAATCGTGGAACGTCCAGAGCAGTTGGCTTTGCATGTACTGCCCTCCATCTACCGCCAATCCCGCTTCGCGAGCTTCTCCCGGCAATTAAACGTACGCCGCGTCTATCTGTCCGTCTTCTCTACTTCCTAAACATACTTCCCTTCTTCATCCTCTCAGATCTATGGCTTCATGCGCAAAGTCAATCTCCGTAACGTCGACCCAGCCATCGACGACCCGGACGCCAGCACGTGGTCCCATCCCACTCTCAACCGCCACTCCCCTCCAGAGGTGGTCGCCAACTTTAAGCGACGCGTGCCCCCGCGCGTCCCAAAACAGCGCAAACGCGAACAAGACCAACAGCTAATTCCTCCTCCTCCTCGTTCAGCTATCGGCGTTGGCCCCGTCTCTCTCACCGGTCCTCCAAACGGACTTGGTCCTGCAAAAATCCCTGGCCATGTCGGCAGAGCCCGCGGTTTCTCCGCCCCAGGCTCGTTCAGCCCTCCGTCCACTGGCTGGGGCACTCCCAACTACCCTCGTTCCATTCCACCTCTGACAGTCCCATCAGAATCTCATGCCATGTCTTATTCACACCACCCCATATCTCCCTCAGACGACTCTACCTCTTCGTCCTATTCCAGCTACAGTTCCCCATACGACTCGGCCAGTCAGTGGGCTCCTTCCTCCCACAACGGTTCTCTTTCATCTCTCTTGAACCCTAGCTCGAATCATCATCACGACGTGTACTCTCATCCTTCAAGTCGTCCGACTCCTACCATCAATACTGCTGTCCATTCGACCAGTAGCTACAACTCTCCCTTTTCCTCCATGCCCATGGACCATTCTGCATCCTCACTGTCTCCAGAGACTCACTCTCGTCCGCCTACGGGTTATTCCATGCAGTACGACGACTATGGCTCTCGTCCCGGTTCTTCTCACCGTCTTTCCACCTCTCCTCGTCCCGGCAGTGCCCACAAGTCGTCTTCTTACCCCTCCGGTTCGCTTCGAGTTGGCCGACCGCGCAGACATTCACAGGCGATGAGTCCATACCCTTCTCCCTACGACAGCGGTGCCTCTTCTGGCACAGAACACCGTCCATCCACCTCTCCTCAGCCAGACCACCACCTCCCGCGTGCTCGAAGCATGGCACAGCTTGACCAACACTATAGCTATCAACCCGAATTTGCTTACTCCCCTCTTCCATCTGTTCCTTCGATTCCCTCGATTCCCTCCTCGTCGTCCATCTCTTCAATGAGTTCGATCCACTCTCATCACAATGGTGGTGGGGGTCCACATGACTCTTACCGACCTCGACCGTCGACATCAGCTTCGTCGATGAGTGCGGCATCTCACACGAGCTCTTCTCAAGCGAATACGCCGCCCTTAGATGGGTTTGGACACGGTGATCCTGGAGAGGGCATTGTAAGAGGCTATGCGGAGCCTGATTTTGGGTTCGTGCCAATGAACGAGCATGAGCATTTGCAAAATGGGTATGCAAAAGAGATGTGACGCTGACTGAGTGCAGTTTTGTATTTTGACATTGTTTCTTGACGTCGTCTTACATTTTTTGGACTTTTTTGTGTTTTTTGACTCTTGCTTTCGCCTTTAGCTCTTGGACATTCCTTCCAAATTTCTTTGTGCAACTACATTTTCTCTCATGTATTCATATTCTCATACCAGCTTTTTCCCCTTGTTTCTTACACTGCATACACACTTGGGTCTTGGTGATACCTTTTTTTCTTGCTGTCTCTGACCTTTTTTTGAAGTTGTAACCTTGACCCCCATCTCCCCTATACTTCTTGTATCCGTTGCCTATTTTTTCGCAAAAAACCCCTCTGTTACCCTGCTGTTTTTTCTCCATTTGTCGTTGACTCCTCTTGATATCTCCCTTCCGCCCCCTGCTCTAGTACCTCTAGTATAAAGAATACCAACGCCGTTGCGAAAAAAAAACAAAACAAAAGAATTGACTTGACTTGACTTTACCTTGGCCCCTTTGAACCTAGTCCATTGGTGAAATGAAACTCCCTCAAACTTTCTCAAAACTAATCTCTTTCTCCGTCAATTTCCGGCTGTCGTCACATTCCGTTTCATCCGACGAAGAAAA